>OU026150.1:0-600000 GCA_907269125.1 Eristalis pertinax
AACAATCATCTACCGACCCAAATCCGCTCTATACGTGTCATTACCATCCCCAAATATATCAGAATCAACAACAAGCATCAAAAATTACAACATTACATTGTCCGCATTCTCTACAATCATCTACCGACCCAAATATCACTCTACACGTGTCAATAACATCCCCAAATATATCAGAATCAACCACAAGCATCACATAACATACCAGAACGTTGTCTGCATCCGCAACAATAATCTATCGACCCAAAACCACTCCATACGTGTAATTAACATCCCCAAATACATCAGAATCAATCACAGGCATCATAGATTACAACAGTACATTGTCTGCATTCTCTACACTCATCTACCGACCCAAATATCACTATACACGTGTCATTAACATCCCCAGATATACTAGAATCAATCACAAGCATAACAGAGCATGCCAGAACGTTGTCTGTATCCGCAACAATCATCTACCGACCCAAACCCGCTCTATACGTGTCATTACCATCCCCAAATATATCAGAATCAACAACAAGCATCAAAAATTACAACAGTACATTGTCCGCATTCTCTACAATCATCTACCGACCCAATATTATCAATGGCGTTCACCTAAGGCACCAAAGATGCTTTACAATCTCCTACTACCTACGATATCTCAATTTAACGCACGAATCATCTACAAACATCACAGAACATACCGGAACATTGCCCGTGTACTCAACAATCGCCTGCCAACTCAATATTTATTCTACATTTAACTGTGGCACACCTATATACACCCAAAACATTCATACGAATCATGAAACAGATAAGAACACTAGTATCGTCTAAGAATACTATGCATGATCTGGATTAACCTACGACATCCTCTTATACAATCTAAACATGTAAAAACCGCAATAATAGTATACTTACTTATCAGGCCGGCGACTCATGGAGGGTCCGAGCCTGATTTGGTGTCCATGCGGTCGATGTGGACGAGCCAGTGCAGTCGACGGATCCGCACAACATCCACATCCTGGTACAGCTCGTAGAGTTCGAGGTTATGTCTTCTCCTCCATTCGCCTTCCTCGCAGACTCGTCGGTTGCACGTTTCTTCTGCTCACACTCGCCATCATACCACGGGTTTCTTGTCGGGGGTGGTATGTAGCCTAAGGTAGTTTCCGCTACCTCTTTGATGGCCGAGCGGCAATGCAACCACATCTCGTTGGCGTTCGACGTAGGCATACCGGAAAGTCTCTCGCTTAATTGCTCTTCGTAGGCTCTGGCAATCTCCGAAGGAATCACCGTTTTCCCACAACGAATCCGCATCCAAATACATATGTGCAACCTTTTGTGACAGCTGTAATATATGTCGCACTATTTCTTCTTCATTATTCCTTGTCCTATCCAGCGTATTTCCTGGATCGCAGTAATATCCGCCTTGTACTGCGTGAGGATCTTTTCCAGTTTATGAGCGGCGCCTGGAGTGTAGTGTTCTTACGTTCCAGGAGCACACTCGCAAATCATTGCCCTTTTTCGCGCCGTGTCGTCGTTGCTTCGATTCTGTCCGTTGATCTGAGGCAGTTTGCTCAATCGTAACGGTTGTTGTTTTATGCGGGAGGGTTGTTAGGCCTCCGCACAACCACAAGGGAGTCGTTGCATACATTAGTTCACCTCACAACGGGTGTTGCGGGGGCTATCCAGGGAGCGCTGCTAGGAGGCTGTATGTCAACTTGATCTATGCATCGACAAGGATCGTTGCTGGCATCCCGCCAAGTTGGGAGCGATCAGCAACTTTGCCTTGTGTGCACAGACCCTACCCCCCCGCAATAATAGTATACCGGACATTATTCGTGCTAAAACTGCGCTAAAACTTGAAATATAGCATTATGTACTCACAGACGGTATGTATAAAGTACAAGACACCGTTTTCATCCACCAAATATGAAGCTTTAACCCCTTCAGACCTAACGGAACACATATGTCCCACGAGCTGCATTCATATTACTAAATTGCAATTTTCCCCTATAAATCCTATTTGTTTTAGTGCCATCAGTAAATTCCACATCACTGCTAAGAGAAGTGCATGTTTTTTATGTTTATGATTTACTTTTCGTTCTCATTGAGTATTTTTTCTGCGAAAGGTGACACTATTCCAGTTCTGCTCAGTGAAAAGTTAATATTTGCTAAGAAAAATCAAGTGTATGTAATTGAATTTGTCTAAAAAACTAAGAAATAATGGGCAGGTAAGTAAATCACATACAATGAGATTATAAAATTAAAAAAATGCGGTAATAAAAAAGAAATATTGGGCCAAGACCTCTGTTATTAGTACCGAAACCTTAAAAGGCCTGGGAATCATTCCACACTAGGCATATGTTGTCTGTCATCTACTATAAATCTTGACCAATTGCTTCAATACTCTGTTGAATTACTACATTTTAGGTTAAACAATCAAATAGACTTCAATCAGGCCTTTTAACAATATATATTGGAATAGTCGAGCTCAAATTCGTCATCATAAGCGATCGCAGTGATCTTATATTCAAATTAGTTCGTATGTAGTGTAACAAGCCCACGTGCTTCCGGTATAATGTGTCTGAGAATCATCCGGTCTATACTGAAGGAAGCTTAAAAAGCTCTGTGAAAGCTTTGCGAAACTTAAAAAGCTCTGCAAAAGCTCAAAAAGCCCAAAAAGCTCTGCGGAAGCTTCGAAAGCTCTGTGGAAGTTATAAAAGCTCTGCGAAAGCTTCAAAAGCTCTGCGAAAGCTCAAAAAGCTCTGTGGAAGCTACAAAAGTTATGTGAAAGCACGAAAAGCTCTGTGAAAGCTCAAAAAGCTCTGTGAAAGCTCAAAAAGCAATACAAAAGCTTTAAAAGCTCTGCGAAAGATTAAATGGCTCTGGAAAACTCAAAATGCTCTAGAAATGCTTAAAAAGCTCTGGAAAAGCTCTCGAATGTTTTAAAACATCTGTAAAAGCTTGAAAGCTCTAGAAAAGCTTTGGAAAATATATTTAGGTCGCAAAGCTCTGGAAAAGCTTGGCCTGAAAAGCTCTGAAAAGCTTTTTTATACACTATTTTTACTAACTTTTGATCTACTGGTCGTAGCGGCATGTTTTATGGCTCTAAAGAAGCGCCTTTACAACGCGGTTATATCCGTAAAATGGCGTAAGATGTCATCTGCAACTTCGAAAAACGCTTAGTTTTCGAGATACGGCCCATTATGTATGATTCTGAATTTTATGGTCACTTTCTCTAGCATTTTTCCCTACTTTCTGCAAGTCGCAGCAACATGTTTGATGGCTCCAACGAAGCGTCTATCTATGCTGAATCCAAAAAGACCCGAAGCATTCAAATCGAACGAACAGTCTCCGAGATATGCCCAATTATGTAAAATAAACTACTTCAGGTGAACCATTTCAGGTGACCTTCTCCGACATTTTTTCCTACTTTCTACTGGTCGCATCGGCATGATTTGGGGCACAAAAGAAGCGTAGTTGCGTGCTGAATCGAACGCAACAAACCGCATCTCAAACGACGTAGCCATTGCCGAGATATGGCCAATTTACCAATTAAAACTACTTCATGGCTCCCTTTCGGACGATTTTTAGACGCTATTTTTTAATTTTTCATATAAAAAAATGTAAAAAAAAGCTTGAAAACCTCTGGAAAAACATTTTTCTGTCCAAAAAATGAAAAATAAACCTTGCAAAGCTCTATAAAAGCTTTTTTGTATAAAAAAAGCTTGAAAAGCTCCAGCAAAACTTTTTTTTTGTCCAAAAATTTTTTTTTTTAAAATCTTAAAAAGCTCTGGAAAAGCTTTCGTTTCGTCCAAAAAATGTAAGGAAAAAGCTTAAAAAGCTCTGGAAAAACTTTTTTTGTCCAAAAAAAAAGCTTGAAAAGCTCCGGTAAAGCTTTTTTTGTCCAAAAAAATTAAGAAAGAAGCTTGAAAGCTCTGAAAAAACTCTTTTTTTGTCCAAAAAAAATGAAATAAAAAAGCTTTAAAAGCTCTGGAAAAACTTTTTTTGTCCAAAAAAAATGTAAAAAAAAAGCTTGAAATGCTCCGGTAAAACTTTTTTTTTGTCCAAAAAAAATTAAGAAAAAAGCTTGAAAAGCTCTCAAAAAAATTTAAAAAAAAAGCTTAAAAAGCTCTGGAAAAACTTTTTTGTTGTCCAAAAAAAATGTAAGGAAAAAGCTTAAAAAGCACTGGAAAACTTTTTTTTTGTCCAAAAAAAATGTAAGGAAAAAGCTTAAAAAGCTCTGGAAAAACTTTTTTTTTGTCCAAAAAAATGTAAGGAAAAAGCTTAAAAAGCTCTGGAAAAACTTTTTTTTTGTCCAAAAAAATGTAAAAAAAAATCTTGAAAAGCTCCGGTAAAACTTTTTTTTTGTCCAAAAAAATTAAGAAAAAAGCTTGAAAAGCTCTGGAAAAACTTTTTTTTTATCCAAAAAATGTAAGAAAAAAGCTTGAAAAGCTCTGGAAAAACTTTCTTTTTGTCCAAAAATAAATAAAAAAAAAGCTTGGAAAGTTCTTAAAAAACTTTTATTTTGTCCAAAAAATGTAAAATAAAAAATGTAAAAGCTCTGGAAAAACTTTTATTTGTCCAAACAAAATGTAAAAAAAAGCTTGAAAGCTTTGGAAAAACTTCTTTTATTGTCCAAAAATAGCTTTAAAAAAAGCCAAATAATAAATCTTAACATATCCTAAAACTCAAAATCTGCATTTAAAATCAATAACAACCCTGTTTTACCCACATTACCGATAATTCTGTCGTACCATAATGTCCGTGGGCTCCATTTTAAAAAATACAAGAGCACACGGCCATGACGGTCCGCCATTTTCAGATCGGTATGGGGCCTCCATAATGGGTATCCCATATGACAACCACTATGTGTGCGCGGCCATTTGTCCAAAAAAATAAAAAAAAACACTTGAAAAATTCTTAAAAAACTTTTATTTTGTCCAAAAAAATGTAAAATAAAAAATGTAAAAGCTACGGAAAAACTTTTGTCCGAACAAAATGTAAAAAAAAAACTTGAAAGCTTTGGAAAAGCTTTTTTTATTGTCCAAAAATAGCTTTAAAAATAAGCCAAATAATAAATCTCAACATATCCTAAAACCCAAAATCTGCACTTAAAATCAATAACAACCCTGTTTTACCCACATTACCGATAATTCTGCCGTACCATAATGGCCGTGGGCTCCATTTTGAAAAATACAAGAGCACACGGCCATGATGGTCCGCCATTTTCAATTCGGTATGGGGCCTCCATAATGGGTGTCCCATATGACAACCACTAAGTGTGCGCGGCCATGATTGTCCTCCATTTTCAGTTCGACATGGGCATCCATAATGGGTGTCCGACATGGCACCAACGAAATTTCATGCCAATTATCAACATAGCATTTTGCAAAATTTCCACACACCATACTCGCCAAAATATTGATTTTCTCAATTGAAAAAGTTGTTAGAAATATTAAATAATTCATAACTTAATTTTCAATATGTTTTTCTCTTCGATTGGTGCAGTAATTAATTTGCTACTTTAAAAAGAACGATTTTTCATGCAGTTGAATTCTGTGCTGTCAAATTATAACTTCTGCTACATTGTGAAGTAGTCCCGGTTAATTAGGACACGCTCGTAAAGTATGTATGTCGATAAGGCTGCTCACGCGAAAGTACTTCATTAAAATGTTTTTAAAAGGTTTTTGGACATATATTAACCACTTTAAGAGCGGTAAAAGTTCCAGAAAATCTAGAACACTTGGAATTAATATATTTGGCCATTTAAATTCGTTAATTCTATGAAAATAAGACAATAATTGCAAAAGACATGTGGAGTAAAACTGAAAAATATGTCACGCGCCCTTACGTTTAATTGGAATTACTTGTCAAAAGCCGCGGCCATGATGGTCCGCCATTTTCAGTTCGGTATGGGGCCTCCATAATGGGTGTCCCATATATGACAGCCACTATGTGTGCGCGGCCATGGTGGTCCGCCATTTTCAGTTCGCTATGGGGCCTCCGATATGTGTGGTCCAACATGGCGCCCACGATATTTCACCCCAATTATCAATATAGCATTCAGCAAAATTTGCACACACCATAGCCGCCAAAATATTGATTTTCTCAATTAAAAAAGTTGTTAGAAATATGAAATAAATCATAACTTAATTTTCAATGTGTTTTTCCTTTCTATTGGTGCAGTAATTAATTTGCTGCTTTAAAAGAACGATTTTTCATGCAGTTGAATTCTGTGCTGTCAAATTATAATTTCGGCTACATTGTGAAGTTGTCCCGGTTAATGAGGACACGCTCGTAAGACATGTATGTCGATAAGGCAGCTCACGTGAAAGTATTTCATTAAAATGTTCTTAAAAGGTTTTTCGACATATATTAACCATTTTAAGAGCGGTAAAAGTTCCAGAAAATCTAAAACACTTGGAATTAATATATTTGGCCATCTAAATGCGTTAATTCTATGAAAATAAGACAATAATTGCAAAAGACATGTGGAGTAAAACTGAAAAATATGTCACGCGCCCTTACGTTTAATTGGAATTACTTGTCAAAAGCCGCGGCCATGATGGTCCGCCATTTTCAGTTCGGTATGGGGCCTCCATAATGGGTGTCCCATATATGACAGCCACTATGTGTGCGCGGCCATGGTGGTCCGCCATTTTCAGTTCGGTATGGGGCCTCCACAATGTGTGGTGCAACATGGCGCCCACGAAATTTCACGCCAATTATCAATATAGCATTCAGCAGAATTTGCACACACCATAGCCGCCAAAATATTGATTTTCTCAATTGAAAAAGTTGTTAGAAATATTAAATAAATCATAACTTAATTTTCAATGTGTTTTTCTCTTCTATTGGTGCAGTCATTAATTTGCTACTTTAAAAAGAACGATTTTTCATGCAGTTGAATTCTGTGCTGTCAAATTATAATTGCGGCTACATTGTGAAGTTGTCCCGGTTAATGAGGACACGCTCGTAAAACATGTATGTCGATAAGGCAGATCACGTGAAAGTATTTCATTAAAATGTTCTTAAAAGGTTTTTCGACATATATTAACCATTTTAAAAGCGGTAAATGTCCCAGAAAATCTAGAACACTTGGAATTAATGTATTTGGCCATTTAAATTCGTTAATTCTAGGAAAATAAGACAATAATTGCCAAAGACATGTGGAGTAAAACTGAATATGTCACGCGCCCTTACGTTTAATTGGAATTACTTGTCGCACTTGCCTTGAATTTGTAATATTGTTACGTGCCTTGGCTATGGGTGCGCGCCTTGAAAAAAAAAGTACAGCCAAGGCGTGCACCCATAGCCAAGGCACGCTCCAGCATGGGTGTCCAGCATGACACCCACGAAATTTGACGCCAATTATCAATATAGCATTCAGCAAAATTTCCACACACCATAGTCGGCAAAATATTGATTTTCTCAATTGAAAAAGTAGTTAGAAATACTAAATAAATCATAACTTAATTTTCAATGTGTTTTTCTCTTTTATTGGTGCAGTAATTAATTTGCTACTTTAAAAAGAACGATTTTTCATGCAGTTGAATTCTGTGCTGTCAAATTATAATTTCGGCTACATTGTGAAGTTGTCCCGGTTAATAAGGAAACGCTCGTAAAACATGTATGTCGATGAGGCAGCTCACGTGAAAGTATTTCATTAAAATGTTCTTAAAAGGTTTTTGGACATATATTAACCATTTTAAGAGCGGTAAATGTCCCAGAAAATCTAGAACACTTGTAATTAATGTATTTGGCCATTTAAACCCATTAATTCTATGAAAATAAGACAATAATTGCCAAAGAAATGTGCAGTAAAACTGAGAAATATGTCACGCGCCCTTACGTTAAATTGGCATTACTTCTCCCACTTGCTTAATATTTGTAATATTAATACGTGCCTTGGCTATGGGTGCGCGCCTTGGAAAAAAAAGTATAGTCAAGGCGTGCACCCACAGCCAAGGCACGCAATAATATTACAAAGCTACTCAAAAAATCCGCAAAGGCGCACGGCTTGAAAAAAAGTAAAGTCAAGGCGAACACCCAATGATTGATTTTACAAATAATCTGTTGCCAAATTTCATTAAGAATATTTAGGATGCAGCGGAATAAATATTGGTTTTTGAAACATCTTTAAAGTGTTCTATAACCAGAACACTGTTCACATTCTCAATAACACAATTATCAATCTCCAAACACAACTCTATGTGTCAATAACATGCCCAAAAATATCAGAATCAACCACAAGCATCATAGATCACACCAGGATATTGTCTGCATTCTCAACAAACATCTACCGACCCAAGACCACTATACACGTGTCATTAACATACCCAAATGTATCAGAATCAACCACAAGCGACATAGATCACACCAGGACATTGTCTGCATTCTCAACAATCATCTACCGACCCAAATACTACTCCACACGTGTGAATGACATCCCCAATTATACAAGAATAAACCACAAGTATCACAGAGCATACCAAAACGTTGTCTGCATCCGCAACAATCATCTACCGACCCAAAACCACTCTACACGTGTCAATAACATACCCAAATATATCAGAATCAATCACAGGCATCATAGATCACACTAGGACATTGTCTGCATTTTCAACAATCATCTACCGACCCAAATATGACTCTACACGTGTCAATAACATTCCCAATTATACATAAACCACAGCCATCATAGAGCACACCAGGACATCGTCTGCATCCGCAAAAATCATCTACCTACCCAAAACCACTCGATACGTGTCATTAACATCCCCAAATATATCAGAATCAACTATAAGCATCATAAATTACAACAGCACATTGTCTACATTCTCTACAATCATCTACCGACCCAAATATCACTCTACACGTGTCAATAACATCCCCAAATATATCAGAATCAACCACAAACGTCACATAGCATACCAGAACGTTAACTGCATCCGCAACAATCATCTACCGACCCAAAACCACTCTATACGTGTCAATAACATACCCAAATATATCAGAATCAACCACAAGCATCATAAATCACACTAGGACATTGTCTGCATACTCAACAATCATCTACCGACCCAAATACCACTCCATACGTGTCAATAACATCCCCAATTATACTAGAATAAACCACAAGTATCACAGAGCATACCGAAACGTTGGCTGCATCCGCAACAATCATCTACCGACCCAAAACCACTCTACACGTGGCGATAACATACCCAAATATACCAGAATCAACCACAAGCGTCATAGATCATACCAGGACAATGTCTGCGTTCTCAACAATCATCTACCGACCCAAAACCACTCTATACGTGTCAATAACATCCCCAATTATACTAGAATCAACCACAACCATCATAGAGCACACCAGGACATCGTCTGCATCCGCAACAATCATCTACCTACCCAAAACCACTCTACACGTGTCAATAACATACCCAAATATACCAGAATCAAGCACAAGCGTCATAGATCATACCAGGACAATGTCTGCGTTCTCAACAATCATCTACTGACCCAAAACCACTCTATACGTGTCAATAACTCCCCAATTATACTAGAATCAACCACAACCATCATAGAGCACACCAGGACATCGTCTGCATCCGCAACAATCATCTACCGACCCAAAACCACTCGATACGTGTCATTAACATCCCCAAATATATCAGAATCAACTATAAGCATCATAAATTACAACAGCACATTGTCTACATTCTCTACAATCATCTACCGACCCAAAAATATCACTCTACACGTGTCAATAACATCAACAAATATATCAGAATCAACCACAAACATCACGTAGCATACCAGAACGTTAACTGCATCCGCAACAATCATCTGCCGACCCAAAGACCACTCCACACGTGTTAATACCATACCCAAATACATCAGAATCAACCACAAGCATCACATAGCATACCAGAACGTTGTCTGCATCCGCAACAATAATCTACCGACCCAAAACCACTCGATACGTGTAATTAACATCCCCAAATACATCAGAATCAATCACAGGCATCATAGATTACAACAGTACATTGTCTGCATTCTCTACACTCATCTACCGACCCAAATATCACTACCGACCCAAAACCACTCTATACGTGTAATTAACATCCCCAAATATATCAGAATCAACTACAAGCATCATAGATTACAACAGTACATTGTATGCATTCTCTACAATCATCTACCGACGCAAATATCACTTTACACGTGTCAATAACATCCCCAAATATATCAGAATCAACCACAAACATCACGTAGCATACCAGAACGTTAACTGCATCCGCAACAATCATCTACCGACCCAAAGACCACTGCACACGTGTTAATACCATACCCAAATACATCAGAATCAACCACAAGCATCACATAGCATACCAGAACGTTGTCTGCATCCGCAACAATAATCTACCGACCCAAAACCACTCGATACGTGTAATTAACATCCCCAAATACATCAGAATCAATCACAGGCATCATAGATTACAACAGTACATTGTCTGCATTCTCTACACTCATCTACCGACCCAAATATCACTATACACGTGTCATTAACATCCCCAGATATACTAGAATCAATCACAAGCATAACAGAGCATGCCAGAACGTTGTCTGCATCCGCAACAATCATCTACCGACCCAAATCCGCTCTATACGTGTCATTACCATCCCCAAATATATCAGAATCAACAACAAGCATCAAAAATTACAACATTACATTGTCCGCATTCTCTACAATCATCTACCGACCCAAATATCACTCTACACGTGTCAATAACATCCCCAAATATATCAGAATCAACCACAAGCATCACATAACATACCAGAACGTTGTCTGCATCCGCAACAATCATCTACCGACCCAAATCCGCTCTATACGTGTCATTACCATCCCCAAATATATCAGAATCAACAACAAGCATCAAAAATTACAACAGTACATTGTCCGCATTCTCTACAATCATCTACCGACCCAATATTATCAATGGCGTTCACCTAAGGCACCAAAGATTCTTTACAATCTCCTACTACCTACGATATCTCAATTTAACGCACGAATCATCTACAAACATCACAGAACATACCGGAACATTGCCCGTGTACTCAACAATCGCCTGCCAACTCAATATTTATTCTACATTTAACTGTGGCACACCTATATACACCCAAAACATTCATACGAATCATGAAACAGATAAGAACACTAGTATCGTCTAAGAATACTATGCATGATCTGGATTAACCTACGACATCCTCTTATACAATCTAAACATGTAAAAACCGCAATAATAGTATACTTACTTATCAGGCCGGCGACTCATGGAGGGTCCGAGCCTGATTTGGTGTCCATGCGGTCGATGTGGACGAGCCAGTGCAGTCGACGGATCCGCACAACATCCACATCCTGGTACAGCTCGTAGAGTTCGAGGTTATGTCTTCTCCTCCATTCGCCTTCCTCGCAGACTCGTCGGTTGCACGTTTCTTCTGCTCACACTCGCCATCATACCACGGGTTTCTTGTCGGGGGTGGTATGTAGCCTAAGGTAGTTTCCGCTACCTCTTTGATGGCCGAGCGGCAATGCAACCACATCTCGTTGGCGTTCGACGTAGGCATACCGGAAAGTCTCTCGCTTAATTGCTCTTCGTAGGCTCTGGCAATCTCCGAAGGAATCACCGTTTTCCCACAACGAATCCGCATCCAAATACATATGTGCAACCTTTTGTGACAGCTGTAATATATGTCGCACTATTTCTTCTTCATTATTCCTTGTCCTATCCAGCGTATTTCCTGGATCGCAGTAATATCCGCCTTGTACTGCGTGAGGATCTTTTCCAGTTTATGAGCGGCGCCTGGAGTGTAGTGTTCTTACGTTCCAGGAGCACACTCGCAAATCATTGCCCTTTTTCGCGCCGTGTCGTCGTTGCTTCGATTCTGTCCGTTGATCTGAGGCAGTTTGCTCAATCGTAACGGTTGTTGTTTTATGCGGGAGGGTTGTTAGGCCTCCGCACAACCACAAGGGAGTCGTTGCATACATTAGTTCACCTCACAACGGGTGTTGCGGGGGCTATCCAGGGAGCGCTGCTAGGAGGCTGTATGTCAACTTGATCTATGCATCGACAAGGATCGTTGCTGGCATCCCGCCAAGTTGGGAGCGATCAGCAACTTTGCCTTGTGTGCACAGACCCTACCCCCCCGCAATAATAGTATACCGGACATTATTCGTGCTAAAACTGCGCTAAAACTTGAAATATAGCATTATGTACTCACAGACGGTATGTATAAAGTACAAGACACCGTTTTCATCCACCAAATATGAAGCTTTAACCCCTTCAGACCTAACGGAACACATATGTCCCACGAGCTGCATTCATATTACTAAATTGCAATTTTCCCCTATAAATCCTATTTGTTTTAGTGCCATCAGTAAATTCCACATCACTGCTAAGAGAAGTGCATGTTTTTTATGTTTATGATTTACTTTTCGTTCTCATTGAGTATTTTTTCTGCGAAAGGTGACACTATTCCAGTTCTGCTCAGTGAAAAGTTAATATTTGCTAAGAAAAATCAAGTGTATGTAATTGAATTTGTCTAAAAAACTAAGAAATAATGGGCAGGTAAGTAAATCACATACAATGAGATTATAAAATTAAAAAAATGCGGTAATAAAAAAGAAATATTGGGCCAAGACCTCTGTTATTAGTACCGAAACCTTAAAAGGCCTGGGAATCATTCCACACTAGGCATATGTTGTCTGTCATCTACTATAAATCTTGACCAATTGCTTCAATACTCTGTTGAATTACTACATTTTAGGTTAAACAATCAAATAGACTTCAATCAGGCCTTTTAACAATATATATTGGAATAGTCGAGCTCACATTCGTCATCATAAACAATTGCTATGAATTCACTTGATTTATACTCAGGACTACCGTCGAAACAATGAAGAAATTATCTACGCACTATATAATCATGATCTCTAACAAGTGTTAAACAAAAACAAATGAAACAAACACTTCGTTTGTTGAGTTCAATGACTTCTTTATTTTTCAAACCAGTTACTTTTGTTTGTATTTTTTTTGGAATTGTAGTTATATACAACATATATGGCAACAAACGAAATTATTATAACTTCCAAGAAGCAGGCACAATCTAGACAGATGATGATTTCCTTTAAAATGCAAATCCTTTGCGCGACGCAAGTAATCAACCGAAATGAATGCGTTGCGTTTACAATCGACATTCAGAAGTGACCTGAAGTAGTTTCTATTGTTAAATCGGCCATATCCCGGAGACGGTTCGTTTTAGATGCTAAATCGGCCATATCTCGGAAACTGTCAGTTGTTTGTTTTAGATGCGGTTTATTGCGTTAGATTCGGCACACAGACGCTTCTTTTCTACAAGATGACCACATATGTTTGCTCGAAATATTATCATCCCTGTCTCTAATCGAATATATCACATATTAGATAACCAAGTCCATCAAACTCAGTACTTTAAGTTTAAGATTTAAAATCACAAGCTTTACATCACTTCGGCTAGCGGATAAGTCTGCCCACACCACCATCTCCTAAAGGACTAGCCTTTACCTACATGGGCTACATCCACCTACTATCAATCTTCCCAAATCGGGACACCAAATAACTACATCTTCATTCGCCGTTTCTGCATGGGTAATTCGCTGACTCTCTTATACGCCATTCAATGTTTACCTTCTCTTTAAATGGAGGTTTGTTTCCATTGTTTTCTTCCAAATGTGCCTTTGTTTGTATGTACACTGCACGTAAGGTAAGTAAGGTTCAATGCATATCTCTGTGCAAGCTGTATATATCAATTCATTCATCCAGGAAACTACCGTGAGACCGTGGAAAAATTATGGATACAGTTTTGCATTTTTTTCGATCCCATTGTTCATTTCCAGGACACGATACTATGCGCTAATAACCACCACAGCGCCCGCGGTAACATACAACCAAACATTTTGAATAAAAAGTCCTAAATGCTTTTAAGAAGTTTGGCGAATTTATTTCCGTAAATAACGTTTGGCTTTCGTGGCTCTTACGCAATGACAGATCATTTTAAATTCTTCTGAGGATGAACACATTCTCAGGAAATAACACTTTGTATTTTAACCAACATTGATCCTCATAATGTACTGCAAGTTAGCTTGGAAGATTTTATGAAAAAAATTATTTTATTTTTTGAATACATTTTATGATTTGCCTAATGTTTATTGTTAAAATTACAATGCATATGTTTCTTCAAAATATTTTGCATTTTCTTGTTGCATTTGCATTCGTAGGCCCCTTATGTCCTTGTCTATTCTAACGATGAGGCCAATTTTCTAAAAATAATGAAAAATATGTAGTATAAAGATACAATTATCATATGTGTACATATATACTAGTGGTGTTACTTACGGTATTTTTATTTCCCGGCGTCTTATTCCAAAGCCAAATCATATAAGCGGGAATGTAAAGCATGGAAGACAATGCAGTAAACCAGCCAAATGCATGAGCCCAAAAAGGGTAGCTATAATCTAAGTATTTGACTGGTGTCCATTGAATTAAATTAAAAATAAACACTCCCTATAATTAAATTTATGTTATTACGAATATTCAACAAATATACTACAGTAAGTACCAGGCATATCATTGGAGTAGTAAAGCACCAACAAAATTTCCACCAACCCATAGGGTAATACCCAATCATATCTTTGATGCCATCATAAAACCGGTCAACACCATAAGCCCACGAAATAGATATACATTCAAAAAATATTAACCATAAGAGACAAAAACCGCTAACAGCATAAGAGTCAAGTATTTGAAACACATACATCCCTCCCTATATATAAATAGATGAATGTCTTTTTGCTATGGAAAATGTACTTTAGTATACAGACCTGGGATATGCAAGATAATCCAACTAAATAACTCAGTGCACAGACAACGGCGATAAAAATTTCCTTGCGTTTTCTTAGTAATTGAGGCCACTCGTCTATGATTGCCGTAATAAATCCTTCCATAGTGCAAAACTGTGAATCCAATCCAATCAACAGTAACATAAAGAAGAACAAGCAGGACCACAATGGGGATCCGGGAAGTTGTAGGACAGCTGAGGGATAAACAAGGAAAGCTAGTCCCGGTCCTAAAAAAGAAAATCAAAATTAAAACATATTAATTATGTCATAATTAGAATCAGATAGTTGACCTGATGCTGCAACTTCAGCGACTGGCCTTTGTTGTTCATGAGCCATGAATCCTATTACAGAAAAGATTACAAATCCTGCAAACATGCTTGTACTGGAATTGACAGTGCAAACTATCAGCGCGTCTCTGGAAAATGTGCCGAATGCGTATTATATTTTGAGTAAGTTTTATAAACTCTGCAGTACGTACTTATAAACATTGTTTGTAAATTTATTATAGCTGCCAAGGGCGACAAGCGTACCAAGACCCAATCCATATGAGAAGAAAATTTGAGTAACGGCATCAATCCAAACCTTATTATCAATTAATACACAAATATAACAATATACATGTAGACAGAAATTAAATAAGCATATCGTTTGGTTTTTAAGCAATGGCCCTTAGTAATAAAGGAATTTAAACTCGTGTTTTACGTAAACTAGAGTTTAACACGAAATCCGTAGTAATAAAGGCGCAACCCACTTCTAAAATCGATAAATATTTAGATGTGGCCGAATCGTATCTAAGTCGAATTTAAAAGTGACAGTTTAATGTTTCAAAATGAGTGTCAAAATCAGCTGTGCTAGCTCACAATAGCGAATATGACAGGTTGTGCTAGCTCACAATAGCGAATATGACAGGTTTATTCACAATGATTACGTTAAATTCGAGTTTTGTTAAAACTTATTTATTACTACGGAAACTTAAAAGTACCTTAGCTACACCTAACAAAATTCGACTTTAGAAGCGACTTTATGATTTTCTATTACTAAGGGCCAATATGTTCATATATACGGCATGTACATTTCTTTCGTATTGTGTTTCGTCGCGCTTTTCTTCAATCATATTTACAATTTACAAGCATTTCACTTACCTCAGATTCGGTCAGTTTGGAAAAATTTGGAATTACGTAAAACTTTATTCCTTCCATTGCACCAGGTAAAGTTATACCACGAACTAGTAGTATAGTAAGCAACACGTATGGGAACAACGCCGTGAAATAGACAACTTTTCCAGTCCATTTAACGCCTTTCCAGATACAAAAATAACAAAGAATCCATACGATTAGAAGTGTTCCGGCCAGCTCCCATCGTATATTGCCAACGTGTTCTATTCCGGATGATATCTGCAGAGTACGCCGCCTAGAATTGCATCGTTATGTAGTATTATGCATCATAAAATAATATAATATTTACTCCCAAAATTCCTTTACAGGATCAGTCAATTCGGATGCAGATATATTTGTGGCCGCTAAAGAACAAATTTTCTTAATGGTCCCATTCTGTTTGTGCACATGTTCCCAGCAAAGCAATTCTTTTCGTTCATATGGGTTGACACAATTCACAGTATTCCAAATATTATTGCATGTACGCCAAGGCACGTCTAAGATCAGAGATTACATTACAATAGGTTCATATATAGGACATTTTGCCAATTTACCGGCTCTCATTGACATAAAGAAATAAAATGTAGCCCAGGCTAAAATAACAATATAGTAGACGTTCATCCAACATGACATAACAGCGGCCGCATATCCAATTCCTAATTGTATAAAAATTATTAATCTCGTCGATTGCGACATTGTTTCAGCTATTACCTTTAAATATTGGCGCAATTTTAAAAACTCCCAATCCACCAATTGTTAACATTTGACCGAGTGCTAATTCCATAAAAAACATTGGTATACCGGCGAGAATAAGCGTTAAAAAGTATGGCACTAAGAAAGCACCTCCCCCGTTCTTATAGCACAAATAGGGAAAACGCCAGACATTACCAAGGCCGATAGCCAAACCAACAACCGATAAAATAAAATCGAGCTTCGAAGACCAGGAGCCACGCTCCGGAAAGCTTTCAAGCTTAGAAATCTATATTAGTTTTTGTAAAGATAAAAGTTAATTGTGAAAACTTTCGCACTTGTTCAACAACATCTAAAATGCATCACCTGGTGAGGAGTTATATGCGTTGATGATGTGGAAGTTACCACCGTTTCGCTAGATTTTTTTATGGCGGGCATCTCTATGCCTTCATCTTTTCTTTTAATTCGCAAGTTTATTGTATCCTCTGGTTCCCCATCAATACCAGCAGACATGATTTGTTTTTAAAATATCTATTATAATTGGTATACAAAAATGAAGATTATAATAATTCTACAAAAATAGTTGTTATATTTCCATTCTTGTTCCACCAAAAGCAATTTAGAACAAATAGAATTTTAACTTATACTTCTTTTCCTATTCAAAACAGCATTCGCATACATTATTTTATATGAACGAAAATTATATATCATAGTTGAACAACTGATAATACGAATGCATTCAATTCACTTCGTGCTATACATATAAGTGGGTGCTTGTATTTATATAAATTTATTAAAAGTTATGAAGTGTACATCAAAATATATTTAGGCACAGTTTAGCAGCATGTTTCATTGATTCTATTATAATTCTACATTATTATAACAATTTCATATCACGGCAGCCACACACTGTATATATCTTTTACGCACTAAAACAAAATATCCATACAAATAATTTAACATATCTTAACACACATTTTAATGCTACTAATCTAAACTTACAGGTTAAACTTTTAAATATCCTGTTAGTAATATATTATTTCTTCACTATAGTTACGGCTTTACGGGAATATACGAACTAGCACTTAGCAAACAGGCGGTCAACTCTCGTTTAAAAATGTAATATCCGCACTGCTTAGCAAGTGGTGAGATTTGAATATCCTTACTACCTTGAACAGATATTAGTTCTTATAGTAACCAACTACAAATCATGCACATGATTGTTATGACAAAAAAAATGTATACTGTACTTGTACCCTGATCGTCCAAACAGACCTTTAAACGTTATGAAATCTCGCCACGAACTAAAGGGATACTTCTCTTGAAACTCACTAAAATATAATCAAAAATTTCAACTCAATTAGACATGATGTGTATATGTATATATTTAAATCATACTAAATTAACTAGTCATATAGGTGCTGTAGTGGGGGAGCCTAGTTTAAAGATTTTAAAAAAAAATTGTAACTAAGCACTAGTATAGTTATGTGTGGGTACTACTTTTCTCCCTCTACAGTTGCCACACAAAGTTGTATCCATCTCATCCAAGTGCATGAGTAGATCAAATATTGTACATACATATATATACATTTATACAGATTTACTATTAAATTAAGTATAATTTAGAATGCATCATACGCATTTCTTCTGCGGTTATGACTTCCAGTATATCCAGCAGTGTTCTCCGTTTATAGTAACTAATTTGATTTGATTTATTTCTCAGTAGCATACAACAGCCGCAAACCTATTGCTAGAACTTTGATTCCATTCATACTTCTTTATAGTTGTACAATGGACGAAAACGTAACCCCTACAAACTGTGATTTATCATATGCCATATGTATGGGGGGTTAATCAACAATATCCGGTTTCTATACAAAATTATGACGCGATTGCATTACTTTTTTTCATGATAAATTTACTAAGCGCATTGTTTCCTTGTGGTGATATGAAAATGTATAGCCTTTTTTATCATTTAAAGAATAACACTATTCAATGTTTTTCTTTACATTTATATCTTTTTAATTCTTTGCCTAAGAAAATATATAATATCAATTAAATGTCTTATTTAAATGCGTAATTCAGTTTTCAATGAAAAATCGGAAATTACCCATAACAAAGTGTACGTGATTTCAATTTTGCTAATCTGCCATGTCCCTTTAATATGATACCGTTATAATAAAATTAATAAACTTATGAGCATTGGATATCGTCGTGCTAATCACTATAATTGTTTGCTTTTTGTTAACCAATTCTTCTACATCATACATTGTTCGGCGAAAATCATCATATATTTTTCTGCGAAAACTACTAACAGAGTAGTACAACAAAAACGTGACAAAAGCAATTAAATAAATATGTAATTATATTGATGTGATGTTAATATATTACATTTTGTTGTTGCTATTATGAAAATAAAGCAAAATCTGCAACATCCTTCCTATTATTAGTTTAATACATATTGTACATCCTAGTACTTAGAATAGAACACCGGCCTCTACAAAATTCTGCGGACGCGATTTAATTGTGTTTATTAACTTATTTAACTATTTTGTTGGCTGGCTAGACCACTTTATACTGGATAATAGATAATAAAAAATGTATATATATATATCACATCAACCCATTAAACGTCATTATGTACAAATAAAAAGGGGAAATCACTATTAGTATTCTGAATAGCATATATGAAAGTGTATATAGTGTGCGGACATGCATCAATAGCACATTTGCTAGAGTATACTTACATTGTAGTCGGTCAATGGATATAACCGATCAATTCATTTTAATTTTTTGGTAAAACGTAACATCTGTGATAATTTGTCTTGTAGTATTTCTTTGTTTCTACAACCCCTTATATAGTCCATAAGAGTTGTTTGGGTGTATACATTTTCAACCTAATAGTAATTCGAAGTTTTGTTATTTTAACGCTAGAAAATTGTATTCCTATAAGCAAAATTCTGCAACACGAATTTACGGGTCAAAAATAAATTAAATTTAGCCTGTTTTTTTATTTTTTTTTCCATAAAAGGTTTCTACCGATTTTTTAATGCATCAAAATGTAAACCATTAGAAATCAAGGTAACATAAACCACAATTTGATTTCCATAGTATTTTGTATTTTTCTGCTATTATTTTTCATTGTTTGTTACATCCGGAAAATATGTATATGTATACATATACATACATATAATTATACATATATACCATTTTGGATTTACGATAATTGTGTAAACTATAATATATATTATATATGAATCTAGGTGTATAAGTTTAATTTTGACATATGTATTTGGTGAACAAAAACTGGGTGACTAGTTTTTCGATCAGTGATATGTTTATTTGAACTAATTTCTGAGAAATCTGGACTTCAAACATGGTTTAACTTTCTGATGTATATACTTTAATATATCAAGGTTTAACCTAATAAATATAGTAGTACAGAATTCCAAAGATGCGTAATACATACAATACATTTTTTTAATTTGCAACAATAAAGACAATACCTATATGCGTACATTTTCTCAAGCTATATTAAATAAAATATAATAATTAAAAATAGTCACTTAAATTTCTTCTGAATGCAGAAAATCAAAAAAAAAATCTTAAATTTGTTTTAAATATATCAAACATCGAGTATATTATAATTAATTCTTTTGATTTAAGCAAAATAAGTTAGTAACTAATGATTTTATTGATACTTGATTACATTACATGGGTATATAATAACAAAGTTCGGTTGTACTGTTAGCTTTTCCCCTTTTTTTTACAGAGTTTTAACTACTGTGTATATTTCAATCAAACAAAATGAAAGTAAATATTCATATATAATGTAGAAATAATTTTTTGAAACTTCATATATCTTGTACCTCTCCGCATTATTTGTAAACGTTATCTTAAATTTATATATTTTTATACGATGCTAAGAATTCACCAATTATGATATTTTTGTTTTGGAAATAAATGTCATAATTTTTCTCAATACTTGCATAATTAAATGTTAATGAGATATTTTCATTGCTAAAAGTATGTTATTAGTCATTCACATGCTCTTTAAATAGCATTCGGCATAATTCCCCGCCTCCAGCTTCTTCACACAAAAGCAACTGCCTTGACCGCTCTTCGCTTTTTCTTACGTTTCCCATTATTCGTCTTGTGCGAGTTTCTATCCAAGATACGCCGTTTTCACCAGTATCATTTTCACGCAGTTTGGTGGGGGAATTATCTACCGTTTGACCGTCCACTGTGGATTCATATCCAGATATACGCCCATTATCGCGTAAATTGTTGTATTGAAAAGTTGAAGAACTGGGATAACTGTCATTATAAAACAACTCGTTGTATCGTGTAAAGCTGTTTGCCTGTAAAACTTCCTTGTCTGTTTCATTTGGGAATGAGTCAGATTTTAATTCTGCTGTAAATTGTGGCGAAACGTCCTGATGTGAAGTTAGACTTGGTGACCCTCTTCTATTCACAAATCCGTTGACATAGTTATTATTATACAATGACGTTGTAAGAGGAGATAGAGATGATACACTCTTACTATAATTTTCGAACAAGTGGTAAGGACGTTTCCATCGACGTTGTTTTTTTTTTTTATTTTTCTGCAAGAAATTGCCTACATTGTTATTATCATACACTTTTGCAGCATCAATTTCGTTTAATTCAGTATCATCGGTATAATCACCACTTCCGCTCCCAGTGCTGTCAGTATCTGATAATTTTAATTTATCTTCATCACTTCTATTTCTAGCTTCTATTGCTTTGATTAAAATCTTGGTGGCGTTGTTCGTAAGATTTTCTTTTGATACAGTTTTTTCCTTTGTGTCTATATTTTTTTTATTGTTATTACTTATGGCTTCAAAAATAATGCTTTTATATTTTATCGAATGGTTAGGTATATTTTTCAAAGTGTTTGGATTTGTATCTACTTTATGATCAACAAGTATCACATCGAAATAGTCAATGTTATCTATATCATTTTTGCTTTTGCGGTTATATGTAGGGCGATCAAAGTCGTCAATGTATATGGTATCTAGGCTAGCCTCGGTTGTTTTAGCTTCCTTTCTACTCAAATCTATGGAATGTATTTTATTATTATCTTCAACCCTGTTTGTTGAGTATGAAAGAACGCGACCCTCACTTGGTGCTGGAAAATATGTGCTTCTATTTTTATAAAGATTTGCTCTGTTTATATTTGAATTGATTTCCTGCGTACGTTGATTCCTAAATTTTTTGTCAAATTTATGTTCGTCACTTTTTATAACACTTTGTTTATATGGCAGGTTACTGTGACTTATCTTTTCCAATGGGCCACTTAACAATGAACTGGTTTCGTTAAAGATATATATCAAAAATAATAGCCCCACACCTCCCAACGTTATAACCAGGCAGGATAATATCAGTGCCAATGTGCGTCGGGAAAAGTTTGGATAAAACATTTTCTCGAACTTTTCTTATGTGCAATTATGAACACGAATTTACATAGGAAAATCTGAAATAAAAAGGTGTCTATGATTTAAATGTATTCATTAATGCAAACATATATTTATCACTTATTGTTAGAAGTATATTCAGAACATTTAAAAGATAAAGCATATACTCCCCTGTACACAAATGAATCACTAAAATGATTGACAGATTGTATTTCTCGGTGCAATTATATTCATATCATGTGTTGAGGGAGTTTCACCAATACTCAAAGGAATATAATCATGAAAGTCAACACCTGCTTCAGTTAGTTTTAACTAGCATCCTTCTCAAAGCAAACAATATCCACAATATTATTTTCAATTCAATTACTCATTTTCTCTTACCATCAAAGCTTATACTGCCCATTTTGTATGGTTTATTACAAATCTTATAAAATAATTATTTCAGAAGGAATTCGGCATGTGTCGACGTTAAAATATTTAACTGATTTTCCATAAAATCGCACTAAGCTTTCATTATATGTATTAATTTATTTATTTTATTATTTGCATATCCTTAAAATTCCCTTTAGCACTGGAACTGAGGGGACTATGACTTAACAAGAAAACAAAAGCATTCAGTTTGAAAAGCAAACTAAAATGGAGAATTATTGATTAGTCTTCAGAATGTGATTCCATTTCACTTAAACGTGATTGCATCGATTTAAAAGCAGTCAGAAGCTAAAACTGCACATATGCTATCGAAGTCTATAATTTAACATTAATTTGTTGTAAATGAAAATAAATCTTTTATTTGAATAATGTGAAGATATCTTTAATATAAAGATGAAGTATCACGTGCGCATGATTTCTTCTAATATAAACCTACATATATGTTTACTTCCCCGTACTGTTGAATTTATACGTTCAATTGCGCAGTTTGGTCCTTGAATATAGCAACTATACTACCGAAAATTATATATAGCATTGTTTACACACAAATGATTTGTATACCTTAGACGCCATACACATGTTATGATGTCCTAGCTTCTAAATTAATTTTGCCGATTTTTTTTTTGTTGACTTAAGTAAATATTATACGTTTAGGAAAATTACCATTTTATTTATGAAGTGTCTTATGTTTTAATATAAATAAATAATCTATCATATTATGATGTCGAAAACAATGTTGCATCAGCAAACTAAAACTGACATAATGCGCCAAAAGGTAAGCGCTGAAAACACAAACCCGAACCAAAGACTAGTATCCTTCATGTAAAATTATTTCTCATTTCCTTCAACAACAGACACATCTCATTATATTAAAAAAAAAAACATTCGAAAAAACTCAAAAGTATCTCAAAAATAGTACTCAGCAGTTCAACTCTACTCAAGACATTGTTTTAAGAAACATAGACATTGAAATTGTATAGCCCACGGGCCACGGCATGCCATGTCTTTCGTTAAACAACTTCGCTCAGTTAATCTCACTCGCACATATTCGGTTCGTTTGGACAGTATGATGCTACGCTCACAATTTTATGGATGCTAGTTTATTTTCAAACTTGGGCTGAGATGGTTTGTTACGGGCGGGACGGCATACATTTCAATACAAATTGATAATATTGTAATACTAAAATCTGTTAATATGAAACTCGTTTTTTGGGGTTATCTTAATTCAAAAGATGACTTTAATTGTAACAAGAATATTGTTTAAAAAGCTTCAATCTAAAGCAAGCGATATCTGATTTAAAAAGAGCATTTTTAATAAAAAGTACTTATGTATTGGCGAGATGAACAACATGATGAAAATAAAAGCTCATAGATACAATGCGTTATAAATGTTGCAAAGCTTAATATAACCCATTTCCACATTAATAGTTATTAATTCGGGGTACAAATATCTGAAATACCAGTTTATTTTTTTACAGAGCTTCTGCTTTTAATATGCCGCTTAAAACATGTGTTTAGTCAAACTCATTTGAGGTGTGTATAAAAACAGAAACAAACGATCATTTGATGAATCAAAGTGAAAAACACGTATTAATATTGCGACAAAAAACGTATATAAAACAATGACTCAAAAGATACATAAAAATATAAAAAAATTTATTAAAATATCAGAAATAATAAATTTTAAAACGCAAAAATTCAAACATCGGGAGAAAGATCAGCAGCCATCCCATTATACACCGATTCACATTCAGCATCGCCATCATCCCCTCCAGCACAATTGTACAACTCATTTTAATTTGTTGCGGATATACCAAGTATTATCACCGTCATCATTTTTATCTAATATTTCTCTAGTGCAAATAACATTTTCTTTGCAACTGTCGATTGTGTCATCCAGTTGTTTTAAGATGTATTTATTATTTATTTTATTACTATCAATATTTTCTAATCACATTGCCGATTGTCAAAGAATGCTCGAGAGTGACAGTAATATTATCTTTTTTAGCAAGAATAACAATTTTAGTGGACATATATTGCAATATGTTAGAACAAAACAAAATGTAAATAACAAAAGGCTGATAGAGGATAAAATAGTTAAGTACGGAAGAGAAACACATAAATCAGTATATAAACCTTTAGACAGTACACCAGTCTTCAAATCTATTGATACAATTGATATTCGGTGGTCTGATAACCAAGAAACTATATATGAAAACATACATAAACAAAATGAACAAGGGCGCTTCAATAACATATCACACAAGGGATATACAAAGGAAAGTAATAACCAAACATCTGTCAAAAGCATAATTCTGACACCAGATGTATTACATATTAACAGAATACATATACGAAATTATTCAGCGAGTTTGGAAGAGTTAATTAACAAGCAGCACATATTAAAAATTGTAATGGACGGCCTAGGCTTACAAAGTCTGCCTGATTTGAAAAAGGTGAGCTATGTTTTTTTTTGGCTTATATTGCTCAAAGTAAACTGTAGTGAAATTATTTTCGACATGCATGTGTATATAAATATACGGACTTATTGAGATCTATTCAACAATAAGCTGCTTTCACTCATATATAATTATTGATGATTTCTATTCATTGGATCTATTATGTAAAATTGGTTACTCATTGAACTACTCTAGTAAAATAATAAACATAATCCTGTTTTACAATGTAAATAATGTGAAGATCGTAAAAAATTGTTTGCTCTAATGGTACCACATGTATATATATATATATATATATATATATATATATATATATATATATATATATATGTATATAGTAACTAATACAATAGGAATTGCTATCATAATTATATTGGACAAGTTTTAGAGAAGTTTTACATATACTGCATAAATAATAATAACATTTACTTTACTATGAGCATAACTATTGAAGTGTTTCAACAGAAAACTTTCAATAATTTAATGATGTCTAGTCAAATTCACCTATTTCCTTTAATCATTTCTGAATCGTATTCTCTATTTTCCTCGAAATTGGAATTTATGCAAATACAAACGCGGCAATAGTATAGATTCCCATATCAATGACAAATTAAATGATTGTAGAGGAAACAATATCATAATGCGAGCATTTATTTTCAATCTAAAAATAAACACTTGAAGAGAAAATTGGAGATAATTAGGTATGTACATCATGCATTATTTGTAATATATTTTTTTTACCAGATGATATTTCCACATTCTCCAGCTGAATCATTCAGTATTTTTCGATTAGAAGGCAAATAATTTCACACATTTAGAAAGTAGGGAAATAAAAATGTATACATCGCGTAGGAGTAACACAAAATTACAAACAAAAAATATGTCTATTTTAAAAACAGCAAAAAATATTCTCCTATCTTGCATATATTCGGAAGAATGTTTACAGTTTGTCTTAACTGTTCATTTAAAAGCACACAAGAAAGCAAATTTTCCGAATTCATATAAGTCTTTAATATGATATTGATGTCTTTTTAAAGATATGTTTCATATTATACATGTATACAAAAGCTTTCTAAGCAGTTGCCGGCTTAAACAATATGACATTTTTAATAAAAATTGTTAGCTTAGATTAAATTTACCATAATACTTTTACAGATAGTTTACTATTAGATAAATTGATTATCATTATTCATTTCGGTCTGCACCACGCATTTAAATTCATCCAAATTTTTATTTATATTTTCAGGCAAATATTAGTCAAGCGGAGTATGCTGAAAAATACAACGAATATCTTAATCGGGTTCGTAAAAGAAAGCTTCGTGAATTAAATGAGTTGGGATATTTATTAGACCAGAACGATATTAATGATTCAAATTCATCGCTATCTTTAATATCAATCCCACATAACTATTCGGCAGCTATGCAGTACCGAAAAAGAAGGTCACCGAACAAAAACCGCACGCATCCGAAAAAAACAATCTTACTTAGGTTCCCGCTTAACATTGATAATGGGCTTCAACCCTCCGATATGGAAGAAGCTAACATTCGCTTGCTCTTGATTTCAAATCCTGCACTGGCAACAATCGATCTAAATAGACGACGACACCGCACTCGAACAAACAAAAGTAATTTTGAACAAAAAAAACCTGGCTCAATAAAATTATTTAAAACATCGAATACAAGCTTAGGAATGAGCAAAGAAATCAAGCCGAATAAAACCGAGAAACATGTTTTAAATATGAAAGTCTATCAATTACTGGAACCAAAAGGAAGAGTGTGGATTGATGGACGAAAAATTGAAATCAATATTGACCGTAAGAAATTAGATGAAACGACAAGTCAGTGGCTTCAGTTTGATGTTACGAAAGCCGTCGAAAGTTGGTTGGTTAATAAACAGAGTAATTTAGGATTGGAAATACAATGTGACAACTGCTTTCAAAACGGAGCAAGAATAATAGACGATATATCTGGGGAAAGTGACGAAGATGTTAATACCAATGATAAATATAACTTAACTCCTGTTTTAAATATAATTGGCCGACTTGGAACTCATCGCGAAAAACGTTCAAAACACCATCATCATCAAATGACGGAGAAACCAGAAAGAAGGAATCGCAAAAGTAACTGTTACAAAGATAATCAAAGATGTTGTCGTCATACAATGGAGGTTGTTTTCAAAGAAATCAAAGGGTTTGAGTTCATTATTCAACCGAAAGCTTTTGACGCGGGGTATTGTAAGGGACGTTGTCCCCCACGGTACAACCCAGCAAACCACCACGCCTTATTACAGAGCCTAATATGGAAGCAAGACCGAACAAAAGTCCCTCGTCCTTGTTGTGCTCCTTCAAAACTCATTGAGCTTGAAGTATTACATGTCGATGAAAAGGATAACGAGAAATTGAAGATCTCAACATGGAACGACATGCGAGTTCAAGAATGTGCCTGCTCCTAGTCAAATTTGCCTTGTTGTTATCGTAGTCCGTCCTTTTAGCTATTAAACATGAAAACCTTCTAAACAATAGTGATACGATTTTTGTATCATTCATCATTTTATCGAGTTTCTAATGTAACTAGCGCTCATTCCTACATATCATTTGTATTATGGCATGTGCCAAAGAATTTTGATTAAATAAAAAACATATATTTAATTTATATTAATATTTAACGCGTCATATTGGATCAATTCACAAAAAACATTCAACGTGTTCTGCAGTATGAACTTTTTGTATACAATTCATACAAATTAACATTTATTAAAATATACAAAATGAAACTAGAAATACAAAGGAAAATAAAACAAATTGGTTTGTATGATTTTGCCCACTTTTTCGCATATGAAGAGGGAGTGCTCAATACTTAAAAAAAAAAGAATTAGTACGACTTCAAAGATTACCAGTCCTTCCCATTAATATTGATGCGATATAGGTTTGGCGAGTTTATTTGCTGCAGTGTTACTTAAGCAAATTATATTTTCTGCTCGCATAATATTTTGATTTACTAATTGGGAAATAAATATTTTTAAGCAGACCCAGTTTTATTGTTTGAGGTTGTATGTGATAAGCATATTAGCCTGGACATAAACCTGGGCTGGGATATGTACACATATATAGAAAGAGACAGAATTGTATTCTTCTCTGTCGATTGCCGTAAGCTACCTACCCTTGATATATCTCTCGAATTAGGATCTGTTGTGGTCCCCATTCCTACAATCCGGGATATTGTAAATTAAATTTGGCCATAGAGCTATTCTAATTATTTTATTTTATATATAATATAATAAATTCTAGAAAGCTTTATTCCGGATTGAGAATTCAGAATTTCAGAAATAGTATATTTGAGTATAAATCATGTGGGAGATATATCAACATAAGAACACATCAAGTGCTTGTGTAACAGCTGATACGCTCCATTTAGAATTAATATAAATGGTTAAGAACTTCTTAGTCGATTCTTATATTGCCTTTTTATTGGATGGCGCACTATATGAACACATCCTAAAAGTGTTTTATTTTAATCAACAGATTAATCTATTACATTTTCTTTTAATCATCCCTGGCAAAAATCATTCAACTTCCACGAATTTTTCTTCTACCATTAAATAAATTCATAAATGTAAACACAATTCTCTCAAGTGAGTAATGATAAGTTAATAGTTTATGTTATTTATTTATTAAAATTCAATGTGTTTTTTCTGACTAGTCATCATATATATATTTGTTTACACATTCTTGAATATATGACAATTGAATGTAAACAATGATGCCTTCCGGAAGAATTGTGTTTTAATTATCGAATATATATATATAACGAACATCGGCGATTGTATCTCATTGAAGTGACATTGCAACGTATAGTATTAAATCCAAAGAAAATATATATATACATATTTATTTTGAACTTATTTGTAAATTGAGTGGGTAATTGTGGGATAAAAATAATTTAATTCTAAAATGTGAGGTTATGGTCATAAAAGAAAAATGTTCTCAATATCTGTTTAAAGAACAAATGATAATGACATTATTTTGTTATTACAGTTCCATGAAAGCTGTGATTACAAAATAGGGCGAAAATCCTCTTACGAGAAGATATTGCTTTAGACCAAGTGACTGGACTTGGATACTTTATTAAGTTACAGTAGTCTTATATTCTGCCCTTTTAATTTCAAGCAAACAATACGTCTCCACTTCGGCTTAACCGCGTTTTTCTCTCATTTACGGCTAAAAATTAGAACCAACTGCTGTCGTGTTTAAGTGTATATTAATACTAAAATGTGAGTGAAACAAATTTAGCAAATTTTCTTAACGTCATGCATACATTTGTGTCTGTACGGACATTTTTTTATTTTTGCCATTTTGGTTTTGAAACAGGTTAGAGCTTTTAAGAGTGCTTTAAATATTTTGATACATAAATAAAAAAAAAAACTAGTGACTATATCATACTGGAGCACAGAACCGCGTGTAACATCAAAAACAAGACAGTCTCGTGTTGTTGTTTCTTTCGAATTGTAGTAGAACACTCGTATGAAAGAAGATAAAACTATTTGGCTCGCTCACTTATAAGACAGCAGCATGGCTATTTCGCGCGTACAATAATTCAATGTAAAAAGGAAGGGGTAGGAGTTTGCGTGTAGAATATTTCTTGCTTGTTTGTTTATTGCTCTTTATTTAGCAAAAGAAACTAGTATCATTTTGTGAATATATTTACGCATCCCACACTTGTCTCGTTTTTTCAACAGTCGTAATACGCCAGTATCAATGGTAGTGTATTTCTTAATTAAAAAGTTACTATTCAAAGTTTTAATGTCTCTGAATTAAGAAAAAACATTCAAATTTATTTATTTTGCACCAATATAAGTAAGCCGAAGCACTGAAAACACAATTAAAGAATACCATGTATTAATATTTACTACTTGATAGATGTAGTATATAAGAATAAGTGTACTGCTTACTACGTGCAAATAAACAACTTATTAGCGAAAAACAAGACAACTAGTGTAAATTATATGTCAATCATTTATGCAGCACGTTGACGGGGGCTGCGCGCTGAAGTTGAAAAAAATCTATAAAAAATATAAGAAAAGTAAAGCTTGTCTGAATTCTACATAGGTATTTATTTTGTATTATGTTTAAATATGTTAAGTAATGTGTGATTGTTTGGATATAATATTGAACAGATAAATGTGCCTATTTTGTATCCATTTTATTTAATTGGAATTTAAAATTAATTTGGTATCCAACCTGTAATTTGTTTGCGTGTGTACATCACCAGAATTGACATTATATTGTTTGTCGATCTTAAAACAAAATTAAGGTGGCATGGGCAGTCTGTAAGGGTATTTTTTTTTAGTAAATCTAGACACTATTATCCAAAATATTCAACAATAATTTCAGAAATATTTTTTTTAGTAAAATTTACGATTTTTTACGGGTATCTTACATCTTCTTGTATATCAATGTGATTTCCAGACAAATTGTGTACTTCTAATGAAAGTCGGTTCATAAAAGCAAAGATCATAGTACATAGTTTGGTAGTTGTTTAATAAGCGGACGAATTGTGAAATTAAATAGTATTCCTTAATAAATGATGACGGATAATAGTAATTCCTATCAACTTCAACATCAGGATAAGTCGCCGACGAGCTCACCAGTTATACAACAAACTTCTGTAAGTTTTTCTTTAAGAATATATAAATAAAATTGCTCAAAAATATTGAATTTATTTAAGCCTCAGCATGGAGTTCTGATTAAACAAGAGCATTTAGTTCATGACTATAGTGAAGAAGGCTCCCCACCAGCATCATCATACAATCGTAAACAACATTTTTCCAATCCTTCGAAATCACCGTCAGTAGATCAACAGCAAAAACAGGAGCTACTTAACTCGCCTAATGAGCATCAACAACACAACTATACAAACAATATATATCCAGAAAGGGTCACATCCGCCGTGTCTTCACCTGAAGTACGACATATTGACCGTTCTATTAGCGTAAGTGGAAATACTGGTAATGATGGCGGATGGAATGATCCTGATGAAGACAATGATAGAAGTTCCCCTGGGATACCTGCCAACCGAATAGAAAGTGCTGGTGGAAGAGTGTATTTAAATAGTAGCGCTAATAATTCGAATATTAATAGCACTAACGGTAGTCGTTCAAGAATATCAGTTTCTCCGCTCCCACCTCCACCACCAGCGCATTCATATTCTCGTCTTGCTGTTTCATCACAAAGCGGCAAAAGTCGTATTTCACCTACAAATTGGCATCAACCACAAAACCAACTAGAGTACTTGCACCAACAACAGCAACAGCAATTGATTGTGACCGATGAATTATTACAAACACAACAAAGTCAAGTTCATCAGGCTCCGAATAACTCATTTGGGATGTTAAAACATGAAAATGATATTCTTTATATTACAGAAAATTGTATTGAAATTGGACGCAATTCTTCGACTTCTCATGTCCATTTTCATGTTGCTCGTAATAGCTTTGTATCAAGAAAGCATTTTCAAGTTCTTTATGATTCAGATACTTGTGATTTTTATGTCGCTTGTCTAAGTAAAAATGGAGTTTTTGTTGACGATGTTTTTCAACGAAGGTATGCTGAACCAATGAAATTACCAAAAAGGTAAAATAATATTATCTTATTGAAAAAAGGTGTATGTAATGTGATGATTATAAATTAGAGTATATTATATTGTAACGCTTATCAGTTTTATTTTTAATTAAATGTACATCCACTTTCAGTTGTTCCTTCCGGTTTCCAAGCACAGAAATACGTATATTATTTGAAAGTTTTGTTGACTCTACGTCCGCATTGCATACGAATGCAGTTTCTACAACTAATGTGCCCAGCAGCAACACCCCATCAAAAATGCACTATTTTTCTGATAGAAAAAATCTTAATGCTACATCTATGGAAGGGTCTAACGTGATATATTCACCGTTAAAGATTTCAATACCCAAAACTGAACAAAAAAGTCCATATCCGTCGCCCACAGGTATATTTTCATAATATTTACTCCAAGTGCATTACTGAAAAGACTTTTTAATAAAAGGTACCATTAGTGCGGCAAATAGTTGTCCCACTAGTCCCAGACAAGGCTTTCAGGACTATCAGTCTTACAGCTACAATAATAACAACAATATTCAAGGAGTGAGTTGTACTGTTCACTATATTCAAAATACTTATTTATTTGTTATTCGCAGCAGGAACTATTTCAAACACCGTCAACTTCGAACTACAACGATCACGAGAAACCGCCATATAGTTATGCTCAGTTAATAGTACAGTCAATATCTGCAGCCCCCGATAAACAATTAACACTATCTGGCATATATTCCTTCATTTCGAAACACTATCCATATTATCGCAAAGAAGCTAATAAGGGTTGGCAAAATTCAATTCGTCATAATCTCAGTTTGAATAGGCATGTATTTTTATTTTGTGCTATGGTTGGTTTTAATATAACAAATGTCAAATAGATATTTCATAAAAGTCGCAAGATCTCAAGATGAACCAGGCAAAGGAAGTTTTTGGCGAATAGATCCTACCAGTGAAGCCAAACTAATTGACCAAAGTTACAAAAAAAGACGACAACGAGGAAGCCAGTGCTTTCGTCCGTCATATGGGATGCCAAGGTCTGCTCCCGTTTCACCAAGTCATATTGGTATGCTGGCTAACATCATATTTTTTTAGAATATATAGATACATTTTGTTATTGAGTAACTTCAAAAGAGAAAGAGACGGATAAACATTGAAAACGAACTCTTCACGAACGTAGAGTTTCTTTGCTTTTGTCTTTTATCATAACTTCAATCCAAAAATATATATACTTCTTTTTTCTAGATAACTCACGCGAAAGTTCCCCTTTACATGATATTGTGTTGCAATCAGCACCAGGATCACCGGGAATTTCTTACCAAGGTCATTTAGATAACCACTCAGCGGAAGGTAAATTAATATTTTCCGATCCCAATAAACTTGTCCATTTATTCATTTATTTAAATTTTTTTAGAGCTGATGTATAGTTCTCAGAACGTAATGCAGGCATCATCTTATAATGCTCATAATCAATACAAGTAAGTGTTAGTGGTCTATAATTTGTATTGCTGCGGTAAATTGCACTTACTGGTCGCGTGCCAAATAAGTAAAAATTTGTACCTCAAATTCTATATATGACTATGGCACTTGTTACTTTGCTCTTATTCAATGTTGCTTCTTGCCAGATAAACATTCTTGTATTAATGACATTTTAAATTATTGCTCTTGTTTTTATCCCATAATATTTTATTGAAAATTCAAAGAATTCCATTAAACTATAATTAGTAACAGTCCATACCATATATCTATCCACAATAGTTCAAGCGGGCAACCACAATCTATCATTGTTTCTACATCTGGGCAAATATCAAACAATGGCACTGGAGGAAATGTAAATGGTGGTGGAACTCTGATTGCTATAAAACGTCATCATTCAGCAACAGTAACTTCGGCGCAATCATTAAATACTGCACATCACCATTCAGATGCTTATGAAGACGCTCATGATTATAATAGTGGAACTGGAGGAACTATAGACAGCGGTGACGAGTGTGATGCAGTTAAACGGCCAAAATACTCTACTGAAATAAATCAGTAGATACATTTTTTATTTTATTTAAGAGACACGAAGAAGCTAACTCTTATATGTACTTTAAACTTCGCTAAAAAGTTGAATAAATATACAAAATTAAACCTAAACAATTGTAAAGTGTCAGCACTCATACTATGTGTATGTGAAAAAGCATCGTGATTGTTTCCCAAATTATCTATCAAACCAGACGTACTGAATTTATATTAACTATTGTTTCTTTTGAATTAACTTATTCTTGGAATTCCATAGTATAATTATTTTGGGAAAAATAGAATCTAACTAGTAAACAATGGATGTACTAAATGTGTAGAAGACAAATATATTTATCTTATTCTAACTGAGACCCTCTCTTTCGCAATGGCAGGTGCGCATAGTTTGTAGTTATTAAAAAAAAAAACTAACACATCCAACGCTGCAATTTAAATAACACTTTCAATATCAATTATCATACAAAATAATATGTATATTGAAGTCATGTATATAATTGTTCAGATCATTGCATGTTGATACATCCATACATGATGTATGCATATAACGTGCAAATTTCACAAGCGGAAGATCTACTCATGTTCAGAATCTTAGGTAGCATTTTGTTCTATTCGTAACACTAATATAAAAAAATGGAGTATGTAAATGCGACACTTAGTTTCTAACCACAAGCTGTACCAGAGTACGAGATTACGAACAATGGTTACACACATATTCCCAAGAAACTATGAACGATAATAATAATATTAAAAATTGTAGCTACTCTTAAAAGGGAAAGCAGTAAAATAAATCACATAGGGAAAGTAGAGATAAACGAATTTTTGATGATACAATACGGATAAAATCGACAGATTAAAAAAAAGTACTGTTGGCTAAAACAAACATAATTCTTATAAATAAATGTAATTTGGTTAAAATTAGAAAAATAAATATTTTTATTTTAAATGTAAACTTAAGCGTGTCATTAAATATTTCCCTGAGAAAACAAGCACTTATCTTATTTGTTTTTGAAAGGCTAACCAACAATTCTGCCCCACTTGGTACCAACATGTACTTAGTATACCCTCAAAAAATATGTATTCCTTTTAAACATGGAGCTACAAAATGATCGTGTCTACACAGTGGATCTGTAAAATCGTCCTAATCATTCTTTTTTTCAACATTAGCAAAATAAATATATAAATCAATTCAACGTCGCCTTGCGAAGTCATAAGTTATAGTCAAAAATAATTAACTATTTTATTGACTTCAGTGTCTACACTAATCATACTGGAATTCACAGTGTATATATAGGGAATGAGACTAAATCCACATATGCTGCAATGTAATTTTTACATTTTTATTACTTACTTAAACAACATATTGCGATATCATCTTCAGTAAAAAACAGCTTCAATAATTTTATTATTGATCAATTTATTATTTTGTTCTTATAATTATCAGTAATGCAAATGTAATAACATAATTATATACACATCTCTATGCGTAAATAGTTTATACCCTTAGTTCTCATTATTTTTGTGGCTACCAAAAATAATAAATAAATAAAATAATTTTCTTTTCGGTGAATATAAGGTTAGACTTTTTTTTAATTATTTCACTACTTATCTGAAAAAATAGTTGTGTTGTAAAAAACAAAAAAGATAACTTAACTATTAGTATATATTTAAATTTTTGGCATATTTTATCTTCATTATTGAAATAAATTATAAATACAATACTCGAGTTCTAAGATTTTCAATAAAAGATTAAGCAATTTGTCTGACTGTAGATAATCGTATATTTATGTACTATATTTTATGATTTTCCAACACATCAGAACCAATTTCTGCCATGAAAATAAAAGTACCCACATCATTATGGATTTTACATCCTGTTTTTTTTATTTTCGTAAAACATCAAAGAGTATATATAAGTTTGTTCTCAAAAACATAATCTGTGAATAGTTCCAGAAAGTGTGGATTTTACGTATTACATATCCATGACGTTTAAAATTTCGAAAAATATTTAAGTTTTTTCTTTTTTAGAAAATAAGATTTTCAAAGCCCACGAAGTCAAGTATTTTAGTGTACATCAGTATTACGTATCCTGATAAATTGGTTAACATTTACTTATAGGAAACTAATTCTATCGCTGGTTTTATTTCTTCAGAAAGAAACATAAAATGTATCACCCTCAATTTTACCCTGTGCATAATTTAATTTTTTCGTAATTACTGTATAAATACTATAACACACACACATACCTATTTATACATACACATATGTATGGATTTTAGATATGACTATATACACATATGTATATATATAAATATAAAAATTCGCTACATGAACATTATACATACATATCTTCATTTTTACGCTAAAATTAAATTTACAATAAAAACCCAACACTTTCCTATTTAAGTTTCGGTTAAGTGATTGTATCGTTAGTGACTATTTCTTATCAACTCATGTTAACAATTGGAAGGATAAAATCTTCAAAGATCAAAATAACATAACTTGTTATTAGTTTATTTTATTTGTAAGCTATTTAAGCTAGTATTACATAATAGTTTACGAGTAATTTGACAAAATACTTAGACATAATGTTTTTACAATTTTTACTGTGGTATTGGCAAAGGTTTTGGCAAAACATTGCTGTAAAATTATTTCAAGAGATAAAGTGACGGACAAGGTATATATTTTACGCTATTTCCATAGCAATAAACAAAAAATAAAATTTTATCTAATAACATACCAAATATACTAAATTATCTACTTTTTTGCCGCTTTGGCTGTTTTATTTTTATTTTTTAAATACACCTCAATATTATATATATATATATATATAGATAGATAGATATATACATATATGCACGGTCGCATAAATGCATTCGCATGGCGGCGTATGTAATTATATAGATATAAGAATAAATATACATAGTTCTATGGAAAGTGCGTATTATGCCTTGATTTAATGTGCACTTCATGTGCATATCATTTATGTGTTAATTTGTTTATTTATATAGTATACATTATATATGTACATTATGAATCCTAATCGTTTTAGCATGCATACAAACGTATTGTCAAATATTTTCCAAGCTGTTAGTGTACCAACTACACTCAACTAACCCATATTTCAATCAAAAATATATTTGTAGGCGCAGTAAAATATATATATATATATATTGTATATATATATATATTACAAAATAATCTACGTTTCGTTGACCTATTTTGTTAGTTACTTTAAATAGAAAGTAAGGAACGTTTTATTTCTTATTGGTTTAAAAGGATTCAAATTTACATTTCATTGTGACTATGTTATAATCTTAAAACTAAACACTATATTACCAAGTTGTATGAAATGTCACACAACACATTAATATTATTAAGAGATGTATGTCTTTAACACATATAATTTCATTTCAAGAAAATGTGTCACTTTATTATATAATTGTTAATAGTTTTATGTTTTACCATATGAAATGGTAAATAATATTCCAAATCAGATTTTAAAAGCATAGTATGTATGTGCATATTTTTGGTCGTAAACAATGTGTTTGGGATTTTCACTGTAAGTCAAATAGTAGATGAAAACTCATAAAGCTTTAAAACATAATTTACAAGTATATAATTAACCGTAATATAAAGTTTAATTCTTATAAGCAACGAAAAGCGATAAATGCTTACAAAATTCTTGTGATGACATGTGGGGTATTTTTCATAAGGACAACCTTAGGAACCATTGAGTCTGCGACCTACGCATGGCTAAAATAATTTATTATAATACACATGTATTTTTTTATATAATATATATCTACATAACTACTTCCAAAGCTATAGACGGATTTAAATCTTGTTAGATGATGCGGTTGAGCTAGAAATTAGTTTGGCATTCAGTGTTTTTTGTTTTTAATATTATACAGTAAAAAGACCAACATTAATGTATAAACAATGATAGCGGTATGTGATAATTTTAGATAAACTTCTTTAGTATCCGCCATAGCCAATATCGGGTTTTAATCGATCAAACATGGATGGATGACTTGTTAGATAACCGGTTGGTGTGTGACCGTGATGATTGGTTTGATTTGTATAACCCGAGTTATTGGAATACGTATAAGGATAGCTTGGACTCGGCATGTGTAATGTTGGTGGTTGTGATGGAGGTGCCACCGGGTTATATGCACCATAACTAGCATGTTGTGCGTATGGATGCGGATATATTGTGCTCACCGCTACTGGTAAGTGGGTGTCCATATACATAGGGTTTCCGGAAGCTGGAGTTGCTACGTGATGAGATGAAGATACTACTGGAGCCGCCATAATATTGGTATGATATGAGTTTGGGGAATAACTATTTGATGTGAGGCTACTGACGGAGAAATTGCTTGCTAAACTGTTATAATTGATATTACCATTTGAATTACTAGTGGAAGAGCATGTATTTGCTGTAGAATATGTTGGATCTGGATATTGATGCGGCGAAATAATAGAGCTATTTGGAGGGCCCGATGATGACGGTGAGGGTGTTGATGAATTAAGATTAGAATACGTTGGCACATATATACACCCCAGACCTCCAGAAATAGTGCTGCCCGTATCATTGCCTGAAACAGGTGATGGGTATCCTTCATCCGAATCAGGTTTTAAACGACATTCAACGGAACCTACAATAGACGTCAATTGACTTTGCGTCTCATTGTCTGAAATGGTTGGTATTTGTTCAACCAGAGATTCTAATCCAGATAAACTTTTAGAAGACATGTCTGAAATATGCAAATTTTGTTGTTGTGACGGATTATGGGCTGGTTGCGGAGTGTTTGCGTTACTGTTTGCTTGCGTACGAGTATTGACAATGTAACTGATATTTTCATCACCTGTACTTGCACTTCTAGCTTCGCTTAATGCAGCACTGTTGTTAACATTAATGTAATTTGGAGTTGAATTGCCACCTTGGTAGATGTTGTGATAATGTTGAATTTGATGAGATGATCTGTCAACCCGTTGCTGTTCTACAGCAATCGCTGGAGGACTAGAAAAGCGCATATTATGACTATGATTATGTTCATCGTTCGGTGCGCTTTCAGGACGGTCGTAATCTGCTGTGGTTATAGCTATAGGCGACGATTCAGACTGGGATTCACATAAATGATCAGAAGAAATCGCTGCAGATATTTCTGCAGATAAATCAGAATGTGAAGAGCCATAATGAGGTGATTTTGATTGTTGCTGTGGAGTATCATTAGGAGATTGTAAGTAAATGCCTGGTGCTGCTTGAAGCTGGTGTTGTGTGCGCTGCATTATATGATCGTGATGATGTGATTGCACAGTATTAGAATTTCCTAACTGCTGATGATAGCTCCCATTGTTGGCTAAATTCGAATTGTTTAAATTACCATTTCCAGTCGGTGGGGTTGTTGTTACGTTAAATCCGATCGAGCAATAGGAACTAGCTGTATCTGGTGAATGCATGGGTGATGTAAACAGTCTTTGATTTTGCAGTGGCTGCTGCTGGGACATCGATTGAGTATTGAATTGGTTACAAGTATTCATCGGAAGTATTTGATGACTTCCGTGGTTAGGACTACAGCCATTACCGCATACAATATTTTTAACAATAATATCGCTGTTTATGGAGTTTGCACCTACTACTTGGCCATTACTATTATTAGAGTTGCTGTTTAAATCTGACCTTGAAGTAACACCATTGTCCAGTTTAATTTTCTTTGGACGTCCTCGCTTTTTTTTTGGTATTTCACCACTGGTACCCAATAACGTCAAATTTAAAATATTGTTATTATTCGTCGTAAGTGAATTCGTGTTACGAATTTTATGAGGAACGGAACTCTCCCCTTCATCAACGCCTTTGATCTTCTTAGGACGTCCTCGCTTTTTCTTTTCTGGTAGTCCAGTACTGGACACTGCGTTTGTTACATTATTGCAATGGTTTATGTTACTCACGCTATTGAGCCCTTGCAATATTATGCCACAAACGGCACTATTATCAATGCTACTGACTACTGACTGAGTTGGCGGTTCATTTTGCATAGTGTTGCCATTGTTTTCCATTCCATTTAAGTCCGAAATGGTATTACTTTCTATTGTATTTTTATATCCTAAGCACTCTTTCTCACTATTCGGACAGTCTGGCGATAGGAAATGTGCGCATGTGGACAGTGATCCTACTTTTGCTTCAGATTCACAACAGAGCTTCGCCTTGGGGTCATTAAAAACGCATTCTAAATCATCTATATGAGGAATAAGTCCATTTAGATAATCCCGAAACTTCTTTAAGGCTGTATAAAACGGTACTTTATCAGCTGCTCGTGGTAGTTGAGCGCATCGGGCTGACGATGAGGGCATAACCCACATATACTGTAAAAATGTGTTTATCAGTAAATATGATTTAACTTTGATTTGTAACTAAGTCTTACCGTATCTGTTCCCTCCACACATTCTTGTTGTCTACCAAAATTGAAGTCTTTTTTTCCCGAGAAAACTTCAAATATAAGTTTCCCATTAAAGACTGCGATTTTTGGTCGAAATCTCTTAAGTTTCTCAAGTAATATACGGCTGCCTTCCTTGATCTCTTTTCGTGTTAAATCAGCAGAACCTTTCGTCGCTCTTTCCACCATATTAGTAAAACCTATTCCTATTTTAAGAAGCTTATAATCCTCTTCAGCTGTCATTTGCTCATGTGTCAATCCAGACAGGTAGAGGCATTTCCAAAAGTGATTGCCTGGCCCAGCATAATGGTGGCCTTTATACGCTGCGAATAAGCCAGGATTTATTCCAATCTATGAATGAATTGTGAGACATAAGGAATTTATTTTGTTTCTCAAAAGAATGAGCATTTAAAAAATAATTACACTCACTATAATAATATCCAAGTTGCTTGCCAGATGATCGGGTAAAGTCCTCTTAGAAACTTCTTCTTCTGGCATTCCATTAAAGCGATCATGTTTCTTTCGCTCTTTTTGTAAAATAGGTTTAAGATCGCCATCAATCATGGGCCTGTTTAATTTAATTTATGAATCCGGTTTGCTTAGATTACAAAATATGTTACCTTTCTGAAATATCATCATTACTTTTTTTTTTTCTTCCCCTTTTTTTGGGGGTCTGAATATCACCGGGTATTTCATTCGTGTTTGATGATTGCATTACAAGTGTATTGTTGGCATCTGTCATAGATTGGTTTTCCACTCTAATTGCTGTAACTACAGGATCAGGTGAACTTTCATAGTTGTGCTGACGTAGGGTTAATGGAATACCATTATTAGATGACGGGGAGACCATACGAATATTGGAATTCATTTCGTCATCAATGAAATTATAGGGATCTTGATCAGTTTGATGTGACGGGGTCATATTATCACATTTTGGTCGTAATAAATTTACTGAATGCATCTGATGTTGAGGAGTCATCGAATGTGATGACGAATGTGAATTGGGAGTCAAAACATCACCAGCACTAGTCTCATACCCATCATCTTGACTTTCATGCTTCACTGTTGGGGAAAGCCTGTGAATGTGAACGAATAATTAAATTATTAAAATATTTATAAATTATTCTGTCTACTAATTGGACTTGACTTATTCTTAATTTGAATTTACGTACATCTTATATCGGTTATTTGGATCTTCATGAAATTCATCAATCATTAAATCATCAATACATGTTAGAGGTCCATGTTTTTGTGGTTGTAGAGGCGATGATGTTTGTGGATATGGTAATTGATGAAGTCGTTGTTGCTGTTGTTGATAATGTTGATATGTTCTAATATGGTGCGGTTGCTGCATAGTTGTTTGGTCTTGATGGTGCAGGTACGCCATCAAATCAGAATGGTGATGGTGATGTTGATGCTGACGATGGTGATTCATTAAATGTTGTTGATCATGATGTACAAAAAACTGCTGTGTATGTTGATGTTGTATATCTTGGTTCTCATGAAGGTGGTGATATTGTTGTAGACTATCTACATGAGTATTCAAATTCATATCCGACGACATGTGTTCCATTTTATCAATATCATCTATTTGTGAATCTGACATTTGCTGATGGTTTTGATTTGATAAATCCTCTACATTCACATCACTTTGCAAGCATTCGGGAAAATCGTGATTACTAGAATAGTGATTATTTTTGGCACATTTGTCAGCAATTTCATTTTGATTTTCTCTCGATTGAACTTGTGAATTCAATTGTTCTTGTTGTTCATCTTGACTGTGAGTATCTGCTTGTTCTTTGCTGCCTAATCCGCTCTTTGCGGGATCCAATAATTGAGTTATATCAAGGCTATTCCCTGGTATCTTTATTGGAATTGTATTTGTGTGATCTTGTTTATGAATTACTAAATTTTCAGCTTCCGTTTTATCCATATCACTTATGTTAATAGCACAACCTTGTGTTTCTCTTATATTAGATGCGATTATAGAGGAAGAATGTGGATTTGTTTCAATTTGATTACCTTCTGATATTTGCATAGAAAATGTGTTGTCTAAAGAATTTTGATTTTCTTTAAAAGACATAGTAGTCACTTGATCAGAAGTAACGTTTTCACCAGCATCTCTGTCATTGAAAGTAAATTTGTATAAATTATCAAGTTTCTTTGTTTCTACCGAATGTTCCAAATGAGGGGATATGGGTTGGTCAATGATATCAGTCGGATTATCTTTAATATCAATTGATAGTGGCGAAAATGTTTGACTAAGTTTGCCTTTTTCTTTATCGTCTTCTTCATTGCATCTTTCAGAATATTCTTTACTCTGACAAATATCTCCCGGCATTAAGATATTTCGGTTGTGAATGTGATTTCCTTCTTCATTTTCTTTTGAAAACCCATCATTTGTTGAATCCTTCGTTTTTTCGAAAATGTCAGTACCATTCAAAACCGTTGAAGCTAAATTAACTAAAGAACTTACAGACAATGGTATGTTCCTATTTGTTGCCGTATTATCTCTGTTGGGGGACTCAACTGTTTTCTCCTCCTTTTCTTCTAAAGAAATGAAAGAAGTTTCTGATCTGGAATTCATAGTAGTTGTTGATCTCATCGCTGTTACATTATCTCGAAAAAAATTTGCCACTTGCATTTTTATATATATTTTTTATATTTTGCATTATGTTTGAAAACAGTTGGATGGTGACATTTGCAGGAGGTGGATATTTCTCAACGAAAATTATTTTCTGTACATTAAGTGATCATCTTTTGTTCATGTTTTTGAATTCTTTTAAAAGATGATAACGATCACATTACATAATTGCAGTATTTCGACACATTTGGTTTACATGTTGATGTTTCCTAAAACAAATGAGAATATTTTTTTGAAGTTAAACGTTCATATTTATGCAACATAAGCCAGACAGTAGACTGGCAAATAAAAAAGTTTTCGGATATTACCTTTTTAATTCAATTTAAACAACAATGAATTTCTTTTCATCAGTTTTTTATAATATTTAAATACTTATATGTATATATATAAGCTATGTATATATATATATATATGTACGTATGTTACATTTTCCATTTTATATTTCTATTTCAAAAGTTAATGAAAAATAGTCCCTGTATTAAAATTATTATTTATTTATAGTTAAAAAATAGTCGCGCTTCCTAACATTAGCGTATTTTTACATGTATGTAATTTTGTATTACATGCATTGTCGAAATTTCAGAGAACTTTTATCAAATATTTATTTTCTCGTTGATTTATATTCCTTACTAAGCGTAAATGAGTTTCGTTTGGAATCACGCCAGATCACAGCCAGCCATGTTGATCAATAGTATTAATTGTGTAGAAGTAGTCAAAATAAATGTTTAGCTTCATTGGTTTTACTGGATGTGTTACATCTTAAATTTAACATTACTGATTGTAAGGCAAAATTTACCGAACAGTTTGAAAAATACATTGTATTATAAAAATGTTTTTATATAAATGTTGAGTTAGTTTGTTCACATCAAGTTACATATGTATTTTCATGTGTATGTGCCCGGACATGATTTTAACGAATTCAATGGAATTCAATGTTTTTTCCATTAATGCATGATTTTCCATTAAATTTTATTAGAAATTCAATAATACATTTAGTTTGTGGGAGTACTTTTAAGTCTGCCGGTATCGTCGTATGTAATCAAAGGTTCATCATTACAATAATCAAATGCAGTAAGTATATATACATACAAATGTATAGGAACATACGTAAATTTACACAAACAGTTGCATCAATTTTCGTGTTCAATCAAAAATTGGATATTTAGTTTGTTATATTAATTGATTTTATACTACTGTAGAAATTGCCTTCTAATATTTAACACTTTTTGGTATAACTATTATTTAATAAGCCATGCTATGGGAGCTACGTACGTTTAACAAATACATTTTACTGAAAACTTCTTGCATATATGTAATATTCACAAATATGTGGTACATACATTTATTTTCATGGTTAAAGGAAGAAAAATAATCACACAGCTATACATCTTTAAAGCCGTTTAAGGATGAATGCACTTCGAAAGCAATATTACTGACACATATTTTCTAGCTAGCAATAATTTCACTTTGCATTTATCGATAATACTTTGGCCGCACTTTGCACTCCAGAAAAAAAATAATTTATAAAAAAAAACCTTGGAATGTAATCAAAACAAACCGCTGAAAAACACTCGAATCTTGCCGTCAAATTGTTATTGAATTATTGCTTTCATTATTTTTGTGATACATATCGCTCTCAGTAATTTCGTTTAACATCCACAACTGGATGCGCACCCAATAACACATACAACAAGGACCAAATCAGCTTGTATCTTCTTGCATACACACAATATCGCAACAGAAAAAGACAAAGTTGAAGATGTATATAAATAACACATATGAGAATAAATAAAAATAGCTATCAACTTGTAAAATTAGCACACATGGTTTGTATGGACATCATTTATATGTCTTACTAGCATCAAGCAAAACTGCTTAAGTTATTTGCAATCTATTTCTTTTAATTTATTCAGTCAGGATTATTAGTTGCACACCTAGTAAGAAGTTAAAAAGCTACAATTTTCGGTGACTTGTTATGTGATAAACTGCGACACAAGGTGAGAGCAATCTTTCTATGTATCAACTTTTTATAAAACATCGTAGCTCGGCCCCTGCCATCATATATAATTATATATATATATATATATATATTATATTATATTATATTATATATATATATTTATATTATATTATTGTATGTGTGCTTAGAGTTGATACATACACAAGACTGGTGCTCGTGTTTAATTGGGTGTGGGTAGGCAGAGGGTGCTTTTGTATCTGTACTACAACCGCTGGCAATTTTTGGATGAACTTAGTTTTTATACTATAAAAGGCAGAGAGCACACATTGTATTCTGAAACAAGTAAAGCTCTACAAAAATGTTGAATTCAAACCAAAATATTTGCAAACTTTACATTATTATTGTCACTCTACAGGCGATACATACATAAAATCATAATGCAATTTACGAAATTTGAGACTGGGCATCGTGAATATGTACACACATTACTTAGTGGCTTATTTTCCTTATTTGTCAGTGTAAAATATATTTTTAGGGTTTTTTTTAACAGATTTTTGTTGCTTTAGATTTAATTTAAAGATATTATTTAATTTTGCTAAAACGACTTATGCACTACCTACCTACATATATTACGTTCACGTTACGCTGTCGCATAGGTATAAGATGACAATAAATTGTACGATTAAAAATATAAATTTATATTTCTAAATAGAATTTATTTTTATGCCAAATTCAAACAAAAATATACTTTTAGCAATCCAATACATCTGTACCCTTCATAGACGATTAGATTTATAGACTGTATAAACGACTTTTTTTTACAAAATATGTATATACATGCTATATTAAGGGGCGGTGACCCTCGTGTCAATATTTTTTACACTTTAAAATATACCATATAAATATTAGTTATATTTACCTAACTTGTATTTATTTTGCATTAATTGATTCATATATTTGACATAGTTATGTGCACGCAAACATTTGATTAGACAATACTGCGCGCGAACGTTACCCATATTATTATTCCTACAACATACATAATTCTCGATTCAAACGAGTTTTAAACATACCTGCACTTAGTTTTCTATGCACTATCTAATATATTTTAATGAAATAGCTTTGACAATCCACTAAAAATATATGTTACCTAAATATTTACTTTCATGGAACTGTTTTCAATTATATTATTTATTGCGCGGACTCCCGCACACAACGACTCAATTTCTGTGCGTTAGCTCACTAAACTAAATTTATATTTTTGTTGGTGGGAGACAAGTGGAATATAGAATATCTAAAAACATCGTGTACGTACATTGCATACTATGACACAATGATCACAAGGAAACAAGGAGCAAGTAGAGAAGATAGAGAAAATGTGGAATAAGAGCACTTACAAAAAACTGAGTTAAGTGAGATGTAATTATGTGTACGGCATTGCCAACTACAAAAAAACATGAATAAATATTTTTAGAGGAGTTTTAATGCGCTGTATTTAACACTTGTTAATAGTCATGAATTAATGAATTATGAATGTTTGTGTATCCAAGAATTGTTTGTATTACAAAATGAGGATACTGGTTATGAAAAAGTTCATTTTAGTTCAAGAAAATGAAACAATAAATACATCAGAAAAAATGCCGTTGGCAGTCAATTCAAGTTGCTTACTTGAATTTCACTTATGAAACCATTTATGTTTTGGGTAAATTCATAAAAGTAACTATAACCTTCAAATATGTATCATTATTTTAGATGACAAAGAGAAATAAAACGCATGTTTTTTATTATCATATATTTTCAAAAGATACATATCCTTGTATTTGGCTGTGTTTTCTGGAGTAGTATTAACGACTCCTTTTGCCATTGCAACGAAGCAACGGTCGAAAATGTAATGCAAATGGTCAAAGGAATCAATGTTCAGTAATGCTTTCAATATTATTGTAGAGTAATATTTTATTTCTTTCTTAAACACAACGACTTACAAGTTTTGTAAACAGCTATATAGCTATTTTTGCGTAAAAAAAATTTAAAATAACATTTTATAGTAAACAATGAGTTTAATATTAACAGTCATGATACATCAACGTGTACCAACATATCTTAGTTTAAAAATAAAATGCGACAAACATTTGTCTAGACATTACTTTAGTGTTTTTTAAACATATATGTACAAATACAAATTACACAAATTACATCAATATCATGCAGAAAATTGTGGTGTTTTAAAGTTTAGAATATATGTATGCATTTACAATCGATTTAGCAGCTTAGTTTGCAACCAAGACTCTATTTTAAGCACTTTTGTTAAATATTTCAAAATGTTGTTTATGTATTGATATATTATATCTTAAAGTAAAGTATTATATTTATATAAATAAAATGGAGCTATAAAAATTGTCTATTTGGCACTTTATGCTTATACCAGATGTGTAGTATTACGTGCATTTTCTAGCATTGATTTTTACATTCGTGCCTCATGTATATACTTAAGTACACTCTTTAAATAGAGACACGTTGCTCTATGGATTAATTCATATTGTTCTGAATTTTGCACCATTCCACCCCGCTGCAATCTTAAATTACAAACTATACCAAGAATATCCACATAAATACTTGGATTCTTTTTGATTGCTTCACAATACATATTTTTACTACATTCATCGAAAAACCGATTATCTTCTGCATACCCACTGAAATCTTGACTATTAACTTTAGAATTTCTGATTATCATAGTGCTACAATCTAAACTACTATAAGGAAACGACGATTGACTAGGTAAACTTTGGAGATTGTCTACATCACTCAGTTTGTCATCACTTTTCTGCTTATTATAATGATCTGAATTTGTATTAATTTTGCTCATCGGAATTGCTCCTATTTTGACTTTTTCATTTGTTTCTAGTTTTGAGCATTTAGTGATATCCAGTGGAATCGAAGTTAGAGATGTTCTTATTTGGCAAATAGCATTTAAAATAGCAATCATACAACCTGTGCGACCAATACCAGCTGAGCAATGAATAATTGGGAAAGGTTGATCACTGAATTTGTTTAAAGGTCCTTTAGGCAGAGGATGACTATTATTTACATTTTTATAAAATTCTCCTTCACATTTTCCAACAGTTAACAAATGTTGACTTATTTCCAAAAGAACACTTATATCACTAGGTGAACGATGGTCTGGCCAGTCTGGATACCAATAGTGGTAACTCATAAATCTATGTAAAATTTGAGTTCGCTTTTCATTAGTACTATTATTTAACTCAGTACTGTCGTCTATAATTATATTTCCTACGTTACAGCAAAATAAGCATAGCATCTGTCGAATAGAAAATCCATTTTTTATAACGATTCCTGTATTTTTAACAATAAAATAATTTACTTTTGGCAAATTATCTATCAATTTCTTGTCACGTATTTCAACTGTAAACGTATCTATATTATGGGTAAACTTATTCATTTGCAAGTTGTCTAAGTATTGATCATAGAAAATATGTATCATGGGATCTACTATATTATCATTAGTAAAAGTAATGAGAAATAACTCATTTTCGTTTATGGGAAAATATGTTGAACATTTTTGACGATTGTTTTCAATAAAATTAGTTAACATGACAATTTTTTGTTGGCTTCCTTTAAGCGAAGCTGAAGCGTATGACAAATTCTCATTTTGAGATGTTTTAAGTCCTAATTTAAAAGAAGTTTTATGTGGCGAATTAGTAGGTTGCACACCGGTTTGCTTGTCGTATGTACGAATATTTTGGAAAACCATAAGCCAAAAATCGTAAATGGTATTAGGCAGAGGTCCTTGTGTAGCTATATAGCTCTTCTTGACATAGTCTGGACCCTGTAAAAGATACTATAATAAATTAAGTTTTATATTAATTTCACCAAAATAAATTACCTTAATATAATTAGCATTAATATAGGACACATCCACACACCCATCTTCTGGTAGAAGTTGAACTCTAGAATGTTCATTCGGCAAAATACTTTTATAACGATTTTTAGCTTGCGAACCAAAAACCATTGGCTTCTCCTGATGATTTGTTGGCAGGTCCCAGAACTCCTGATGTAAATTTCTCAACATTTGTTTCTGTTCGTCCTCAGCTGGAAGCTCAAGTTGAAAGTTAGAGCAAAATAGGAATCTCCATCGAAGTTCTTCAAAAGGTTCGATTATAGGTATATTTTTGGGGTCATCACTCTCATTCCCATAACTTTTGTCAAACATATAATTTAACTTCATCAAATCATATTCATTTAAAACATTAGTTGCATTTTGCAGTAGTTGTATATTTGCTAAATACATTTTGAAGTCTTCTGATGTTGCTTGTGGTGACAACGGGCGTGTAGTGATATTTCTTACTCCTGTACAAGAACATAGGCTACTTTGCTTGAAACTTACTACACAACTTTCCGACATTTTCTTTGCTGAATCTTGTAGATTAAAACATCCGTTGTAAGCACCAGATATATTTGACAATTTCAGTAATTGATTCTTGAAAACTGGTTCTTGTTCTTCACTACATTTCAATGCAGTCGGCAATTGACAGTAAGGTTTTAAGTCAGATACTGAACCGAAACATGTTTTTGTAGAATTTCTCATGTGCGCCTGATTTAATTTTGAATATTGTGTTAATCCATTAAGATTATTTAAATTTTCGGAACTGAAAAATTTTCTGTGCTTTCCAGTGTTATTGGTAGACCTTAATTCACTCAAATTGAATTGGGCGTCTGGATTTCCACGACTTTCATAGTCTTCTTCCAATTGAGTTGTGTTAATACTACTTAAGCTGCAAGCGGAACCTCGGGAATTGATATTTGAAACTGCCAGAGCATTGCAATTTAAATTAATTGACAAACTAGCATTTGATCCTCGTCGTTCTAGAAGTCCTTTTTTGAATTTTGTATTTTCAATATATTCACTGTGCAAGTTAGTCGAATCTTTTGTGAAAGCATGCTGCATTTTAAAAGTATTACTTTGCGGTTGCGATGGTATATTTAAAGAACTGTGACTATTGAATCGGCTTAAATTCATAGCAGGTGAAGCATGGATATTCAAAGTTAAACTAGTATTTGATCCACGACGCTGTAGTAAGTTTTTCTTTTCATTCGGTTCCCCCACACAAGTGTTAGCAGTTCCAATTAAACTGTTCGAAACACCATGTAGATTATTTTGTACAAATGTGGATACACTAGCAGAGTTTCCTTTAACAAATGATGCTCCAGTTTTTATAGATCCCGATTGTTGTTGAGATAGATTATAATACGAATTCGATATATTGTACTGCGAATTGCTGCCTAAGCTGTAATTTGAAGTGCTCAGGCCTTTACTTAGACTACTACATGACCCATTCAAGTTTAAGGTCAAACTGTGATTTGATCCCCTACGTTGAAGCAACGAGGTTCTCACTGAACGTCCACTCATAAAATTTGTTTGCTTCTGACCTGTCAACGAAATGTGTCCTATTGCTGATACAACTGATTTTTCATGGTTGCTTTTATCATCTCTCCCACTTATAGAGAAATCGCTCAGCGTCATTATTTCAGGTAATGTTTTTAAATTAGTATTGGATAAGCTTAGTACCGTTGTGCATTTTTGAGTTTGTAAACTTGAGCCCAGTAGGCAATCAGGGCTTAGTTTCCTTATGTTTATCGATGAAACTTTGGTTCCGTCACCATCATATGAACTCACTTGTGGCATTGGGCAGCCCAAATGAATTGATTGATCGATAGTAGAAGTATTGTTGATAATATCCTCATTAACGCAACTTGTGTCATCGAAATTTAAAAAAAAATTATCCTCATCTTCATCGACAACTGTTTCGTCTTCATAGTTACCATCGTCTAAAGTGTTTTCATTGAAAGAATGCAACTTTAATGTGAACCCTTGACGTTCTAAACTTTTGTTGTGATCAAAAGAAGACGTCGAAGGGGTGGAAACAGTGAGCGATTTAGTTGACCCGAACTGCCGGCACTTAATTTTTTGTTCTTCGCCAACCTGGCATATTTTTGAACGATTGATTTGTGCGATATTTTTACAAGAGGACAATTGTTTTCTTGGCGTACCTGGTACCGATAGAGATGATATATGCAGCAGCGATAAGGCTATTGGGCGACGTTCTGAATTCAAATCAATTTTACAACGTCTTTGTTCGTCTTCGAAATTAGTGACCGATGAATCAAGTGATATTGCTTTTTGTTTTGTTTGTACCAAAGTTGGAGTTTTCGGTGAATTAATTTTTAGTTGTTTTTCTAACTGCCTTACGTCAATGGTGTCGTCAATACTGATTGTTAATTTTTTCTTATTTTTTGGTCGTTTTTCAGAATGTTCAAAATTGTCCCTATGTTCAGAAATTGAAATCTGATCTAAAGAGTTAATATCTTGATTATATGTCAGTTCTGTAGGCGATAACTCCTTTTTAGTGCATTTCTTTTTAACGGTGTTATTATTTTTTTGCGAATTACCTTTACTAACTATATTATTTAAAGTTGGACAAGGTCTTCCTATAAGATTTTCCACAGGTATAGTCAAGTTGTCTTCCACAAGTTTTGCCCCTTCTGAATCTAAGGATATAGATTTCAATCTAGATCTTCGAGAAACTTGAATATTAGTTGCGGCATCGTTTTTTACATTCTCTTGAAAATTACTTGCAACTTGAAATAGTTCCAATTCATCATTTTCTAACGAATTACAGTTTATAGAAGTTCTTATCTCATTTATAGCTGGTGGTGAGCAGTCTACTTCTGGAAATTTAAAATAGTCACCACTTCTATATCCAGCCGATGAAATTGAGGGGCTGGATCTTATACCCATAAAATGTCCACCAAAGCAAACAGATTCTGATATATCTGACATTTTAGGAGAAGAAATAAAGCTTGTTGATGATGATAGGGACGATTCTAAAACTCGAGGTGAGCTTTGTCTTAAAAAAGCATGATCATTACATTTTAAATTTGGTGAAAATGGTTCAACGTCAATAGGAATCTCATTTTCTTTGTCACCATCAGCCTTTTTTGTTTGTTTTTCGAATAATATCGGACTGTAGACATTCTGGTGAATTGCTGGATTAGATGTATCAACGTGACAGGAAGCAAAAGTTGGAGATGAATTGAGTCCGATTGCGGATAACGTAGAATAAATCGGATTTGAAAAAATATTTGTAGAGTAACATTTGTCATAATTATCCATATGAGATTTGCATAAAAAACGATTAGCTATAAGATTTGTTACTTGAGTGCGTTGTGGAGAACACGAACGTCGTTCGTATAATGAGCACCGTCTAAAATTTAGAGTCGGAGATTGGACTGTATTTGTTGACCTGCCAAAAATAGCATTTTGGGCACTAAATGATTTGGTACAGTTAGATTTAGTGCAAGAAACAACAGGCGAAATTGGCAGAACAATTTCATCATTTGGACATTTATCATTGTTCGAAGGTGATGGTACGGGGAATATAAACTGTCTGTGGTTTTCATCCATAACACCTAAGGGTGTAAAATACGGAGTACTTTTATTACTTCCAATATTTTTATCTGAACTTTCAGTACAATTCCCGTTATCCATAATTCTTTTAAGACAAATTGGGTGTTTCTGTATAATTTCAAGTGATTTAGTATTCCGTACGTTTTTATGGCAGTTGCTCTTTATTTTCTTTAGACTCACAATGCATTCCTCCAATTCTAACTTTAGGAAATTGAAAATTACATTTTTAATACATTGTTCATGAAGCGAACTATGGCATTTAAGTTTATTTACGAAATAATGTATCCGATAAATAAATATACCTGCTAACAAGGAAATTCCAACAAGCTCAAAAATAAAGCTGTTTGAAAATGTTTTTGCTAGTGATAAGATGTCAGCACAAGCGGACCTGTTTATTTTCACAATACCGGTCTTTTCAATTTTTGGAGTTTTCTTTAAAGATATGTTCGAAAGGAATCTCACGACCGTAGTTGAATCTGTATATACAGACTTCTTCTGAAATTCAGATGCTCGTAAGTTTTCCAATTTCAATTGGTTATATTGCCAAATGTTATTATTTAGTATATTGCCACTACATCTTCCATGTTGATTTCCAAATTTGTTTGAACTCGGGTCTTTCTGTAGACATTGTGTTTGTTTGTTGTTGGTGTTCTGTTGTTTTGTAAAACTAAGTTCTCTGTCATCCCGTTTTTCAGCATTAACAAAAAAATAAGATATTTGACTTATAGAAACGCATTTTAGCAAAAGGTCCTCGTCATACAACAATTGAACAGAAATTCGCGATATATTGCTTTTAATATTATCTATTTCTTCTCTTTGCACTTTAATACTTCGGCTTAAATCACTTGGGGGAGTATTTTTAAGATCATTTACATTTCTTTGGCTTCTAATGTAGACTTCAAGTCTTGATGCCATAATGTGCTTTGAATGGTCTGTAAAAGTTGCAGGTATAAAAACATCATTATTCGAATTGTAAATCGAAATGCAAATATACATATATATATGCATACAGTACAAATTATATTATTGTAGTACTCACCCTCTCCAGAAATATTCCCAGAGTATGTGATGAAAAACTGTGTTGATTCATTTGTTCATCCTTCTTGTATAATAAAAATAATTTCCACGATTTAAAAAATAAACGTTGTAAAAACAAACACAATAAGTTCGGCAAACTCGGGAACATGAAAGTATCAGGATTAGTTTCTCTGTATATCTTGATACAGTTCATGTTGTTCCACAGGATACCAAATATGAGACGGATTAATTAAATATGGACAATAAAATAATTGTTTTACACTAACTGCGTTTATTGCATTGATGTGAATGATGAAACAAATACCCAGCTTCAACAACCATTCAAATTTAATAAAGATTTTGTTTAATGAATTTCGAATTATCTTATTATAGGCAGTAATCAACAGCTTAAGTATGTCTTTAAAATTGTTACTCTATGTATCACTGTGGTATTATCATTTTTACGAGGAAATAATTCCATTCAAATATTTATTTCAATCAGCCAAATATTCACTGTGATGTAGACGTTTTTGAAGGAATTAATAGAAATGTTGATAAAATAAAAAAAACGGTTATGATTTTATGATATTTTAGGCGCAAAAATCTGAATATAATATATTTACCTAATTAATATTTTTAAAAATTTGTTTTATAGTAAACCAATGAACAGTTGACATACTAATGTACTTTAAATTACTCCAATTTATTATGGAAAATTGATAGCAAAAAAAAAGCACTCAAAATGTTCACATTTTATATATTTTTGAAATGTATGAGTATCGAATAGAACAAATAATTTTGCACTAATGGGATTTAGAGCTCCAGTGTTCAAGCGAATATCTAGCATTATGTTATCAACCAATATGTTCGATTTTGAGGTTTGTTTTAGAAAACACGCAGTTTTGGTAATTAGTTGTCATCCATAATCCCATAATGCATAGGAATGTCTATTAATTTCAGTACTAGACTTTCAAATGTGGTTATCACAAAAAATTGGAGACATAGATGTCCGAAAATATAGCTATTCGCCGCGATACACATCAAATTATAATTGAAACCAACATAAATAAAAAATATGATCCACTCAGTCGCCTTTGCCGAGGAATCAATGATTGACGATGTATCAAATATTCCAGTTACCTTTGACTTCCACTAACGCACCTTCCAGAACTTTTTGACACACACATAAATATGTATGCATGGATGTACCGCTAAAAGGTTCAAGTTAAAATGGCGGACATATGAATTTGCTGGCAATATTATCGGGGTGTGTTCACAAAAAAAAATTCTATATATGATAAACAAGTAATACTATTCCATCAAATGCGCAATAATATGTGACAATATACTGTGGTTCCGGATTAACTGTTGAAAATTTTGTGATTATCCGTCAAATTCGTCAGTTGACAAGGGTTGATTTGTGAGTGTTCTATAATTCTGATTGTTAATTTCTGATAGTTATATATATATATATATATATATATACATATATGAGTACAGATATGATATGATAGTTGTATATTTGATAGTTATATTATATATTTTATTTTTTTAATGTAATAGTTATTTTTATTTTATTTCCTAAACCATTCAGATCCTATAATAATTATAGGAATTATACGATTATATTCTTGTCATGGAAGTTCATCCAGGAAATCCGCACATGTGCAGAAGTGTCCATCAATTTTTCTGTATATGATTTTCCACTGTCATTGGAACGAGAAAATTCGTGTCAAATTGCTGCTACATTGTTTTCTACTTACGGCTTTGTTGTAGGTCTTAAATACATCAAAGTAAAAAATGTGAAATGTATTTCTTATTATAAAACTATTACTATATACAGTTGATATCTTTCGAAGAAAAGTGCATATTTTCAAAATATCAGTAGTAAAAAGAATGATTTAAAGAAAACTTTCATAGTGCCAATAAAAAAATGGATTACATTATTATGCGACGCATAAAACGTTCATAGACGATTGTTGTCAACAATAAGGACAAAAAGTCAAACATGTTTTCTCTTAACAATACAAAATTATATTGATAATTCAGTTGTTCTGCATCTACATAGTTCGAGTAAATTCGCTCTACACCAGAATGCGCAGTGCATATAATACACAATAATTGTATTTATGTTCTCCAGCAACCAGTAGTATATATTCCCCTCGCGAGAAAAAAAATGATTCATCAAATCATTGCTGCAGTAAAAAAGTACTCTTTTTTGATTTGTTACATGAGTATATAAGTTAAGCTGCGCGTCGATACATACATATTTGGATCCACATAAATTTTAAAAATAATTCTTTATATTTGTGGTTGATAAGTAAATGACATTAATATGGATCTAGTTGATATTGATAAAGTACTCGATAGTTTGGAATTGAATGAAGAGGAGAACGTTAATGTTAACTCACTAATAAAACCACTTGAGATACTAAGCCCAGACAGTTTGCGTAAGTCAGATTTAATACCTCTTGATGATTCGAAAGGCGAGCCAGCATCTGTTAAAATAAGCCCCATGACAACAAGTAATCAAATTGGCGAACGATTTATCAATAGATTTGTCGGTGTTTCTCAAGTATTCAGTAGTTTGGATGACTATCGCAAAAATATTGAAACATTACAAGTTGGAATAGAGCATTGCAAAAATAACAAGTCCGCTGAAGGTACCAATGATGTCCGTCATGCTATAGTTGATAAAAAAAGTGAATCACGTGTTGATGTAAAACCAGATGTTTTATGTGAAGATGACGAGATCAACAAATTCGTAAATCTTGAAGAAGTTGGAATTTCTTCTAATTCTATTACAACATCATCATCTTCTTCATTTTCATCTGGTCCATCTTCTGCTTTGTTGTCATCAGAATCGGAATTATCACTCGATGCGGTTGTATCGGACCAAAGTGTTTTACTTTCGCAGAAATATAACAACACAAGAGACGTTGGCACTAATATGCAGTCTCTGAAATTAAAAAATAAGATAAATTGTGATAATGAACCAAATCGTTCTGAATATGACGATCTAGCGGTTGGCTTGTCTTCAATCTCACTTACAAACGAAGCAAGTTTACTACATTCAGAAATAAGTAGCAAGTATAATTTGAAAACTGACATTTTAAGTTCCAACAACGGTCGAGAAGAAAATAAACCAAATTCTAAGGTGGCTAATTCCGAATCTGATGGATTAGATAAAAATAACACAACACCACTACTGATATCAAATCAAAATGTTATGGTCACATTTGGATCAACCATGGATGAAATATCTGACACTGAATTGGATAGTATCCTACAAGAAATTGATTCTGAAATGCCATCACAGTCTTGTTTTGAAGCGGTGAGTTCAGATGGGGCAAAGGATGTAATAAAGAAGGACGGAGCAGTTGTCGAATCGAAAGACAAACTTCTGAACATAGCTTTTGATTCAAAGTGTGATGATATCATTAATATTGATAGTTTCTCGCAAGCATCAACAATTGAATTTGCTGAAGACAGAATTAACGACGGGGACATTGGTAACAGTAAGGATGCAGAAGAAATCTGCGATGCAGATAGTGAAGAACTCAAGAATGAAAATCAAAATGGACAAAAAAGGCAAAGACCTACCACGCTTGATCTACCTATTAGGAAAATCAATTTGTATGCTTCAGCTGGACAAACACCACCTGGAACACGAACTTGTGATCGAACAACATCTACTAGCTCTGAGGAGGAATCCCCGGGAAATAAAGCAAATGGGAACCGAGAATTTAATGACGCGGGTCATACACCGCCTGAGCGATCTGATAGATCCATTGCGAGTGTGAGTGAAATGGAAACTGAACTTGCCAATTCAATTCATAATCATGATGAACCAATGGTAGTTACTGAGAGTGTTGAAGTTGAAAATCCAGTTAATCAAGAATCACAAGGTAATGAATTGAATCCTAATTTGGGAAAAGTTCCACCTATATGGGTTCCCGATAATGAAGCAACCTCATGCATGCAATGCCAACACAAATTTACATTGCTAAAGAGACGCCACCATTGTCGTGCTTGTGGTCAAGTTCTCTGCTCTGTATGTTGTTCACAAAAGTTTAAATTAGAGTTCCTTTCAAATCCAGAGTCAAGAGTTTGTGTACAATGCTATCTTGTACTTTCGAAATTCCAACAAAATATGGAGGTAGAAACCAACAATTTACATACACATTCTCCATCAGCATTGCGAACACCGAATCCCAACAATCCTATGGAATATTGTTCTACTATACCGCCATATCGTCAAGTTAATCCACAGGCTATATCAAATCCTACGGTCATAGTTCCGGTTGGGGTGTTAAAGAAAGAAGGAACTAACAAAAAAAGCCGTAAACGTAAATCAGTTATGTTTAGTGATGGCATCCGACCAGGAAGTGATTTAGCCAATTTGGATGGTAAGTGGAGTGATGCAAAACATGCTCGCAAATCATTCCCATCTGCTGGTTGCACATCCAATGCTGGAACTAGTAAGGGTACGTTGGAAACACACTATCCTTTATATTTATAAATGATATTAATAAAAATAATTTTCATTCAAAGGTGAAAATACTTTGTCGCAGATAAATGTTTTTAATAAACCAGACGTGGAAGCAAATTCAGATGGAAATTGGAATGCTGCAATACAATCTGCTGGTTTCGCACCCAACACTGCGAGTAGTAAAAGTGAGTTGATTTGTTAAAATCCCATGTCATTTTGTATTATCTATAAATGTATTTTCAGTCATTACTAGAAATGCTCCGAATTCAGTAGTATTGCCGGATGGAAATATTAGTTTCCTGTTGAAGGATGAAAATACTTTGCCACCGATATATACTCCCGATAATTCAGACAAGGTATACGAAGAAGTGCCAAACAACGCCAATTTAATCAAACGATTGCACTCTGAAACTTTGAAATTTGTAATACAAACTAATTTTTATGTTTTTCTTAAAATTTCTCATTGTAAGTTTTTCACTTATTTATCATTATCTATACAAAAACATAAATCCATAATTTCAGTAAAATGCTGCATCAATAAAACAGTTATTAACTTTACAACCTGCGGCCTACATCATGTAGGTAATGATGAGATAATGATACTATTAGAGCTTGACAACTCTAATGAAGTACCAAAAGACATTTTTATTCACTTGAATGACATCTATATGGAAGCCAGCAAGGGACATCCGATCGCTGAACTAGGTTTCTCAATGCCAAGAAATTTACTTTTTCTAGGCTCACGTGAACATGGGGGATTTCTTTTTATTCGTCCAACATTTCAATGCTTACAAGATGTTCAAGTACCCGATTCTCCTTTCCTCATTGGAGTATTAATACATCGATGGGAGGTACCATGGGCAAAAATATTTCCTTTGAGGCTCATGCTGCGTCTTGGTGCGCAATATCGATATTACCCTAGTCCACACATATCAGTTCGAAAACGGGCACCAGTATATGTAGATACAGCTCAAACAATAATAAATTTGTTGGCAGTAAGTACAAATACATCATAATTTTTAAAATGTCTAAATATTGCTTTCTAGGATTTTCGAAACTATTCCTTTACATTACCTACGATCAAGGGAATGTATATTCACATGGAAGATCGAAGGACAAATATCTTAATTCCCAGAAATCGTCACGAAGATGTTATAAAGGCTATAAAAGACTCTAGTGATCATATATTAGCCATGGGAGCAAATTTTTCCAAAAAAGCCGATGGTCATTTAGTATGCATTCAAAACATAAAAACTGATTCTACGGATTCACACTCATTTTCAACGCAAGCTATTAACATTCAAGGACAACCTCGAAAGGGTGCCTATAAATTCATTTTACAAAAAAAAAATTTAAAAATATTTGGTTTTTTTTAGTAACTGGAGCCAGTTTCTTTATACTTAATGAAGCTTTAAAGACATCAAGTGGGCTCTCTGGTAAATGTAGTATTATAGAGGATGGACTAATGGTGCAGATATTACCATCAAAAATGATAGAGATAAGGAATGCATTAAATAATATGAAAGATGTTCATATTGTCTGCGGGCCCATTGAAGCTAGTGAACAGCATACTGAAGTTGTTTATATTCAATGGGTTGAAGATGACATTGATATAAATATTGGGTAGAGAATTTTTGTATTATTAAAAAAAAATATATACACATGTATTATTTTTTTTTAAGAGTTAAATCACCTATTGATTCGAAAGAGTTAGATGGAATCCCTAGTATAAGGATTCATTCAGGCATTAGGCTATCCAATGGAAATCATAACCTGAAATGGACTGAAGTATTCATTATAAAGGTAATGTGGATCGAGCTTTTGTAAAAAATAAATTATAACTATTTGGTTTATATAGATGAGTGGGAATATTGGGTTTCCACCGTGCAAGCAGGAAGTTGAAATTACGAAAGTATCGGAAAGCATTGCAAAAAGTGCATCAATTGCTTTACTTCCGTTTTTGGATTTACTAGCGGCCAACGGCAATGTAAAAATTGGATTGCGTGTTACAATTAATCGGGACAAGGTTATTATGATTTTCATTTATTATGTCAGTATTATGTCACTTTTAGTACTTATAGGTGTGTTATGAAGCTGGAAGTCAAAGTGAAAAGTTACCACCCCTGTACATGAATGCGCTTGACAACGAATTGATTCCAACACTTCATATTCAAGCAAACGAAATTGACACTATAATCGTTTTAGAATTGATATTTCATATACTAAATCTATAATTGTATGGACCACTATAAAATATTACATTTTTCAAGATATTACCACTGTTATGAATGTTAATGTCAAATAATTATATTTTACTGCAAATTATACAATTCGAATCTCGTTAATGGAATATGAAAACAAATATAAGCTATCCTACAATTATTTAAATATTTATGTTTGGGAGCAAAAATAAAACGATTTTTTTTCAAATTACAGTTAATGCTGTAAATGAAATAATTGTGGACATAGGTATTTCATGTAATTGTCGTTCATACATATATAGATTTGTCAATACTTGGGCATAAATAAATTACTTAAATTCAAACTCACAACCAAATGAATATATATATGTGTTACCTGCAATAAAACAGGTCAGGAAGAAAAAGGCTCGTATAAACTGCATGAACTTGTGAAAGAATCGATAAGATTTATAGACATGCACTTATTGATATTACTCGGAAAAGATAGTGCTTCCGCAATTGAAAACAAGACAGTGCTATTGAACAACAAACTGTGAATTGCGGAATTTTATTACTGGGTTGAACAAGCAATGCAACTAGTGAAAATGAAAGAAGTTATATTCATGTTAAGTGACTCAAAGGGACAGGAGGTAAGAACTGAAGTTGGAAATAAAAATAAATGGCCGAAAACTTAAGCTGCGACTCCAACTCCGTTATATGTGCAGATATTTGGATATACCATATTTTCTACGTTTTTCAATATTTGGGTTGCCAGAAACGGCAAAGTCGTCAGTTAAGAAACGATTTGGAACGCTAAGGAATCAACAAAATGCTCGGTAACTGACGCATCACAAACCAGTAATACCGAAAATGAAATTAAAAATTAAATTCGTTCAGACATATTAACATTTTTTATTTAGTCAATAAATTGGATTCACAAATTATTCTTTTTATTTTTTAATAAACAGTATCAATTATTCTTTACCTAGTGTGACAAATTTAGTGTCCGTTATTTGCCTACTCTGCCTTCACACAATATTCTGAGCAGAGACGGTCGAATTCAGAAGATTTTTTTTCTATATCAGTCATAAAATCACTTTTGGGATATAACTGTCGGAGCTGCTCTAGGTACCTGTTAAAAACCTATTAAAAATTAAAGTTAGTATGTCATCATGCTCCTATTATATATACGAAAGTTTACTTCGACTCCTTTTCCATTAAGATGCGCTAAGACCAGCATGTTAATTAATGCATCATAATCATTGTGTTTCTTAGTCAACACTTCACGCAACACGGACTCAGCTTCTTCATATCGATGTTGACCTAAATGACACACAGCTTGACTATTTAGGAGTGTTGGCGTTGGTTGGTATTTTTCACAAAATTCCTGGAAAATATGAAAAGCATCTTGCATTTGTTCAGATCCACTGGCAATCGCTATCCAGGCCTGAGTTAATTGAGTAAGGGTTGCATCATCGCTCACTTCCTGCATTTTACAAAGAACTTGTTTTGCCATATCAATACGATTGAGCGAAAGTAGACACTGCACAGAAAGAGCCATTGATTCCAAATTTTCTGAACCATGAAGAATTCTATTTAATATAGGTTATATTAGACTTTTCATTTGCCAAATCAATATGCACATATGTCACATTCAGTTTATTTCTGAATGTTACTTACTTTAACGCATTTTCATATTGATCATCATAACAATAAATAATAGTCGCAGCTATACGCCAAATATTTGTCTCATCTCCCTCAATTTTCTCAGTCAAATATTTTAAATTTGTTTCAATGCTTGAAGGGTTTTCCAACGCTTCTTGCACGTATCTTAAAGCCAATAGTGCTGTTTGATTATTTTCCTTGATATCACTGCTAATCAATCGACCTGAATCGATTGCGAGATATGAAAGATACATATATGCTAGAGTTTCGGCATCTGTTGTCGATGACTGTTCAGGAAGAAGCTGATTTATAGACCCCATGAAGTTTCCCACATAATACTCGTTTCTGGCATAGAACAGAGTCGAATTACACTCATCCTCACTATTCACATGAATCTTGTTCATCATTGGAAAATAATTTAATAAAACACCCTCAACTTTATCACGGTTAGCCACGCACTAAGTCCACTTATTCAATGGAGTATATTATGAGTGAGAGCAATTCATGAATAAAGCTGTTTCTTTCTCTCATTAATTACTTCTTACTATAATATTCTTCCTAACTCTTGCTGCCTGTCTTACAGAATGTTTCAGAGCAAGAGTGTATGATTTCCCCTTAAGCTGAAGAGAGATGGGTGGAACACACCAAAAGTCAAAATCGAAATGAGTGAAGCACTCCAATTTCATTCCACATCGTCCCATTTATGGCGTATATCCCTCATTTATTGATGATCGTGAAAGCCATTAGAGCCTTTAATTCTACTATAAGAGTGCTTTTTGAAAAGTATATACCTCTTAGAAAACCGTAGAACTCACTAGAAATAGCTAGCAGAATTTTGTCTAAAAATCGCAATATGGGGAAATTTTTCAGTGATTACTTATCTGCGTGCGTAGCAGAGTAGATCGTTTTTTAGAGTACTCGAATGTTCATAAATAGTGAGCTATGTAATATCCACCCAAAATGTAATTAGACTTTGTTTCGGCGCTTCTATAAAACACGATATACAATGTTCAACGAACAAGTAAGGGCTATCCTGTGTCAGAACCCATTGCGTGTTAGAAGCGGATTTTCGAAATTTCTTTCCAACTTATTAAAAATCGTTAGGTCTCTTTCTAACACTCTGCTTCTGGTGGATGGTGCTTGCCTACACGTCCATGGAAATGAAAAACTATACGACAGAGAGCGTGTAATTTTCCATTAATTAGAGAGGAGTTGCAGCAACAGTATATATTACCTTCTCTCCCAAAAATAGATTTACTTCCATCATAAACGAAAAATAAGAATTCAAAATATAACCGTTCAAAATATAATATTGTCGAGTATATAAATGCAAATGGTTTAATTTGGTCCTTTCAACCCCAGAATGCCACGGGCACGAAATGGATTTTCTATGATAATTTAAACAAGCATAATATCTGCATCATGGGGGTCGTGGAGTAGTGTCTGTGTGTCGACTCCTATGCACTTGAACGTCGGTGCCTAGGTTGCGATTCCCAATACGGCCAAAAATAATTTGCACGGCCCCACCTTTTTCGATTCACTGACAATGCTCAAAGAGTATAACCGTTTAGAAAAAGCTTCTCAAATTGGTCGTTGCATTCTGGGCATTTTGTGATTTCTTGTTATTTGTTACTTTGCGATATGATGTTAAGAGACGAGTCTCACTACCCTCCACATCCTCTCTGCTGCTATCTAGCAGGCGATCCAGATCACGTCTTCTGTCTGAGCTGCAGGCTCACTTGTCAGAGGACAGTTGCAAGTCCCCGCTGCCTGGTCTTCGCAGGAATCGCCAGACACCGTCAATTGAGATGACTGACTACGTCTGGATTCAGAAAAAATGCAATAAATGAGTTTCTTCTTAGAGAATTGAAATATATGACAGAGGACGTCAAGCTATGCGACTACTTAGCGTTTCCCTCTTAGGGCTGAGTGTGCACCCTGATTTGTGGAGCATTAAACGCACTGATGTTACACAACACACTATGCATGGCAATACCATAGTTCTGACAGCACACCACCCCGAAAAGCAGCGAAATTCTCACTTGTATGATCGAAAAACACACCAAATACACGTGAAATAATTGAATACTCCATTCGAAGTGTTTTCCTATGATTTTCACTCGTTTAACAACGAAAAACACGACCATTCAACTGCCACTCAATGTGCATGCAAAGCAAGCATTGCCAGAGATGCAACAATTGCTCTCTCTCACACGAGTTCTTTGCTGACGTCACGGAAAATGAAAAACCTACTTTTCTCGTATGTCCAAGGATTTTGAATGAATTTTTCGATGCAGTTAGCTGTAATTATTCATTTCACATCCAGGCCCTTGCATTCGGAGTGAAATACATGGAAAAACGGTGAAAACGGTTAAAAAAATTACACATTTTACACGAAAAAATGCAGTAAATTCGCAACACACTTGGGTCGCATTTTTTTGTTGAAAATAAACGTGTTTTCGTTGGAGTGGATTGTATGGTTATTTGGTTTTCTGAAACGAATTTCTCGAGAACTAGGTTGAATCTAAGGATAAGAGATACCACGATGGATTGGAAATGAAGTGTAGAAGAGGGCTAAGGTAGACATTTTGCGCGGGAGTGCCCTGGAAAATTTTTGTGAGTCAAAATCCGAGAAGACCTCTTCTGGCACATTGAATTGATGGAGCTGGAGAGGATTGTGATGGGATCTGACTGTGGAATGAATTGAAACTTCGCAGAAGTATCTGTCCATATTCACTTAACAAATCGCACCAGTTCTAATCTAAGCTTTTATTTTTCAGCATTTAGAGCGACCTACCCAGGGTCTCAGAGGACACTTTGACTTCTGGAACAAATTTCTCGATAGCCAGTATGTATACAATGACTTGGGATGCCAGTATGGATAGGGAATTTAATGTGTAAGAGGAATAAATGGATTCGCGAGGAATTTTCTCTGCAACTGGTAGATCGAGGGTGGCGCAGGTTGTGTCACGATAGATTTTTGGAACTTCGACATTCATTTCTGCTAATTTCTGACCTATTTATTGTAGCGGCATGGTTGATGGCTCTAAAGAAGCGTATTGTCATCCGGCGCAAAGTTGTAAGAAACGTTGAACAAACAAGCCAGAATCGCCAAAAAACGCTTAGTTTTCGAGATACGGGCCATTTTGTAAAATTCAGCATTTCAGGTCGCTTCCTCCTACATTTTTCCCTACTTTCTACTGGCCGTAGCGGCATGGTTGGGGGCGTCTGTCCGTGCCAACTTTGTGAACAGCACTCATAAAGGCATATTATAGCCTTTAATTCTACTATAAGAGTGCTTTTTAAAAAGTATATATATAGTGAGCTATGTAATATCCACCCAAAATGTAATTAGACTTTGTTTCTGTGCTTCTATAAAACACGATAGATAATGTTCGACGAACAAGTAACGGTTATCCTGTGTCAGAACCCATTGCGTGTTAGAAGCGGATTTTCGAAATTTCTTTCCAACTTATTAAAAATCGTTAGGTCTCTTTCTAACACTCTGCTTCTGGTGGATGGTGCTTGCCTACACGTACATGGAAATGAAAAACTATACGACAGAGAGCATGTGATTTTCTATTAATTAGAGGGGAGTTGCACCAACAGCATATATTACCTTCTCGTACTTCCCAAAAATAGATTTACTTCCATCATAAACGAAAAATAAGAATTCAAAAGAGAACCGTTCAAAATATAATATTGTCGAGTATATAAATGAAAATGGTTCGATTTGGTTCTTTCATACCCCAGAATGCAACGGGCACGAATTGGATTTTCCATGATGATGTAAACAAGCATAATATCTGTATCATATAAGAGTACCTGTCAGCTTAGCAAATACACAAATGTTGTGTTTCTCATTTAGTTCTTTGTTGTATTCGGAGCGGCTTGTTGTGCGTGTTGTCAGCGCCTTATTGAAATGTCTGGTACGATTTTAGAAAACTTGAGCGGCAGTAAACTTTCTGTGTTGGTAGCTCTATTATTGATATGCCAAGCTGTATGTTTTCTTATTGGTGGTCTTATTGGTATTCAATTTATATTTGTTTGTTGAACAAATATTATAAAATAAATCTTATAGCTCCATTACCAGCTGCTCATCAAAATATTCTCGGAATAATATGCAAGGACGATATTGCGAAGCAAAATAACACTGACTTTTGGCTTTATTCACGTGGGCCTAATAAATGCTCCGACATTCCGCAAGAAGAAATTGACAAGCATTATACCAAAATGGCAAATCAAATTGCATATGTCTTTCAGGTAAATTTAAGTTTTGTTGATAACGTTTCTCATGATATATACTTATTGTACAGATGCCAATCCCACGTGAGGGTCAAGTGCTGGATTATTCCAGATGGCAACAAAATCTCATTGGTGTTCTACAAGTTGATATTCCATATGATGTTGAAAATTTAGTCGGCAAGTATTTTTACAATAAGTTAAAGCGGTATAGAATCAGAATTCTCTCTCATAATAGAACCGCGCAATGAACTTGTTATAGATGCACGTCTAGCATATCGTAATAAAGGAGATCCTGAAGGTTCATGGAAACTATATGCCCATTCAATAGAAAAACGTTTGTTAGAATGCCGATCTAGCGATGTATGTTTTGAAATACTTCATTGTACTTATTAAAGTAATTATTAATATTCAAAAATAGGTCGCCACTCAAGAAATGCTATATTCGTGTGAAATGATTCCACTTTTTGAACTAGGTGCTCTGCATCATGATTATTACTTGCTGAACATAAGACTGCCAGTGGACACTGACTTAAAACTCAATCTTCACATTGGGCATTCACATGAACTTCAATTAACAGCAATTTACCAAAACGGAGGGTTCACAAAAGTTTGGGTTTCTTTAAAAACTGTTTTTTTTCCTATCGTAGTAGTAATTATGATTTGGTTCTGGCGTAGAGTACATATTCTACAGAGATCACCAGCACTTCTTGAATATATGCTTATATCATTAGGGGCAACACTGACGTTCTTAAACTGTAAGTTAAATAATTTAATAATTATACATTATTAACTAGCAATATCCTCTTTAGTCCCATTAGAATATCTTACATTGGCTCTCGAAATGCCGTACATGCTTCTGCTAAGTGATGTAAGACAAGGCATTTTTTATGCAATGCTTCTATCATTTTGGCTAGTTTTTGCCGGAGAGCACATGCTGGTTAGTTTCTCGAACATTTATTTATCTGTCTAATTCGTGTTATGTGAGTAAATTATGTATTTACAGATTCAAGATTCTGGAGAAAAGAATTCTTTACGTGTTTATTGGAGACATTTAAGTGCTGTTGTTGTGGGATGCGTATCCTTATTTATATTTGATATATGTGAAAGAGGGCTGCAGCTACGTAATCCATTTTTTTCTATTTGGACCAAACCCATTGGTGCCAATTTAGCCGTTAAGTATTTATTTTTTTTATTTTTTGCATTATTATTAATCTTTTAACAGTTAGGTTTTATAATATTGGCTGGAATATCTGTTGGAATATACTTCTGTTTTCTTTGCTACATGATATGGAAAGTTTTTATAAACATTAGTATAAAACAGACATCACTACCATCGATGTCTACTGCACGGCGATTGCATTATGAGGGACTTATATATCGTTTCAAATTCCTCATGCTTGCCACATTAATTTGTGCCGCTTTAACTGTAGCCGGTTTTGTTATGGGACAAGTTGCAGAAGGTCACTGGAAGTGGGATGAAAACATAGAAATACAAATGACTTCAGCTTTCCTAACCGGTGTCTACGGCATGTGGAATATATATATATTGGCTCTATTGATTCTTTATGCTCCAAGCCATAAACAGTGGCCAAATTCATCAAACGGTAATATATCAGTATACAATGAAATAAATTTAGTAACATTTCTTCTTTTAGAAAACATAATGAGTGAAGAAATTGAGTTCAACAATTTGCCATCCGATTCGAATCCCAGCGAAATATCATCTCTCACATCGTTCTCCCGAAAAGTGGCGTTTGATTAAATTATTTTAAATTATATTTGCACTTGTGCCAAAATGTAAACTGTAAGCATTCTAATTTAGTACATATTGCACGAAAATATGAATCGTCCGTAATGTAATCAGTATTAATTGTATTTTGAAGACTAACTTCTATGCCATTATAAAATCCAAACAGTGGGGCAATCCGTGCGCTTTTTGTTTACTCTATTTACATATATAACTACTAACTAGGTTGGCATTGTCCCATCTTGTTTGGTAATAAATCTTTTTTACTGACTGCATCGAAATTACGTTTTCACTTAATTACCACTAAGAAATCGAAAATGTCTTGTTAGAATTTTTATTTGAATGTTTAGATCTCATTTTAAATAGTTCATTTAATGTACTGTATTATGTATTTATGTACACATTTCATAAGATCCCACATAAAAGTGGTAACCTGTTGCCATTTCTCTCATAATAAATTAATACATTTTTTCTAATATATAAGTCAAAAAATGCTCATGTGTATTATTCAATAGAAACAAATGTAATAAAAATCATCTTCAAAAACATACATGCTTTATTGTTTAAAATTTTACTACAAACCTTAATTGTTTATAATTCAAAAATAGGCCAAAATGATACTATTTTATTCAAAATCACGTATTGTACAATATACTTTTCAGGTCATCAGGTAGAGATTGCTTCATGCTATCAATTTGACGTAATAGCTGCCTTCGTGTTTCGTTATAGTGATCCGAAATCATTAGTTCATTGTTATGATGTGGAATTTCATTTTGTATCACATGCTCATTTGAAGAATCTGTCGAACACAGGTTGAGTTTCTGTCTTAATTTTATTATCATGTCAATAATTTCAACTTCTTGCTTTCCTTGTGCCCACTGATTAAGATCCTATAAACAAATGGAATATAATGTCATCTACACTATTCTTAGGCTATAATAATAAATTACTGCTCCCGAAAGTGCTTGAAGTTGAAGCGCCTGAAGCGTTTTTTGTAGTTCCTTATGACGAGATTCATACCATCCTTTGAAATTGGGAGAGCTGAAAAATCGCTTATAAAGTCCTTTCCAGTTTCCTTTTAACGGAGAAGTAAGATGTGGACCAGACTGTTCCAGAGTTGACAAAAAATCATCTTGCTTAAATTGATGTGGGCTCGGTGCTGATTTGAAGGGGCTTATGTCTTTTTGTAATGGCATAAGCGAGGCCATATAGCGTTCAAGTGGAATCATAAAACTTTGTGTCAGTTCAAGAAAGCTTCGTTTTAATAATGCAGATTGTACGTGTTCGGGCCTTCTAGTGTTTATACCAATTAAAATTTTTTTTATTAAACTTTTATCTTTTTTCAAGAAGGGTTTGTACTTGGTTATGACGCATGACGCGTCATCAACAGAGTTGAAACGTTTGTTGAGATTTAAATTATTTGTTAAATAAGGTCCACTAATATTTGATTCTAGTGCAGACGATCGTGGTGATTCAAGCCTCATCGTACTAGTGACATGATTTATTTGGCTATCATTCATTGAAATCCGTATCATATGCGGCCAGTCTTTCAACAATTTTACGAAAAAGGGATTAGTAACACCAATTATTATAGAAGGAGGCGCTGCAAATTGTCCATATTCTCGTGTAAATTCTTTGAATTCACTGTCATGAATGGTAAAATAAGGACGGAATTCAGCGCAATATTCAAGAGGAGCAATCAGCGATACCAGAGACTGCACCAAGTGCGAAGTGTCTGCTGGCGATGCACCAATTACGACAATAGGTTCAGCTGTGAGTACCAATTCCCATAACGTATAAATATGTGGAATAATACATGACAGGCTACGGAAAATGTCTATCTCATTGACAGATGCTATGGTTTTAGATTGTAAAGCAGGAACACCACCACAAATTTGTGAATTTTCCAAATGACGGTTAAACGAGCTTGCTGTTGAATTATTGCTATTGTTGCCACACTTACTGTTTGTTTGTGGTATGATTGTATGATACACTATATTATAAACTGGCAAACTAAGAGAATCACCCGCATTAAGTGCTGGCCAACTACAGATTTGTTTACATGCGGTTTCGATAACACTTAAGCCATCACGAAAATATTTTGGAGCCAATTCGGAAAGTATTTCGTAAAACAAATTAAAAAACGGAAGTCTTGTGAGTATTATAAAACTCTAAAAAGAAATGAGCTATAGATTCGTGGAAAATAAAAATATAGTTTATAAAAACCTTTTGGAAGTATCCTCGTGGCAAAGTAGCTTCTTTTCTTTGTCGAAAGTATACAAAGCCCCAGTAATGAGCCTTGTCAGCTTTGTAAACTGTTAAACATTCAGAATTGAACTTTTTTTGTTGGAAGCTTAAGGATTTTTTAAAATCTGTTTTGTTGATGTCCGGAGCCAGTCGTAATCTTACGTGGAACTGGGTATCACCCATACAGCCTGAATTCGAGTCCGGAAATGCTAAATAACAAATGTTCGTCTTCTCCTGTTCAGATGGCGTGAATTCCTCTGGGTATATAATCTGTTGAATTGAATTTATGCATCATACGAAATACTGAAATATTATTGGACAATATAAATACCTCAATAGCTTGACCAAGCTCTAGATCGAATGTCACTACACACACACAATGCACCCACTCAGAAAATCGAGACCAGTTGGTAGTTTTTTCAGACAACTGAGTATTTTTTATAGAATTTGTTTCTCGTCGATAAATGGTTTCATTCAGAGTTCTCGAATTATTCCCGCTGGTTTCCATTACAAATAATTTTACCAAAAAAACCAAAAAAAAAAATATGTCTCTGCTTTTATGTAGTTTATAAATCGATTTGTACGATCATTTGGTCTTTTAAACATTCAATCACCTCTGAAATTTAATAAAATCACCAAAACATTTATTTTAATATGGAAAACATTAATATGCGTGATCATAATGTGTGTTCAATTGCAGCGTTTTAAATATTATTTCTATTATACTTTGAAGCAATAAAATAAAACAATGCACTGGAAAACTATTTTATCAATACGAAGCTCGTCGGTGCCTTAATTTAAGAAATATTTGTAAAGGTTTGGATAAATTGTCCATGTCGATGCAGTTTCTCCGTCAAAAATTGACAAACAGCTTATCATATATTTTTATACACTCAAAGGTACATGCATATACACTAACACTTGCGTAAGCTGGGAGAAGGTCTGTTCGCGTTCTTTTCGAGCCAACCCTCGCAGTTTCTCCATTTAGAATTAAGAGCAAATTTAAAAAAAGGAAGAAACAATTACATCTACGAAAGTCAAGGAAGTTAATAACCTTACAGATATGTTAGCGTTATTTTACTAGGTTTGTTTGCGTACGACGAAATGTACGGAACCTTTTACTGCTTTTACTACAAACGCACAAAATCTTGTTTGTTTACTCAAAACAAAAGTCGTAATTCCTCGCAAAAGAGAGCGCTTTCAAGAGAGTAAAAACTTCGCCTTGGCTACATATTGCACGCTAAATTTACGAAATCCTCTACACAACTTCCTTTTCGTACAATGCTCGTCCATACAATGTGTGTTTGAGCTTTTTGTAGGCAATGAACGTGTTCGTTTACTCTTTTGCTATTTTTATGATAGAATTTTACTTGTTAACACGAAATTATAGATTGTATGATTTTACTATACGTATTTTCATTGAAATTTATTTCAACTGAAACTCGCAATATGGAGAATTTTCCTATTTTCTTGCAAACGCTTTATTTGCGTGATAAATATGTTTTGCGTAGCTGATATACATATATATTCATTTGAACTGTTGAACTAGTTTAATTTCATTTAATCGCTTTCGAGTTTTGATGTTGCGGTATAATCCACGTGCGAAAGCTCTACCAAAAACACTATTTTCCTCTAGTGAATCTAACTCAACAGAAGGTATGTCTATGCTCCTCAGCGGGTGCCTATGATTCAGCTCCATATTGAGCCCCTCTCGAACCCTTGTGATTCAGCAACTTGTACTCGCGATTTATTGTCTCACTAATTGGAGGCAACAAGAACCACCGACCACATTTACAAAGAACATTTTAATATGATATTGACGTCTTTTATGTCTCTTATGTTTATTTTTCAATTACTCAAATGTTTATAGAAAAATATTGCAGACTAGATCCAAGATCGAAGTCCGTTTTTCTAAATGAGAAGTTCTCGCTAAGTAGATAATATTCAATTCAGATATTTTTGTGTTTATATATATATAGTATACAAACGAATTAATTAGAAATTGGGATTAGCTTATTGGTATTCTCGTTTTCCCTCTTATTTACGACCGCATATTGAATACGTTTCTAGGTACACATAAATATATATTGTATGCAAATACAATTTTCTACTATCGTGTAAGAAAACATCAAGGTTATCACTTCGTTGAAGTTCAGAAAGCATATCTTCAATATTCTCATTTAGCTTTGAATAATTATAAATGGAATGAACAATTTAATATGAATACGAAGCTGTATGTATTGAAAATTAAGCTCTCAACAAGATGCGCACTGGCGTGCTGCGGTTTCTCTTCATTCGCCTTACTCACAGTAAAAATGCGCACAATCTATATAAATTTATAATATCTATATATATATGTATGATATATTAATTATAATCATATTAATTAATTAACTATAATGTGAACAATACGCCTACCCAATTTTTGGTGAACAATATATTGCAAAAAATGGTAAGCCATCTTAGTGTATTTAACGCTTTTACCAAAGCTGACACCATCTTATGGAAAGCAGTGCGCAGTATCATTTCACAATGTATAATAAAGTGAATAGCACGGCCAACCTAACAAATTTTGCTTGCCGTCGTCAATCAACTCTGCGAACAGCATCATTCCTTAAGCGTGACAGTGCTTATAATTTAATTGTCTGTGATACAACTCTAGAGTTTTGCTTTTTTGTTGCTACTTACGTTTTAATTGGCAGAGTATCGCTCAGATAAACATTTAAGCAAGGCTCAGCCTTATTTATTTTTGCTTGACTGTAAGTCAGCATTATGTCAACATTTTTCATATTTCTGTTCTTGAATTAATTGTTTCTTATTTTGAGTTTATTCTCTTTCAATTTCTTGTATTTTTTTGCTTTCCTTCTGTTTCTTGTTTAATGCAAAAAAAAGAAACAATTAAAACCAAAACAAAAATATTTCGACTCGTATTTCTACTTGCGATATTGTCGGTTTCACTGACATTAGTGCTGTATAACCTTATAGAGTAATCGGTCGAATATTTAGTCTTCAACGAGGAGTGCTTCACCAACGGAAGAACAATCTGTAATATTCGGACGGGTAAACGAAGATATTCATAGATATTTGTTTTTCCTTGTATGATTTTGTTTTTGTGCAAAAAAGAAATAATACAAATATTTAAGCAATAAATATATGATAAAGGTATTGCACATCCTGAATACCGAATTTCTCATTTAGGATATCATGCCTGAGTAAATATATAATAATACTAAAGGGGAAAAAATGTAATACAGAATAAATGAGTATAAAAAATAGGAAACTGGACAAAGTCTAATGTCCAGTCAATCAGTGAAGTGTAAAATCTATTTTCTTTTGCTGCCGAAAATGTTTAACATACCGATTACAGATATTTTGTATTAACTAATTTGTAAAATTTTATTTCGTGTTTTCTTGTTTTGTTGGACGAGTGAAAAGTTGAAAAACAAGTATAGGCTGATATGTACGCATTGATGGAATTCAAAATGTGAATGTTATAAAATATGCAAGTAATATGGAAAACTATCCCGCCTGTATTTCTTATTTTTTATAATACAAAATTAAATGTCTGTGTTGCTTTTATATCGTTTTGAAATATATAGATTAACAGTGAGTAGGTATATCCAAATAAATTGTGTTGTAAGTTAAGTGAGTATTGTGTAGCTCACATTATGGGATTTATGATACCTGGGCAAGTTGATATAAAGATACTTGAATTTTCATTGCAAGTACACATAAAATTACTTACATATGTACATGATTGAATATATTGTGATAATAAGTTTATAGTTTTCATTTTTTTTCATGTATCCGGGATGTTCTCCGCACTACGCATGTTAAAAGTACATAGTGAGATGTTTTTTACCAGTAATAAAAATAAATAACCAGATAAGTGGATCGCTTGGCCAACGTATAAGTTGAAAGCAAGTTTTTTTTTTAATTGCTATGAGCTTGGCTAAAAGTATTGTAAACTACACAAGTTGCTATACAAAGTTTCAGTAAAGTACAAAATGTTTTAATCAACGTATGTGTCCGGGATTACTGTAATCTCATAGCAGAGTAGTGATACTCAAACTAAGAGCAATTTATTAATAGGGGTCATGGAAGACATTTATTACATTTCGAAATAAATTTTTCTAATATACATGCATTAATTACTTATTAAACATATATATAAGTATATACACATACACATATATATATATATATTGCGTAGTACGTATATATATTCATTTATTTCAGTTTAATTCACATATATATACATATTTTTATGTGCACGCAATAAATACGTTGCAGAGATTGAGCTATCAAGAAATCGAATCAAAGCAGATGAAAAAAATAAAAATTAAGTCATTTATACCCACACGAGATTGACTCGAAACCAGAGAGATAATTAAAATTCTAATTTAGGTTATCATTTTGCACCATTGAAGTACAACATGACATACTTAATACATTACTTAAAACAACAAGTTAATTTTAGGATGTTTTTTACGTATATATTTTTTTAATGAAAACAACAAGTTTTTTAAGCAAATTATGGCCGTTATTCAAAGCTGGTTTAAAATTTTGTTTATTTCAGAGTTTCCTTTTAAAAGATTCCAACTAAACTATTCTCCATGCTGTGTAATATTTGAATGGTACTTTTCATCATATCAAACATTATTTCTCCAAGAAGTAATTGATACGAATTAAAACAAAAAAAAAAGAATAAAAGTCGGCTATACAGAAATTTCAATAACATAAAGTGAATTTCATACGAGATAAACTGTTGAAAATGCCACTATTTGGCAAGAAAGATTCGGGTAAAAAAGTGAAGAAAGAGGCGAAAGATATATCTAAACAAATTTCAATTGAAGATAAATATAACTTACAAGGATTACTCGGAACGTAAGTAATCATCAAATTACATAGTCCGAAATCATGCTATACGCATTGGTATTATTATTTTTTATTACTGACTGATAAGAAATTTGTATATGTCTATAAGACGTTGTGGTTTACTTGAAATAAGCATGGATGACTGTTACATATTCCATTTAAAATGTTAGTAAAAGATTTCTTTTATCTGCAGTGGTGCCTTCTCAGAAGTTCGATTAGCAGAGAGCAAAGAAAGTCCAGGTCAGCATTTCGCGGTGAAAATTATAGATAAAAAAGCACTAAAGGGAAAAGAGGACTCTCTTGAAAATGAGATTAAAGTTCTTCGAAGGTGGGTGTATGATTTTTTTAAGTATGCATCTTCTGCGCGTCTTAAATGTAAGAATGTGTGAATTTATTTTCATTTCTGAATCATACTTACGTGCTTTTTATGACACTAATTAATTTAAATTTACTAAACAAAAACATTATTGTATGTAAATTTGCTTTTTTATTCAAGCTTATTTATCTTTTTTTTTAAATAGTTATATTAATAAGATAAATAAATGAATTCATTGCGCTCGAAAACCGCTTAGAGGCTTTTTGTAAAGGCAAATAAATAAAATAACACAACTGAATAGTGAAACACACACAAACGTAACTGGTTTTGATTTTCTCTATTTTAAATCTAGTTGCATATATTAAGTGTTGTTAAAATCGTTTATATTTTTTTAGATTTCTAATTGTACAAAGTAAAGTAACAGATTATGGGAATTAAAACTTTCTTATTAGGTAATGCGTTTCAAATCTGTATGCACATACTCATACCATCGTACGTTTTAATTATGTCTGTTAATATTTTGAGGTTGCATTTATAAAAGAATGTTTGCTGTTAACCTAAATCTATCAAATTTTCAAATATTTTGAAGGATTATCTTTTTTCTTTTAAACAATAAAATAGAGGAAGTTCTTTTCTCAATAATGCTTTTTAGTTTATGTACATACATACGTATTCAAAAAACACATCAGTTTAATGCATGTAACTTTTTTTGTTTTACTAAGTATTCAATCTGACATACATTTTGTAACAAGTACCAAACTAAGACCGAAATATTGCATTTGAATTTACTTAAACGGATCTCTATTTAAGGAATATATTGAAGGCAGGTGGATATGTATATATTTGTTATTGTAAGAATCAAAACAGGATTCTTATATGATTTGTTTGAACAGAAATATTTATTATTCGATTATATGGAATACCTTTCAATCAAAAAGGGGTTTTCGGTGATTTAAATTAACTTTATAGTTACCTATTCTTAGATTATGAACTAGGTTCAATAGATATTATTTGAAATATGTTTCCTAGTTCTGCCTCGAACCAATTTTTCTAAACAGCGACATAAAACTAACCCATGAAATTTTTTTTTAAAAATTTCAGTTCTTTTATTTCGAACTACTTTCCTTTTTCTTTTTTTCTATTTTTTCTTCTATAGGTTCAGTGCAAATCAAAATGACGTTGACGGGCCAATAGGATCGCGGTGAGTTACCAAATTTAAACATCAAGTCATTGTCTGATGATGGGATAACATAAAGTCGATTCAATTGTTGGTTCGTAGCCAATGAGTTGCATTTCTAATACACATACCCAAATGATCACAACTCATGTTTCTATGTTCCGGATGAAGTGTTTAGATTGTGACACCATATATGTAGTAAATTTTAAAAACTATACTTGATATAACAAAATACACCAGATTTGTATATGACTGCATTGCTTACGTTACTCATAAAAAAAGTGCTAAAACTAATTCGCGGGAATTCTTAAATGTACATAATTGAGAAGATATTTATGTACATTTTGAAGGAAGCAAATAACCAAAGCTAATTAATTCAACATGCGTCATCCGGTGTATTTAGTTATGAATAAATATATAAATATATGCTTCCTTATATGCATCATCCATCTATGTATATGATTGTATATATTGATATGCTCATGATGCATGTCCACATTATAAACCCTTTAGATATGAACCGATTGATCTGAAAATAAAATTTATTTTGATGTACAATTTTCATTCCTAAAATTTCTTAGCGTTGTATATGGCATTAGTTATACTCAAGTTTGCATTGTATAAAAAGTGCAAATAAGCGTAAAAAACTCACTACTATGCCTTCAATATATTCCTTTTACAAATTGTCTGTGAATATGTATGTAAACATGAATTCCATCCCTGTACTTTGGGAGGTTGTACATTTAAGCCTTACCGAAAAGATCACATAAACCCTTGTTTTTAAGAATATTTGTTTTATATAACTTACGTTTCTTATTTTGAAATGCATGACCGATTTGAATGTATGACTCCTATGGGCTAAAGATAAATTCTTCTCTAACAGGTTAACACATCCTAATATAGTGCAACTTCTAGAAACTTACGAGGACAAATCTAAGGTTTATTTGGTCATGGAATTGTAAGTATTAGGAAAGTAAATAGAGTAAATCTTTATACACTATTTGAATAACTACAACAAGACAACTAATCCGTTTCTATTGTCAAGTACAAGTCAAAGTACAAAAATCATTGAGAACTTCACATGAGATATTTTCATAAATACGTACATCACATTTGTATATATTATCATTTAACAGAGTTACTGGTGGAGAACTTTTTGACCGTATAGTTGAAAAAGGATCTTATACAGAAAAGGATGCTGCTGATTTGATAAGACAAGTCTTAGAAGCTGTAGATTATATGCATGAACAAGGTGTTGTACATAGAGACCTAAAAGTAAAAATCAGTAAAAAAACCGTTTCCAAGATTTTTTGCTAAAATTGTTTCATTATAGCCCGAGAACCTTTTATATTATAGCGCCGACGAGGACAGTAAAATAATGATAAGTGATTTTGGTTTATCAAAAATGGAGGACTCTGGAATCATGGCAACTGCATGTGGCACACCGGGATATGTAGCTCCAGAAGTATTAGCCCAAAAGCCTTATGGTAAAGCTGTTGATGTATGGAGCATAGGTGTTATATCATACATACTGCTATGTGGCTATCCGCCATTCTACGATGAAAATGATGCTAATTTATTTGCGCAGATTTTAAAAGGTATATATATTATATATTTTTATTGTATTTATCACACATTTTTTGTACATTTTCTTACGTATAGGGGAATTTGAATTCGATTCCCCATATTGGGATGAAATAAGTGAATCTGCAAAACACTTTATACAGAATCTTATGTGTGTCAATGTAGAAAAGCGCTACACGTGTAAGCAAGCTCTGGCACATGCATGGTATGATATGTTAATATATACATATATATATGTGAGTCTTACAAGTTGTTTTGCAGGATATCTGGAAATGCAGCAAGTAATAAAAATATTCATGGAACGGTGTCTGAACAACTTAAAAAGAATTTCGCAAAATCTCGTTGGAAGGTTCGGAGATGAAATGACTACAACTTTTCGAAAACATGTTCAACTATTTTTTTTTTCAGCAAGCATACTATGCAGCAACTGTTATTCGCCAAATGCAACGTATGGCTCTAAGCAGTAATGCAGCTAGTAACAGTAGCAATGTAGCTAATACACAATCTACAGCTGTCGAATCAAATACATCCGCACATTGCTCGGTTGCATCAGCATCAATTAGCCATACCAAATCCCAAGATGGAAGCCAAATGGATTGTTCTGAAATCTCGTCATTTATAAATGGAAGTGCTTTGTCAAAATAAATGAGCGCTTTCTACCTTCCTACAAATATAAAAGTAATCAACATAATTTGTTTAATTTTTATATATCTGGTATAATGAAGGAATACCGTTTCGAACTACCTTTTTAAAATATGTTCTGGTTTTCTAAACTACTTAAGAGTTTTTCAGCTTAGAACGTTTTGCAATAGAACGTCTTAATTCAATAGTCTTGCGTACTTTTTAAATGCAGCGATCTCTTAAGAAAATATTCCATTTGAAGTTATAACAATACTAAAAAAACGAAAACAAAATCACATGTTAAGGCTTAATACATGCATATATATCCTAAATAATTGATTCCTCTGAAAGCAGTTGTACTTTTAATTTTTAATAACAGGAAGTCATAATTCAAGCTCTGAAACAAGATTCCACATATAGTTATAATAAAATAATGTATACATAGTAAATAAATAAATATATATATATATATATGTATATATTTATATATATATACATATATATAATACAAAATAATTAATTCCCCCAAGAAATATATAATTTTTAATATGTTCCAATTATCATGAATATGTAGATATACATTTTTACTGTAAATAAACTCTCAGAAATATTTTGATCAAAAGTAACTTAACTGTTGACGTCATTTCCTCAATAGGAAATTTTATGAATGATATACAAATGCATCCGCAAATATGAACACAAATATTAAAAGAAATCATTTCAGAAATATAAAATTATTGTTGATCTATTTTATAACCTTATTTTATTTTCAGTAAGAATTTTTTCAAATTACTTAAGTTTCATATACTTACTTATGGGTCCGATTTGCATATTGCATTATGATGGCATCATTTGGTCTACCGTCTTCAGACCAAACGAGCACATAGGTTTCTGGTGATATTTTCTAATTAGACAATTGTTAAATCATAATAAAAATTAAAGGAACGTGGTTATAGTAAATATTTTTATTTTTCATTTCGACTTCGACTGTACAAACATTAAGATTATATAACATTTTCTATAATTTTACTGCGACTTGAATATTAAGTCGTTTTGTTTATTACTTTTAATTTTTTTCTTTACATCATCAATGTCGAATTATTTATGTTTATGGATTCAAAACAATATTGTGAATATATGGTAGTTCCATTCATTCCCTCCTCAGCTGGTAACATGGCTTAAATGGGCTCAATTCAAAATTCGCAAGATTTTATACAACCATTCAAAATGAAAATATGGTTTGCAAATTTTATAAATGCTGATTTTGTTCTTAAAAATATTATTCGATGCTGCTTTTACTAAATAAAATTATATTATATCAATATCAGTTCGTCGTTTATTTGTTAGTACTCTCGAAAAATCAATCCAAAAACATATTTACAAATGTTTGAAATATATATATATATATATAATTATATGTATATACATATATAAATAATTATGTATATATATATATATATATAAATTATATTTTAGTCATAGTTTTTTTTTAAGCTTGCCGAAAAATGTTTTTGATATACTTGAAGAATCAATCATCAACAACATCTATCCACATATTTCAAAAGCACTCTACTACGCTATCATAAAATTAGGCGATTTGTGAAACATTGCAATGAATATTCGCTCAAACAAAACAGATTTATAATATCAGCAAAAATTGGTGCACAAAATACATCATATATATAAAACGGTCATATTTACACTTTCTTCTAGTTTTATTGTTAATTTAAGAACTTAGCTTAATAAATTATCAAGATAGTATATATAGATGTGGGGCTGTGTAAACCCTTTCGGCCATTTTTAAACCTTAAAATATAAAAAGGCAGTACATTATTTCAATAAATATTAATTAATGGAAACTAAACACATACATACATTTGTAATCTAAAGGTATTCAGCTTTTGTGTACTTCATAAAATACAGACATCTATATGTTAGAAGATATCACAAATTTTGTTTTGTTCACTTCTTCATCATAATATTAACTGTTTTTGTAGTATTTTTTTTTTTTACTAAAGAACCAGATTTTTTTTTTTTTTTTTATATTCTCATTGATTTAATTTATTTGTTTACAGCGTTGTAAGACACAGTAACACACACTTATATATATATATATATATATATATATACACACATATATATATATATTTATTTATTAATCCAGTATGTATAGTTTAGCTTTCAACAACATTTCTTAATTTTTAAGAGCTTCTTTATTTCATACATAATACAGCAATGGATATGTACAAAATCAACACAAATCAAAAGCGATGGACACAGATAAATTAAATGTATTTTCATGATTATTTTCGCCTACGTGAAACTATCATAGCACGATATTGAATAAACTGTAAAAGATACATATATTGTAGGGTGTATTTTGAAAAATTATTGTGGGCTAATCTCCCACAAAAGTCTACAGAGTCATAAATGTTATATGAACACAGAAAAACTAACAATAATCTAACATTGTTAGATGGCAGATTGTGTATGTGAATAAAATGATGGCTTAAAATAAAGATTTAATAAAATACAGTAAACTGTAACTAAAACAAAATATGAAATCAACTAAATTCACATAAAATATCCTTTGCTGTAACTTTAAAAGGAATATATCTGGCCGACATAAATTCTTAGAAATTTGGATTGTGTGTTTGTTTTAACAGCAAAAATCACAAGCCTATTAAAGTATTAACTGCAATTAATTGATAAGATTTGTGCTTTATGTTTATCATATCATTATTACATATAACTAATAATGAGACCATCATCACATACAAATTTATTTATATCTTATTTTGTTAGTTTTTTTCTTTGTATTTATTTTTTTTTTGTTTTTTTGTCATTGCAGCTCATTTCTTATTTTCAGAACATTTTAATATATATATATATATTTCCGAGCACACGTTTATGTTTAAGAAAGGACAGTCGACTAAATATTCCTTATAAACATACAATTCGTCTTGTGTTATAGAGTACATCTAAAGCTAAATATAACGAGTTAGTAGAAAAGAAATATGGTATGTTATGTCTATCGCGTCTACATCTGTCTGATCTTGTGCTTACTTTTGCCATGGATCTTAAGTTCCTAGAGTTGTGTCAATTTTTTTTGGAAAATGAAATAAAAGATAAAGGAAAATCGGTGTTAGTGATTATTAATCTTGGTTCATCAACATTTATTAATAAAAAAGAGATGAACGCATATAAAGTAGAGCAAATGCATTTTAAATATTTATGACATTGTTTAATATTCTAGAATTACTATATCCAGGATATCAGATGTTTTTTATCTTTGGTTTAGAAAGTATACAACGATTCTAGTTGATTCTATTCGCTTTAATAGATAGATCGCTATATCGAAGAGATACTTTAATAAACGTTTGCCTAAGTGTGTTAAATGAGTGAAAAGGCAGTCTTTTTATTAAGGCAATTTTATCAAATCATGAAATTGCCCAGACTTGTCGAAATAGCCGTGGTGGCCAAAACAGCTGTAATAACAGTAGTATTGTGTGATATTGTTGATTGGAAATTCCTGTACATTTTGAGTGACAAGATAGCTTAAATATTTAAAGGGATGTTGACAAATGAATAAAGATTATCAGTTTATTAAATTATTGTGCGATAGTTTGTGATAGATATTTGGATGTAGTAAAAGTTATTGAAATCATGAAGACGGTTTTTTTTTGTTTACGTTTTGTACTTGTTACTATTGCTATCATTACCTGTAGTTGGATGATGTTGAGAAATAGTATGCTCCGCGTGAGGATGTTGATGTGTGTGAGAAAAATGACGATGGTGGTGCTGATGATACAAATGTCTTTGCTGTGGTTGTTGGGATGTGAATGGTGGAGCTACAGGGGTAGTTGCTGTAATACTACAATTACTTGATAAATTATGCTTAGAATGGTGATCAGTGGAAGTGGAAGCAGCACCATTAAAATGGGATTGCTTTATACTATTATTCAAAGACATTGTATATTGATTATATGATGGGGTTTTACTAGAACTGCTACATGATGTATTCCCGCCACCGCCGTTGGCGTCTGATGTAGATAATTGTGTTGCGTTTTTAACCTTACCAGCAATATTGTTGCATGTGCTGTTGCTGCTGCTGACCCATCGTTCGTTGGCATCAGCGGAAACAATACTAGAAGAAGAATGAGTGGAACAGGATGTCACAACCAATGCGTTCGCTGATAATGCTGCCACACTGCTGGTGCACTCTACAATTCCTCCAACACAGCTGCCTCCACTACCACTACCAACAGGAATTTGTTCCCCTGTAGGTGGCCGTGGAAGTCGTCGCCGTAGCCAGGGATGTTTGAGAGCTTCAGCAGGCGTTAGACGCTTCTCCGGATCCCACTCAAGGCAACCGCGGATAAAATTCAGGAATAATGGATCCTTACATCCATCCAACGCTTTTGATAAACTTTTTGAGCATGGTGGACCGCGAGGTTTACCGCGGCGAGAATGTCCGCCAATCAGTACCACCTTGCCGTCTGGCATTGTACGAACCATGCAATACCGCGGGTAGCCCTTTGGATTGAAGAAGTTCTTTGTGCGTTTCGCATTGGTTAGAATATTTTTGTTAGGCATCCCAAGCACTTCAATTATACACGCCAACTGATCGTCTTCATTTTCGCCCGGGAACAATGCATGACCGGATAAAAGCTCTGCTAAAATGCATCCGAGTGACCACATGTCGATTGCCATTCCGTATTTTGCACCGAGTATAACTTCAGGTGCCCGATAAAAGCGTGATTGAATATATGTATACACTCTTTGATTTTCATAGCAAGATGAGCCAAAGTCAATAACCTGCAAGGGAAATATTTAATTTTCCATTATAAACATAATCTTTCATATTTACTTAACCTTTACCTTAATACCAGATCGTCCTTGTTGCTTCAGCAAAACATTTTCTGGTTTCATATCACAATGAATTATTTTATTTTTGTACAGTGCATCCAGACACTGTAGTAATGAATGAGCAAATTTCCGCACTAATTGTAAGCTGAATCCCTTAAATCCGTTTTTTTTAATAAGTTCGTAAAGATTTATATTGAGCAACTCAAATGTTATACACATGTGATTACGAAATGTAAAGTAATCGTACATGTGTATTATGTTCATTGTATTATATTTATCTTGCTTGCGTAGATGATGTAAAATGCGTATTTCTTCTTGTGCTTGTCGGTGAAAGCGTTTTTCATTACGCACCATTTTTAAGGCAACGTGCTCATGAGTTTTATGATCGTAAGCCTTAACTACTTGACCAAAACTTCCTTTACCAATGATTTTAAGCACTTCATATCGATATGCGACATGATCATGTGGTATATGAATGTAGGCACCTTGGTCGTTGTCGTAATCAGAATTATTTGGACCAAAAATTCCTGGTCGTTTTTTGGCATTTGCACCAATGAAATAAATTTGAGGATATACTAAAATTTCTGTACGCTCATAAGGAGTCAACTTATGCATATACAGTACCATAACTTGTTGTGGTGATACTACTAATGGCTTAGGTTTTTCTTGTAAAGCGCATTTCTGTTGACCTGACATAATAATTTGCTCGTGAAATGGATATGTACTTCCATCAACCCGTACTAAACTATTCGATACAGTAGTAGCAACAGTTCCGCACGATGAGCTTGATGTATATACACATGAAGATGACGTTGTTATAGCTGTCGATGGTGTGCAACCTGCTTGTGAAGAATTTTCCGCAGAATTAATGATTGGCATCACACCATTGCTTCCTGCGCAAATTACACCTTCAGGCATTGACGTGGAATTACAAGTAGCTAAAACATAACCAATTGAAGATTTTAATTATTTATTCAAACATCCTAAAATAATTTTCTGACGCGGAACTTACCAATAGAAGATAGTGAAGTGCTTGCGGTTGAAGTTGTAAGTCCCCCTGTTAATGAAGGGTCTATGTCATCTACGAGCCCATTATTACCATCAATTGATAAGGACTGGTGGCTCTGGCTTATAAGACTGTTTGCACTGTTACTGTTAGCACCGATCGCTACAGAGGAAGCTGAATCCATATTGAGGTAAGCTAAGGACTGGTGTCCAAGCACGGAACTATTGCTGGCGCTATTAATGTTGTTTGTTGATACAGGAATGCAACCTACTGCAGCTGCCATTGCTGGTAAACTGTGATGATGATGGTGATGGTGGTGGAGGTGATGCGATTGTTGCGGCTGAGGCTGATCGCTTCCAACCATTTTTCCGTTAGAGTTTGAACCAGCTATTATTGAATTACTATTTTTTAATGAACGATTAACGTTGTTGTTAGATACAATTATTGAAGACGTTATGGCACGATTATGATTCCCACTATTCGAGCTGTTATTCAAGGTATTGTTGTTTATTAAATGCGGCAAAATACCATGCCTTGTGAGTGGCAATGATGATGATAAGGATATTTTATCTTTATTTATTTCCGAGGAAACGTTTGGAACGGCTGGAAAATCAGCTTTCTTTGAATTACTAAATTTATGTGACGATGTATGTACTGCGGAAATTGGCAGAGCTTGACTTGTTTTATGAATATGGTCTTGGTTAGCTGATTGTTGCTGTGAATGATGGTGTTGCGATAAAGATGAATCCAACATTTCGTCAATTTTAAAACCACATTGGTTATTTAAGATCTCCTGTCCATCGGATTTAACAGTAAATTCAACAGCTTTCAAGGCAACAATAACAATTAATTGTTTTATATTATATATAATCAGTTACTAACTTTTTCCAGAAGGAAATCGAACAGAGTACGATAGTCGGTTTTTTAATAAAAATATACACTTGCAAGGAAAGGCTGATTCAATATCAAGTGTTGTTTTGAAATATTCGTCTTGAGCTTTACAATGAGGTGGAAGGATAATATAACTAGATTTTATGTTTTTATGTGATTAACATTTTTATTTAGATTACTTAGTATGATTTGGATTTCTGAAATATGTTGTTCCTTTAAGTAAATAATTTTGCTTTTTCTTCAGTTGAATTATTTGGATCCAATTGATTATTTGCGATCTTTTCTACGTATGGTGATTAATCCAGTCGTTTTATAAAACATTAAATACAGATTATGATAATATAGATTATTTATGATGATATCCCCTTTTAAGTTTTTAATAAATTATTGATTTATTACAGCACTTCTGGTATTTGGATAAGTATGCATCAAAATCATATGCTTTCTATCAATCGACCAAGTACCACCCGCTTTATAATTGTCCTTCAGATTTATAATGCATATCAAACAAGACTATTGATATTCTCAGTATTGAATTTTGATACCTGATATCATTTAATTCGATAATCTGCTTCGGATTTCAAAATGTTTTCTCCGATTTTGATTGATGCAACAGATTTGTTGAACGATAATCTGTTTCGGATTTAATATCTTTGCGGATTTTAATGGAAGTAACTGATTTGTTGGACCTTTTCTTAAGTTCACAAACAGCAATGCTTTGTTATTGATTAAAAGCGAATGCTAAGGCTATAACATTAATTTCAAAGTAGTAAATTTCTTGTGTTTTTTCGTTTTAAGATATCGTTGATTGTGTTGAACATAAATTGCTGGTGGTAACGAAAGTCGAGGTTCAAACTGTAGTAAAAAAGTAAAAGTAAGTTCTGCGTTCATACCTTAGAATGATACCAAAGTTTTACAAATGGAAAAAAAAACTAAACAAAGACGTTGGAAGGAGGAAAATATTGATGTTTATCATCGATATAAGAAAATAATAATATTAATATTTAGTATGCCATAGAATTATTTCATCTTTTAAAAGGCAGTCAAAAGGATAGATGGAACGAGTCGGAATGACGTCTGATTCAACATCTACGACCGCTCTTTGATAGGAACTAATGTTGCATATATTACGTACATAGCAGAATGTTTGGTTCTTACATTTCATGTCAGATATGCAAGCATGTTAATATTTTATGGATTTAGTTTTTTTTTCTGATTTTTGATTATTTTGATTATACACCAATTTTCAAAGAGTTTCGCCCCGGTTTTCACTCATCTTCCAAAGGTGGAAGTTCTTATGGAATAATGAAAGCAATAACATAAGCAGTGTTGTAACAAAAATACACTTACCCCAAACATCGCATATTATACATAAATGTATTTGCATTTTTTCCCTACATAGTTTTATATAGGTTTCTGAAAATTAAGAAGACACTTTTTTATATCACAATTTATCTGAAGAAACTACTGTAAAAAAAAAAACAAGGAACAGACTTTTTTGAGATGAGTGTCGAACTTCAAAATCATATATATATATATTATATGTGTAGAATAAGTCTCGCTATCTCTCTGTCTCGCTCTCTCTACATATATACATATAATATGTATGCATTTATATATGTATATATATTTATACATAGATGTGTACGCATGTATATTAAAGCTTTTTTATTTAATTTAACAAATAAAACAAACAATAAAACCAGAATGTTAACGTTGCGTTAGTAAAAGAATAAATTCAAAAATAGACTAAAATAAATGTGGCTATGCAGAGCTGTCAATAACTATACGAAGGTATTAATCTCAATTCCTGACATAAGTATACACATAGGATTATTATTGGTTTCTTTACAATTTTTACTGTTTTTTTTTTCAAGAGGAAAACATATGGTCAAATAATTAATTGTATTTAAAATAATTTGTAATTTACATTGTGAAAGGTAGAAAATTGATTATCTTGCAGAAAATTGCTATCGATATTTTACAAATGCAAATACGGTTTACAACTAGATAAATACAGTTCACCTACTACATCTTAAAACAAAGTTCCTTAAGATAAATTCTGCAGTTACCTGACAAGACACAAAGGAAATATTAAAACGAGCCCATAAGAATACCAAAAGAACAGTATATGCATATGCATACGCACAACGTTTTCTTTATAGTTTTTTTCCCCAATGTTCTTCACTTTTTTTTTTCAGGCAATTATGTACTACGCCTTGTACGAGGGGTCCATCACATAAACTTCAGAATAACAGACGTACCGGATTTAGACACTTTTTGAATGAAATCTTTATTAATTTTTACTGTATTTATGTTGAGTTATATACTTTTCAAAGTGAAATATTTACAAGTATTTATATTTTTTACATAAGGTTTTTGCAAATTTCACCTGCGAGAAGTACCAATATGTCCCGCAAACAACACAATACAAATGGAAGCTGAGTATGCAGTAGAACGGTATGAGGTGCTATAAATTTACCACAACTGGTTGCGTTCAGTCCAACACAAACTGTTATAAGAAAAGTGACAGAGTACAGTACTTACGAATGAGTAGAAAAGCATACAGTGTCTGTGCACAGTGACCTACGAGTGAGAGAGAGAGAGAGAGCTTTATTATGGGAAATTCATTTTCCCCATTTGCTTGGAAGCAGCAAGTTTCCACAACTTAATTCCAATTAGAGCATTAGCTGAGGTGAAATCAGGAGCAATTTGTTCGATTCCAATTCCATTTAAAAGCGTTAGCATCTTTTAGATTTGCTTTCTATAAATTAATTCCTTGATCAAATTTACTTTATTTAACAAAGAATGGATGAAATTACAGACATGAGTCGCAAGAACTATTTTATGCGATTAATCAAAATCATTACATGAGTCAAGTCAACATTTGGAAGACATAAATACCACATACATATATATAAATTTAATGTGAGTTAATAATAATACTAATAATTGTTGTTTGGATTCAGAAAATTGTTCGTTATGACTATGCATATATGATTATTGCATCTTTAATAGACGCATTAGCACGACTAAATTAACACATTTTGCAAATAGTATCGTTAATACATAAATATGTACGCATGTAGCTTACATATTCATTTGATTATTATGCAAACATTCGTACGTACCATAAGTACTTACATATGTACGAAAGCACGTGTTTATGTTGGGTTCGGATAGGAGTATCTAATGTATGCTCCAAAACATGCGTCCATATATAACCATATTAAAAAATGAACCCTTAGGAATTAATGACTAAGATAAAAGTCTCAATATTTTTCACGGAATGTTATAAATATAAAACTATTATCTTGTATGTAAGATAGGTACATAATGTTACCACAATGTACATAAATTCTTAGTCCCTTTTGTGACATCAATTATTACCGAATTGTTTTTTTTTTAATTTAATTAATTACTACAATAGAAGGCAATACATACGCATAAGTATTATTTTTTTTGTTAATAACATAAATATCCAATATACTAGCGAAATATGTTTACAATCGAATGATTGTTTTTTTTTTCCAGAAATATGTAGTTTACGAAGGATGCGGATGCATTTTTTTTTCCATTTCTACTTCAACACGAGCTTCGTCAATGCTTGCAACTGTTGGAAGGCCTCCTGGCCATTGTAAATGATCTTGTTCATGCTGCATAATAATGTCTGCTTCGGCTGAAAAGAAACAAATCAAATATTTAAATATATGTCTGAAAAGTAAAAAAAGTCATTCACCTCGAATCCGATATAATTTGCTGCCATATCCTAGATCTGCATAGTAAGCTGTTACAAACGTACATGGTAATATGGGTACTAAAGCAGTAAATTGTTTCATTCTTTGGTAATAGGCTATACAACCAAAAATTGTGGTCACACAAAAACCGGTTATCCAAAAAAATAATTCTCGATCTCGTGCGAGTTTCAGAGCAAACTCACGTTCTTTAATTTGATAATGCATTTGTATCCAACGTTCCATCTGCATTCGTAAATGCATATTTATAAAACAATGAATTTGCTATTTCCGGAGTATTGACTCCCACTATATTGTATGATATTTTGCACTATTTTAACTTCTACTCAACTTACCTTTATACGGTTCATTTCAGATACAAATTCTTGATTTTTTTTATACGCGATTTGTTGGTTTTGTGTAGATGATAGAACACCACCCATTGTTAATATTAAAGTTTAACTTCTGATAACCGTGAAAATATCAAGACAAGTACTCACAAGATATTTAAACGTATTTTTTTTTTGGTGTATTATGATTCACTAAAAGAAGATGCGCATTGGATGAACATTTTGATTGGGACTTAACATTTTTGTAAGTGTCGAGTGAAAAATCAATAAGTGTATATATTTGTCAATATAAATATATGTTTCTGTGTACATAAAAAATGCATCCAATATCAAACATACAAATATTGTACGCTAATGTTTAACTCTTTATTCGAGCAAACTACAACATTTTCTGCTTAACGACTGTAAGTATGAATGTTGTAAAATTCATATGTATTATGAATGTCTTATATTTGTTTGTTTATGTTGGATGCAGCTTATTATAAACAAAAAGTGTTTAGTATGTTTAATTTAGTATGCCAATAATAAGACGAAAGCTTTTTCCATTATTATAAGCAATTTCTTGAAAACCAAAACGTTAAGAAGTAATGCACTCGCACTGTTTATTAGTGTGTTATTTTATGTATGCAACTTTATTCCAATATTGTTTATTCCGTATTATTGAGGATTTAGACTTACATTACCTTCCTTCTCAGTATTTACAGTACAGTGCTATGAGTTTATATGCGAAACTTCTTCAGCTTCCAGCTTCCAGATATGTATACAAACATATATAAATATATAACCTATAGCGTGTTACAATGAATACATACAAATATATTTGAAATATCTCTCCTCAACTAAGCATGTGCTCTCTTTTTTTTTTGGCTAAAGACCAGATGTACCTATTCAATCCGGTAGATATTTCTCAGTGTATGTTCGCTATCCCTCGCCAAGGTATAAAGCACACGAAATGAAATAATAAGCACAAAAACGGGATCCAAAACGCTTTTCCTATGCTTTTCTTTAGTATATTAAGTTGCTTGTACGGTGGTAGTGAAGATGTTTTAATACTGAGTATATACTTTTATAATAAAGAAAGAATATTTGCAGATTTGTCTATAATTCACTGAATTAAATTGAATTGAACTCAATCAATACTAAGTAATCTGAAAATTGTAAAGAAAAAATATTGTGCAATTTGTGTCTATATGTATGAAAATCTCCAAAATAACGAAGTGCATTTGGTGATTGTTTATTTTAAGTAAAAGTAAAAATGGTAAGGGTGTGTCTTAAAATATTCAATTTCTGAAATAATATTATATTCAGTGCCACTTAATCAGTTCTATGCACGGAGCAGAGATAAACATTGTAATTAGCTTTTTCATTTCTGTTTACTGAGTAACGAAGTACGACGTTTGAAGTTTTATGTTTCTTGGTATATTTAATATTTAGAAATAGATTTTGCATAAAAATGTAAATACAGCAAATTTGCTATTAACTCTAGTTCGCAGTCTTTAACATCAATAGGAGTAATGTCCTTTTTTCTTACTATACTTTATACACTTTTCTTTTCTGTAACATGTGTGGTATATATGTATGTAAATTGATTTTTTTTTTTGTTCAGCTGTGTGAATTTTATTTGTAAGACATTGGAGTTTAAAAGTATGGTGAGTAGTATATTAGTGCACATTTAAATAATTGTTTTCATTTCTGTCTTGTTTAAAATGTAGCAAGAATAGTAACTCATGATTACTTTGCATTTTCGTAGGGGTGCATCCTGTTTTAGGACTAATAACAAGTAAGCAAACATATTTTGCAAAGATAGTCATGTTATTACCTCATGTACTAAATGTATGCATATACTTATATGTATATCAATATAATATAGATAATTGAAACATAAAAATGTGTGCATTAAAATATATGTGTTTCTAAATATAACATATACATATATACATTATATGTGTTATGTTGCTTACTATTTTCATTTTAAGGAAAATGTTTCAACGGATCTCATGCCAGATATGCACGTCAATTAATAATTTTCGCTGAAAATACAAACACGAGTAAGTTTATTAAGCCAAATTCAAATATTAGTTTCAATGTTAGCCTACGTATTATTTGTATTGTTACACTGGTCAGACTACAATTTGAAAAGAAGTCACGTTACTATCAAATGCAATCGTATTTATTAAGTTTAAGAAAATTTAAATTTGAATAAACATGTTTGATAAGCAAACAATCGCAACGTAAGAGATATTATACATATGAGTGAACATATTTTAATAAAATGATAACTGGCGTATTGAGCGTACTTTAACAAAAATGTTTAAATTTTAACTTTCAGGAAATGAATGTACTGGCGGCTTATAATAAGCAATTCCACGGTGAGCGGATTTTTAAAAGCGATTCAGTAAATGCTGTATTTTGAGTAAAGTGTTGATATATATGTTTTGTCTGCAAACATTTCTGGAATTGTATAAAACAATACTTCGAATACCGTAACACGACCATAACTCAGGATATACCAACATATTTTTAAATACATACTATTTGAGACTCTCGCTATTAAGTGAAAATAATTCGTGTCATTGAGCAGTTGTTTTAATGTGAAAATGAAGCGTTGACTGATGCAGCATTTACTCTTTATAAGCATTATTAAAGAAAAGTAACACAACATAAAATATTATTATGGTGAATTTTTGATAATTTCGATTTAAGCTGAAATAAATTTAATTCGTAAATAAAACAAATAATTTTTCGAAGAAGGATTGAGGAAAAAGGCCAACTTCTATCTGAAACATAATATCCATAAAACATAATATTCATTGACTAAAAAAGCTATCAAAGAAAAACAGTGTTAAATAGTTTCTTGTGAAATTATATCTACTTATTGACTTATTAAAAAAACATTCCACCTCACAGTATGGCCTCGGTCGCCGCTTGGCTGCCATTTGCACGGGCGGCGGCCATTGGTTGGGTACCAATAGCAACACATCCTTTGCCACCTCCACCTATTCCAAAGGATCGTAGAAAAACTGATGATGAAAAACTTCTTATAAACGTATCAGGACGCCGTTTTGAAACATGGCGCAATACGCTAGAAAAATACCCTGACACTTTACTTGGGTCAAATGAACGCGAATTTTTTTATGATGAAGACTGTAAAGAATATTTTTTTGATCGAGATCCTGATATATTTCGTCATATTCTTAATTATTATCGCACCGGAAAACTTCATTATCCGAAACATGAGTGTTTAACCAGTTATGACGAGGAATTGGCATTTTTTGGCATAATGCCCGATGTTATTGGTGACTGCTGTTATGAAGATTATAGAGATCGAAAGCGTGAAAATGCAGAACGTTTGATGGATGACAAGTTGTCAGAGAATGGGGATCAAAATCTACAACAATTGACGAATATTCGTCAAAAAATGTGGCGAGCCTTTGAAAACCCACATACATCAACAGCAGCACTTGTATTTTATTACGTTACAGGTTTCTTCATTGCAGTGTCAGTAATGGCAAATGTTGTCGAAACTGTACCTTGTGGCCATCGACCTGGTCGGGCAGGAACTTTACCGTGCGGTGAACGTTATAAAATAGTATTTTTTTGCCTTGATACAGCATGCGTTATGATATTCACAGCGGAATACTTATTGAGATTATTCGCTGCCCCTGATAGATGTAAATTCGTGAGAAGTGTAATGAGTATAATTGATGTCGTAGCAATATTACCATATTATATTGGGTTGGGAATAACGGACAATGATGATGTATCTGGTGCTTTTGTAACACTTCGCGTTTTTCGAGTATTTCGAATATTTAAATTTTCACGACATTCACAAGGACTGCGTATTCTTGGATATACATTAAAATCGTGCGCCTCTGAGTTGGGTTTCCTTGTTTTTTCACTGGCGATGGCTATAATAATATTTGCAACGGTTATGTTTTATGCGGAAAAAAATGTTAATGGAACAAATTTCACATCTATACCTGCGGCTTTCTGGTACACTATAGTAACCATGACTACATTGGGGTAAGTTTGAGTATCATATATGCATGTACATATGTATTTTAGTGTTGTAAGAACTACAATAAAAATTATCGTATACATTATACAAAAATAAACGTAGAACGTTGTTATTTTGTGTCATTCTGATCATAATTCTTCTACACAAAAATATGTAATATTTAAGTTTTATAAACGAAACACGTTGCATGTTTGCCCGCTGTGAATATGTACGTGAAATGTGTAGAGAGTATTTTCAATAGATCCGCAGACAGTTAACAGGTTTTCTTTTTAAAGGTATGGTGATATGGTACCGGAAACAATAGCTGGCAAAATCGTTGGTGGTGTTTGCTCGCTAAGCGGAGTATTGGTTATTGCCCTACCTGTACCTGTAATTGTTTCCAATTTCAGTCGTATTTATCACCAAAATCAAAGAGCAGACAAACGGAAAGCACAGCGGGTGAGAAAGAAATAGATTAGTTTGTAAAGTAATTTATCTCAACAAGTGAAAATATTCCACCTAAAGAAAGCGCGCTTGGCTCGCATTCGTATTGCAAAAGCTTCTTCAGGAGCTGCATTTGTTAACAAGAAAAAGGCCGCTGAAGCTCGCTGGGCTGCTCAGGAGTCTGGTATCGAATTAGATGACAACTATCGTGATGAGGACATTTTTGAGTTACAACATCATCATTTGTTGAGATGTTTGGAAAAGACTACGGTATGAAGTCCAGAAACTAACAATTGAAAATAAGTGAATTTCATAAATGCAGATTTTTACATTTACATATTTATTTTTATATTTAACTCTTCCTTTACTTTTTATAGTTCTAGATTAATTTCATTCAGTTTGGCTGAAAACAAAAATGAATAAAAAAAATCCACCTTATACAAAGTGATATGCATTCAAATTTCAATCATATATTCATCAAATACAAGAACACTGATTATATTTTCAATAAGTCGCTAGTTTAGGAAATATTTCCTTTGAAATAAACAGAGAAAAATTGTATTAATCTTAAAAATGTTTTTTTTAGTTTGATTTATTTATTTATTATTGTTTCATACTCTTGTCTCATTTTTTTTTTTTATGAATCTGGTTATTAATATATTATCAGTTACAGTTTTAGTTTACATTTTTTGTTAGATATAGAGTTGAATAAGCAAAGAAACAAACGCGGGTATCAATTGTTATGCGTTTGTTCTGAGTTTCTTAAATTATTTGTATTCGTAAACTTGCATTTAGCTCCGAAAACTCGGTGGCGGAAAATTTGGGGCATATGCCGGTGAGTGATATCAACTTATCGTTTGTGTTTCAATTGTGGTCGTCTCGCTAAACTATTCCCTCAATTGTCGGTCACTGTTATTGTATCGCACAATCCCTTAACGGAAATTATTACATTTTGGCAAGCAACTAAGAGTGTAAGAATCTTATTTGCCTACAGGCTTTGCAGTTTCCTTTTGTATACTTTTTGAAATGTAATCTAAACTTTCAACCTTGAGTCAACTGTATTCGTGAAAATATACTAATAAATAAATCAAAATAATGCTATTAACTTTATGAGTTTTAACCATATGAATGTTCATTTGTTTGAATTTAAATGTTTATAAATATATACACATCTCATATATATTTATACAAAGCATATATATAGCCTCTTTCGTTTTTAATTTAAATTAGCTTTTATGTGCATATTGAAGTTATTATTCCATCGATTCTAAGAAAAAAAAAAAAACGTTAAAACAAATCGTCCAGGTTTATTTCTGGATGGATTTATTTCGAGTAATATTTAGCAAAAAATATTAAAATTCTTACATTTTCGTTTAACATTACGAATTAAAACATACTATTGGCATGAGAGCAGAAACAATTAAATCGGACGTTGCTAGTAATTTCCAATTGAATATTTTTACAATATTCTCAGATGGACAGTAACACTCCTATTAATCATTTAGTCAAATGTATATAAATAAGGTAGATGCTTTGTAAAAAAAACTATCTAATTGTCGTAACCAATAATATAATTAATTGGGTTAATTGGGTTCTCTATAATTTTATTTGTATAAGTTTTCTTCAGTTTTCAATCGGTTAATAATTTTCGTAAATTTGTTGCAATTTTCAATTCACATCATATTTATATACACCTAAGAAGCACACAACTATCTAATTTGTATTATGGCCTAATTTTGTTTGTTTTCATTTATATAATGCGCTATTAAGGACCGTGAATTTGTGGAGCTGGAGATACCATATAATGGTCAAACAAAACGAACTGGCTCACCATCACCTATGGCTAGTCCAGCTCATTCCACAAACAGTGCTGTTGGTTTGATGCAATCATGTTGTGGTCGATGTTGTTCACAACGCTATCAGGTTAGTAAATTCAAATTGCTGAAAACATGTAACCAAATAAACTTTTCGATACACAGGCTTGCGGAAAATATATGCCCGCTACTGGTAACGCCCAAAATAATCAGAATAACCAACCAATGGACGGCACTTATTTGGTAGAAGCCTCTTTTTAAATGCTAAATTTCATTTAGTTTTAATACTGTTTTAAGCATATTAATGTATTCAACACAGGTACCACTTTCTAGAATAACTATAGATTAAACATTTGAATTGATTCGCTAAAAAATAAAAACTATATTAAAGTACTTCTAAATTTGAATTGTGATAATTGTAATAGAACTATGTATTAAGATTGTATTGTAGAAACTCTGACGCTATATATAAAATAAAGTCATTTATATATATATATATATGTACATTCTCTCCACCATCAAAAATACGTGCTTGTGAATTTTGTATAATATATCTGCCAACAGAATCTTATGCATCAATTTAATATTATGTGAATTTTTTAGAATTAAATTTTCCGTTCCTAAGTGGTTCAACTACTATCCATAAAAGAAGCCTCTGTATAGCTAAATTGCAAAATTATTTTCTTAAGCTTATATTTCAAGATTATCTGCTAGTTTTTTGTTGTAAATTTGCGAATCATATCAGATTCATGTCCGATTGAAAGCAAATGCCTAACCAACTCCAATGATTTGTATTACTGTTTTATAGGTCTAATGTTGCAGATTATAAGTACCTTTATTTCGTATCTTTAAAAGACTTAATTTATTCGAACATAATATTGACTACAACTGGTATTCTTATAGAAAAAAAAAAAAATAAAAAATCAATCTTGCGATTGTATAGGTTAGAAACTTAAAACATCAATATTATGCTGCCATATATTAGTAAGCGAATCAAAATAAATCGAAATATCTTATAACTAGTAAGTAAAGTAATGTTACTCTGACAGATTGTGTGTGTAATATATTCTCGAATGTAATATTATACAAAAAAAAAAGAAGTCAATAGACATTTGAATTATTCTTGGGTGGAATTAACCCAATTGATCTATATATGCGGTTATTGAAATTCTTACAAATGAATACATCTGCTAACTTTTAAGAAATTCGGAACACATTTTAAAGTATTATTTTGTCTCAATATATCTGGTTGCAAAGTTGCGAATGTTAAATTTATGGCAAAATAAATACTCATATTACGTAAAACAAACGTCGTTTCTTTCATACAAATATCTTCAAAAGTAAGGTAAAGTTTCCGATCTCAACATAAAGATGCCAGCTTTGAGATAATTACTGACGTTTATAGTTTAATAATGTCGACATCACGTTACGTATATATTAAAGTAAAAAAGGGGTGTAATAAGGTTTCCGTATTTAACATAACACTTCGCCGAAGATTCTACTAAAATCCTCGTACGAAAAAAAATGCCGTATATTATGGTAATAACATTTTGTTAAACTTTATTTCACATTCGGGGGATACAGCATAACACAAATTTAGCGCTTTACTATTATATGAAAACAATTATGAAATGGAACATAGAAAGAGAATAAGCATACTGCTAGAAAGACAAAATTTGTTTAACATGAAAAAAATGAAATATCATGTTTAAATAACAATACCTTTACTACCATGTCCATTGACAAATTTATTTGCGTACGTCCTTACCTTTACCGTTCGAATTTTTCTTGTTACTTGAATTTCGAGTAAACTTTAAATTAGACGGGGATGACGTTGTTAAAGTATCAGAAACAGTAGATGTTGATATTGTTTGCAATACTGCAGATATGATGGGCCGAATAGAATGGGAAGTAGTTGTAGTACGGCTTAGCAAATCTGATGCATTTGCCTTCTTTTTACCATTCGATGCTTCATCAGAAATATGTACAGCGCAAGAGGCGTCATTTGTAGAGCTAGTTGGCGAGTCCTTTTCCTCAGCTATACGGGGAAGCATCTCACCAGGTGGCTGTAACGTCAAAGAAAGTACAGCAGACTGTGATGGCTTATCTTGATAGTCCAAGTGTTCAACATCATAATTCATATTACAGCTATCTGTGTATTTATCAAGAGAGGCTGTATTGCCAATTGTTGAAATTACATTCGAAGATGAATTTATAATCCCAATTGGATTTGCAGAATTAGCAGATGTTGAAACATTATTTGAAGGATGAACGTGTGCATTATTTATGTTAGATGTAGTAACTGGAGCTCCTGCATTGGATGATGTAGCGCACCCGACAGAATTAGTTGCTCTCCAAACCCCAACAATAGACCTTTGATTCTTTATAGCAGAGGAGCAACAAAGTGGAGATATAAGTGTGCATTTACTTTCGGCACTACGGGGATGAAGACGGTCAGGTGATAGTGCACGTCTTAACAGAGGAGAACTTGGCTCAGAACTTTTAGTTCTTGCGAAACTCTTTTTTGTAACAACCACCTGTCCCGAATTAATGTTTGGATTAGGTACACCGCCTGGGCTATAAGACTGCGTAGTATTTGATGCGCCAGGCTGGTGTCCAATAGGAAACGCGAGAGGAGATGGTGATCGTGTAGGAGAAGCAGGGAGAGGTGATGGGGAGGGTGTACGTGCAAGTGGGCTAAGTGGTATATGACCAACAGATTTTCTACGATTTGGAACCGCGCCAGAATTTGAATGAAGATTTTTTGTGCTTGCGCAACCACTTGTATGAAGCTTGTGCTTAAGTCCATGAAGAGTGGATGGTCGTTGATATAGTTGGGCTCCGGTAGGAGCGACAACAATGGCTGATCCTACAGTTATTGTATTATTAGTAGATGAGCTTCCAGTTGGTGTATTAGGTGCTGAAGACGACGGTGAGCTAGATTGAGATGAATTCGAAGCTGATGGGTAGCAGTGCGATTCAATTGGCGAAAGGCTTAGTCGACCATTTGGTGGGGTTGGCAAAACTGTTTCATTTGACCTATTGACAAATGACTGAAACGATCGTGAAGGTGTAACCATTGTTGGTGAAGATATTCCAGCAGCAATCTAGAATATAGAGTTTTAATAAAAAAATATAATATATTCAGCTGTTAAGGAAAAATACCTGCTGTATTTCGGCTGAAGCACGTTTACTACTTATTCTTCTAAATAAAGATGTTTTTCTCTTTTTTTCATGTTCTTTCTTTTGTTTCTTTTGTCTGTTCACCCCTTTTTTAGCTAGCTTACTTTGCAATAAATCCCGTTTACGACCTCCACTCTGAATACTCGTATGCTCCAAAGGCGTTGCACGTACTGTAACATGTTCACCTCCACTCAGCAACAACTGTAGTACTTGAGTATGAAATAAACCTTGTACGGCTTCACCGTTTACATGAGTAATCAAATCGGCTGGTCGCAGTCCTGCCTCAAATGCTGGACTTCCTTCGTCAACAGCCATCACCAAATGATGCATGGTATAAAAATCCGTATCACCATAATATACACGAATTGTGTGTACAGTAAAACCGAATCCTCTCGGTCCTCGACGAATAATAATTGGTGGCTTGAGATTTGTTACAAGTGGGGACAATTCGCGGCATGGCGATGTATCTCGAGAACTTGCCGTACTTGAACTTCCGCCACCTCCGCTTGTACCGCCAACAGGAGACTGAACGCCACCACTTACGTGTGCTGTAAGTTGTGGATCTGAATAAAATAACAAAGTTTTATTGATTGTATTTTTAAAATATAGGAAACTCACCATTTGACACCATAAAGGACAAGCCCAAAGCTGAAGCTGATTTTACAATAGATCTTGACCTATGCTTTAGCATTTCTTTATTTGATAAGTCTCCAACGTGAGGCGTTTGGTCTCTTGTATTTTCTGACGAAGATCCGCTTGCTTCATCTTCAATGGAAATCGAAAATCTGGGAAGGATATCACGAGCATATATCGTTTTTCTTTTTCTATGAATTTGGGGAGACAAATCATCACTATCTGTTTGAGATGACTCGGGAGGACTTCGAGCAGCCAGTGAAGATACTTGGTGTGTATCTATTAGTTTACGATTTTCTGGAATGTTTGGGGATGATGTTACTTCAGAGGAACGCACTGGTGCTTTAACTATAGAAGCATTTGGTGGTATATTAGAAGTATGTAAAATGCTTGAACTTTTACAGATTTGTTGATCCGATAACGCTACAACCGTTTCTAAACTGTTGATTGACGAATTGCTTAACTCCGGCCTTATGGATTCGGATTTTACCGTTTGGTCTTGTATAAACGGTGGACTAGGTAAAGATTGCTGTCTTATATATTGATTTATCATTTGGATTTCATCACCACAAGAATTGTGCAAGAGTTCGGGAAGGTAATCCGAGTCAGGCGTTGACGGTACTTTCAAGCAACGAGATGAAAACTATAATTTTATGAACTTAATTTTTTTCCACTAACTTCCCACACTTATTACTTACGTCAATGCTGCGTAATTCTGGTGTAGTAAGAACTTTTGATGTACTGTCTGTAGCACTAGTTTCGTCATTGTTTGCTGCAAGCCTTGCCCAGGAATAATGCTGCTTCCGATACTGAGGGGTATAAGAACTAAATGAGCCAAAGAGTGGTGTGTCATCTGTATCATCTGTGTCTTCTCCGGCTAAATCGTGGTTGTATCGATCCATTCGTGCTGGAAATAATGTCGGTCAGTGCAAGTTTCAGAGAATTATTTACAAGCTAAAATACTGTCGAAGTAACTCGTATCATCTTCATTTGAGAGCTGCGGTACAAATTCTGCTTTTTGTCGTAACAAAGAATTCCAATTCAAACCATTGAAATAAAAATGGTCTTTCACTTCATGTGCACCTCCAGTTCCTAATCGATCGCGTGGATTTTGTTGCAGTAGTTGGGTTATTAGATCTTTAGATTCTGGCTGCACGGTCCAATCATCTGTATCGGGCCATTCAATATCATCATTAACAGTATGTGCAAATAGTTCTTCGGGAGTTTCACCAAAGAATGGCACACATCCAATTATGAACTCATACAGAATTATTCCCATTGACCACCAATCCACTGGTTTCCCATACCCTTGTCGAAGTATAACTTCGGGTGCAATATACTCTGGAGTTCCGTACACTTGTTTATCTGAGAATTGTCTAGTCTCACTATCAATATAACCTTCGTACAAATTTGTGGCTAATGACATCAAACCCATTTTAGAAAGTCCAAAATCAGTCAGTTTAATATGACCTAACGCTGTAATAAGTAAGTTATCAGGCTTTAAATCTCGGTGAACAATTCCATAGCTATGTAAGTATTCAACCGCTAATACTGTTTCAGCAAAGTAAAATCTGGCCATATCAGCAGGTAGGGGACCAATATTTTTTAGTAATGTTGCGCAGTCTCCTCCCTCAACATACTCCATGACCAAGCACAAGTGCTTCTTTGTTTCAAAACTGCAGTACATGCTCACAACAAACGGATTATCCGCAAAGCTAAGTATGTCTCTTTCGGCAAATACTTGCTCAACTTGATTTCTTAGAATGAGATTATTCTTATTTATTTTTTTCATTGCAAAACGTTGTCTTGTTTGCTTATGTTTTACAAGGTATACAGCTCCATATGCTCCATTTGAGATTAATTTCACAATATCGAAATCGTGTTCATTTGGGATTTGTTGAATAAATTTCGATGGTTGACCGGTTGAGATTGTACTAAGGGGGGATACACTTTGTGACATGGACGCTGCTACTGTTAGTACAGATGCATCCGAATTTTCGGTAGTAGTAGTTTTCGTAGTTGTACTGGATGTTATCGGTTTGACTGCAGATGGTACGTCATTTGATGTCTTCGAGCAATTGAGAGGCACCGGAGTATTGCTTGAACTTTCAGAGCCCCATTCTCGGAAGGAATCTTTAAAATCTTGCTGTAACTCTGCAATAGGATCACGATTAAGACCCAGTTTATGTATTATATACTGGGGAATATCGGCTTTGATTCCTTGAACGGTTTTAGCTTGACCTTCGGCTGCTTCTAGTAGGTGATAAAATTCCTCAGGATCGAACTCTAAACATTCGAGCAGTCTTGCAGGACGAGATATAATTAGTAAAAGTTTTTTTATTACTCCAGTGAGCTCAACAGCGGCCTCTGGTGACTTTTCTTTTGTTTCTAATAAAAGACGCTCCAAATTTTCACTCATTTCATAAAAATATCGACTTGTAATAAGTTTTGCTTCAGATTTGTGCAAACAATCGCGTGCCATTTCAAGCACTTGGTGATGAACAAATCTATAAATAAATTTGTTATACACAGATGTTTTATAAAAAATTCATTTTTAAATATACCTAACTATTGGCTGAGAATCACGAAAACTATTGCAAGCTGCACTTTTGTTCTCATTGATAAAGTGCTTTAAACGTTCCTCCATCTGTTGTGTGGCCTTGGGAAATCGTTCTTTATAAAGTGTATTCATAATAGCGATTTCACTATCAACAACTGGTGATCGACTTGGACTAGACAAGCTTCTCGAACGAGGTCTGTGAAATGGTGAGATTCTACCATCTTTACTTGATAAATTGCTGCTATTTTGAATGTTTCCCGTAGCACTTAACCCATTATCATTTATTATGTTTTTAGATAAGTTTTGTGGACTGCAGCAACTTCCAATGGAAGCACCACTGTGTGGTTTTGCAGAATGAGGACTATGAGTAGAATGCGTTATACTCATAGGAGTGCTTGTACATGCCACTCCAGACACATTCGATGAAACACTGGGCTTTGAACCGCTTGCAATTATAGTATGAGGTTTCGGGCAGTGGAATGGAGTCGAACTATGGTGATGAGCATGGTGATGATGATGATCTGGATGAGTGCAACAAGTCGATGTCGAAGAGCCAATATCATTTGAAAACTGGTGTGTTAATATACGTAGTTCATCACTTGTAGGAATGTTTGGAAGCTGATGAAGTCGTTCTTGGCTGGAGCACTGCGACTAAGGAATACCGTTGTAAGAAATTGCAGCTATCATCAGTATCATCAAATAATTACTCACCGAAAGGTTTGAGCTCCCAGGTGTTGTTCCATAACCTGATGAAGGTAATGATGCAACTGACCAGCGACGTCCGTCACCCCTACAACTCGATATCCTCTTAATTGGTGCAAAAGCAAATTGCATTGGCGAATTTATTCTTGGGCTGTCAATTGGACTTGCAGAGAATGGCGAATGAGATCTTGGTGATGTGTTTCCCACCCCAGTTACAAGACTAAGTCGGTGATGAGCCACACCACTACATGCACCACCACCAGACCGCGTTGATACAGGATGAAACTTTCTGGAGCTTTGAACATTTTGCTCCTTGAAATAATTACCCGATAATGATGGTGCTGATTTGCCTAAGGCTGAGTTACGAACGCGTATTAGGTTTGTTACTTCTGTTAATGGGATAGGAAAATCTGGATATCATGTTTGCCATTTACTATTGAATAGTTACCATTTGATGATGAGCGCAAAGAATATTGGTGTTGATATGAAATTTTCCGTAAGAGTGCACTATAATCACGTCCAGGTAATGAAATTGAACTTCCAGATAGTCCACCGGAAGATGACTTTGCGAGATTTTTTAATGAAGATGTCAGCTCTCGAGAATTAGGAGCTAATGGATCACAATCTAAACTCGATCCAAGAGCTGCTTTATTGATGTTTCCCACGCCGCCAGCTTGAGCCGTATATGCTAAATACTTCTTTCCAGTTGATGTTGACGGCCCTGGTAGAGAACTCGGAGGATTTGAAGTTGACGGGGATGATATTTCTTGATCAGAATCATCGAATACAAGAACTCTTGCTGAATAGCTCGATTGGGGTCGAATCCTAGACAAAGACGAATTGAACTGTCGTTTTGGTACTGGACTACTTGATGAGGACTTGGAAACACAAATGTTGCCGCTTGCTCCACTACTTGACAAGCCTAGCGCTTTATTCGGGTGCTGTGCTGATTCTCGACCTGCACTCATATTGCTGCTATATTTTTTTCTTTTGTAAATACGTTTTTTTTTAAGTCTACTGAGATCTATGAATTATTTACTTTGTTTCTATTACTGATAACTTAAAGTTTGTTCAGTCAAGCGCATAAAACGATGTTCATTGTTCTTTACAAATTGTTTTCGGAAACTGGCACTTATGCTGTTCGATATATAGTTATTTCGAGAGTTTTGAATAGTTACACATAACGTTTGTAAACTAATAATCCAATAAAGAATTACCGGTGAAAATCTAGATGCACTTACAAGTGTCATGGTTGATTGCGATCCAAAATAAAGATGTACATATATAGATGTTAATAGTTTAAATACAGCACTAACTATATTTTTATTCAATATATAACGAAACGGTACTGGTTATTATTTTTGTTTTACAAAAATTAAATACTTATGTGTTCACAATCTAGAAGTCCTTCCTGAAATTGAATACAAATTGAATATATGTAATTTCAAAGTTTTAACGCTGCTTGTGTTTTTCTAAAAATACTTGAATTTGATAGATAAATGAACTTCAATCTTACCAACGATTTCAGAGACACGAAAATTAAATCGTTTCGCGTGAAAACAACGTGAAAACATCCCACAATTATGCCATGACACATTATCGTATCATACAAAAATATGTGTGGTGTTTCTGTTTTAAGAAATATATGAATTGTTATTGATTTTTTTCTTTCTTTCTCATTAAGATCTTTTTATGCTGTTTTTGAAAACAATTAATGGTCTAAAATGAGAAAGAAAACTAAACAATTATTTATCATCACTGATTTTTTTCTTATTTGAATTATTGATTTTCAGAGAGTGAGTACCACTATTCAAAGGGAGAATCGCCCCACACTATTTTGATAAAAAAAATTATGTTCATAACACACTCCCAGAAACTATTAAAACAAAAACCTTTTCTATTAACCACACTCAATAATAATAAGGACAGGTAATTTGCAATACTCACCGATATTTTGTTTTTGTATCTTTCAATTGCGTTAAGCAAATTTCGGTGGGGCGAAATTAGTTGTTCTTTATTTTCATCTACGGTAGTTTCTTTACATTTAAGACGGTAAATTACTTTTTTCACTTTTTTTCTTTCATTTAAATTATTTTGTTGCAGCTAATAGTTAATATAACATCATTCAATATATACATTCTGTTTAACGGCAATATTTATTTATTTTTTTATTTTTAGTTCAATTGGAGCACAGTATTAGCTACTTATTCCCAAAACAGTAGGTAATGTGAAGTCACAATGAATAGTTATGATACACACCCTTAGTGATTTAATATATTCTTAATTGCTAAGTGCACTGGGAAAAAAAAGGTGTAAGTGTGCGCGAATCGCATAAAACAGTAAATGCGACCCAATCCAAAAAGTTCGGTATTATCATGTAGGAGGATGAAATAGAGACGTAGAGATACGCAGTTTTAGGCAAGAAAACTTTTAAGAGGCAAATTATTTTTAAACACCAGATCACGTAGAAATTACAGATTAATATATATATATATGTAAGAAAATAAATTGATATTGTTTTCCATATCAAACTACATTGTATCGACGTCCGTAGCGTAAAATTATCCTGATTAAATTTGTTTGAAATTTATTTGCCTTCCATTTTCACAACTGGTTGTCGAATGTTACAAGTTAACTTTTACACACAATTATAAAAACATATAAACTACCTTGATTTTAAGGTTCACAAAAATCGCTTGATTATAAGATGTTTTTATATCAATGAAATATAGAAAAATGAAAAGAAAAAGGGATAGTACATTTGCGATTCTCTGAAGAAAGTTCAAAACACCAACTATACTCGTTTGACAGAACATGGTAGAGAGTGCGTTCAGCGTGGATTTTCCACAGCAACTTTCTTGATTTCCAGATTCATCCAAGAACATTTTGTACAGCAAGAATTTTCGTTCCAAGTAATTGGGAAATTGTTGTAAGGGATTTGCAAAGATATTTCCTTAATATTGAACTGGATTGAAAAATTATATATCAGAATTATATGACATCCACATGAGATTACTGCAATATTTTCTTTAGATTTTGATAAAGCGACAAATGAGATATGTCGTTTTCATTTTTCAAAACTTTTATGTAATTCACTCAAACTTTATCCTCGCTTTCCCATATATAATATAGTGATTGTTTAAAAATCACATAAATCTGTTTATGTAGACGCTTTCATTGCAATGGCGACATCCAACTAATATTCTGACGTTCCCAAAATGGCGTCAACTTATTTTCTCTGACTTACATACATTTCTTTGTCACGGAAAACATCTGAAATATTTCTTCTTCAAGAGAAATTCTGATTAGAAATAATTTTCTTAATAATATAAATATATGTAGGAATACATGAATGAGTGTCATGCAGTTTTCAGATCTTTCAGTGAGGGTGTTCTCTATGTTGCAACTTCTATGTATGGATGTGTGTATACACACATCTAACTGGGAGTGAGGTATTTCGCCAACATGTATATACACATAGCTCTGATTTTGCAGTACCTCAACAAAACAACAAAACATTCCAATTGTAAGCATGTTGCCTCAAATAAGGAGAAAACGAAAGAGAAAAAGCTATACAATCATTAAATTTGACAACTCGGTAGCAACTGGAAATATTCAATTGGAATTAACATGGATGAAATTATGAAGAGCGTCACATTCACACATCACTCTCTATTGAAACGAAAAAAAAAAATGGCCCACGATATGCATGTGTTTATGAATGTATTGGAACACGTATACGGCTAATTGTGCCTATGGCGTTGAGTAAGAGAAGTTCACGTCACAAAACCTGAAGCTGTATTAAAGAACTTCATTCATCCCTGTTAAAATGTTATCAAACAAAAAATGTATCTCTATTTGAGCAAATTTGATCCCCTTCGTAATTATTTAGCAAATGCAATGAAAATAGCCTTTATATCACAAAAGGCTTTAGTGAATAATAATTCAGTTGACAACATAATTATGCTTTACATAGGTAAACATTTATAAAAGTCAAATCCATAATGGCATGTGCATTAGATACACTTGAAAACAATTGTGATTATGTTATCATTTTTGAGTTTCATACATTAGATTCATTTATTTTGTTTACACTCATCAAAAAACTTTAATCTTATTGTATACAGATTAAGCTTTTTATATTTTGTCATACTGCTTGTGTTAAATTTATTTTATACATATAAACGTAAAAGGTTGATATGAATAGCATGAATGTATTATAATGCTACTACGGGTACCAACATTAAAGAACCATTTGCTGTTCACGAACATTTTAAGAATCACAAATCAAGATAATTTCATAATAAATATAAATATAAGGCCATATGATCTTACGATTAAAGTTTACATACACTCATTTCTACGAAGAAATTCAATTGTCTTCTAAGCAACGTAATTCTTATATAACTTAGTTATTAATAAAATAAACATAAAATAGCAAACGATTATGTTCTGAGCTCACAGGAGAATTTACTTCTTCCTTTCATTAGATATGTTTGCCATTGGTAAACACCAATGGTGACCAATCAAAAATACTTAGCATCCTCCTTTATTGTTTCAATAGTCACTCACAGATATATCTAAAAGATTATCAAATAAATCGTCGCATCGGTTGTCCACACTTCGTAAATAATGAAAAGCTTCGTCAATGCCATCAATATATGGTCGAAAATGAGTTTCTGCCGATGATGCTGCATATGGCGAGTCCAATTGCTCGACAATAACGTTTGGCTGACCTTGATTACAGCGATTTTCATTGCTGAGGTAGGAGGATACAATCACATTTTCACATGGCTGTGGAATATCCTCTTCGACAAATACCTGTAAAATTAAAAGAAAATGTATAAGAAGAAATGAGTCCAGAAAAATAAACTCACATTCATTTGATGTTGTATTTCATTTACGTTCATATTAGAAACAGAAATATTCGCTGGCGAAGAATTAACAATGATAGTTCCCAATTGATTTTCGGCACCAACAGAAAGATTGGAAGATACAGATCCTTTTTCACAATTGTCACTGTTGGCAATAAATACGTCTCTCAACTGAATCGAATCGTTAATATCATAACGGCGTAGGTGGTTGTCAATAAGTTTTGTATTTGAAGATAATAGAAATTGTGAGAGGGTTGGTTTATTTTTGTAATCCTTTGGTATTTCCACATTGTGCTGAATATCAATTTCGTCTAAAATGATATCTTCATTTGGATCGACATCAATGCAATTTGCTAATTTATTAACATTAATATTTCCATCTTTGACATGTAGCTTTTCTTTTGATGTTCCGAATGATCGATTTTTAGACACTTTCCTATTCCGTATTCGTTTGCGATCGCATTTTTTTGGGTCGATACCAAGCTCCCAATATCCTCCTTTTCCTTTTTCATATTTACTACGATCAATTTTCCGAAAGCAGTGATGCAGAGATAAGTTATGTCGGATTGAGTTCTAAAAAAGTAATATATTTACATGGTTTCCTATTTTTTTTTCAATAAAAATTTTGTTGCATTACATTCCATTTCTTTCGAACACGAAAAAAGGCAAACTTTGACTCAATCCAAGAACAAATCTGTTGAAGCGTCATTCGACCATTCTCTACCATTGCCATTCCGATAATATGTGAGTAATTAAACGGGGGTTTCTCATTGGCATTTGTTTGGTATACTTTTGCACTGAGATCATACTGTATCATGTCCCTATGGACCACAAGCAATTAGACTAGATGGCGGAGAATGCAATAATACTACTCACTTGTTTACTTTATCCAAGAACGTCTTATATCGTTCAGAAGGTGTTGGTCTTTTATGGTGTATACTTACATTGGTTTCGTGTGGTTTGTTAACATTTTTAATAGACCCCTTTGGAAGGCACTTTTGATCAGATATATCATCATCTGTTATTGGTTGCATTGAATCCGGCCAAGCTAGAGACTGATTTCGTAACTCTGTCAGCCATGTCAGATTCGTCAATTCCTGTTCAGATTCATCGCTACAGTTCGACGCGGCATCGCTTACCAAATTACGCCCTGACAATGAGCATTCTATTGAGTTTTCAGATAGAAGGGATGGCGTGGGACCTTAAACGCAAATGAGTTTTACAAATACATACTTTTAAAATGCACTCAGTAATACTATCTTACTTCTGGGGTCCATAATATTAGCATTGATATTATTGCTGTTTGTATTTGGTTGAGGAATATTGAAGAAATTGATAACATATTTTACATTACTTTGTTTATTAAGTTGATGACTATTTCCAGCTGACATAGCGTGCTATATTTATGGAAAATAAAAAAAAAGTATCCTTTATCTGTGTATATAATACAGAAAGTCAATATTTTAGCTCTAGATAGAGTATATTCAATCTAGCACCGTACTAGCATAACATAGGTTAATATATATTCCATTTGATGAAATATATTAACAGATTGCACCATTTCACTTTTTGTAATGTCTTCACGCACTAAGTTAAAGCTAGAAATCTGTCAAAATTTCTTCGTGTTATGTTAAATAGTTGAATACAAACCTGGATTATATAATGTAGATTAAGTTCTTATATGATATTTTCACAAAAAAAAACAAACAACACAAACGACCACCGCCCATATAATTATTATTAATTGAGGTTCCACAAATAATATATTTTTATTTAAAAATCACGACACAACACTATCAAATGTAGTACACGTATCAATACCCTTAGGCTCTTTTTATGCACTGAATCTAAGTCACCAATAATTCATTCAAACTGTTTAGTAGGACGTAATAATTATATGGAAGCGATTTGCTTCTTTTGCGTAGACAGATCCAAATAAACCGCTATATATGAACTTACAAGAAACAACGAATTTTTATGTTATGAATATAAGAACGATCTTATTCACGAGTGCAATTTATGAGACTATAGTTTGTTCATTTACTCGTTGAAGAATTTTCAAAAACTCATGTTCGGAATGGACATGTTCGGTCTTGTGTTAGGAATGTGTAAAGTTTCTATTAAGCATATTCAAGAATTAAAGTAAATACAATACGTATATACGTTTCCATAATTATATGTATTTGACTGTGTACTACAATAAATTACCCCCGCAAAAGGCTTACCAATAGTTCACACTGACTACCAAGGGGTCATTTTACAGGTGAAATACAAGTGGAAACGAATTGCTACCAATGTGTCCTGTATACGTGTATTTCTTTCATCCCCATCTCCTATGGTCAATCGGTTTTTTTTTTTTATAGTCTTGACAAAACAACCCTTCTGATTGCCTACAGGGTGCAAGACGTTTTATAGAGTGACGAAAGAATTCAAAAAGGATTTTTAAAGGGACATACATATTTCGTTAAGGAAATGTTTCTGTATTTCTCCTCACTTCTGTCTGTATGAGCATATTGGCTGGTTTTTCGCATATTTTTGAGACCCCTAAATTTCAGTCCAATACGCTGAATAAAAAAATTTAAAAGAGGAGAGAACGAAATATCCACTTTTCGGTACCGCACCCTATACAGGTGTATCTTTCCATATATGTGTGTATTTATATATTTTTAATAAGCAAATTCACTACTTTCTAATTGGACAGCAGGTGCACTATACAAAATACTGGACATTATAATACGAATGAGAGTACGTACATATGCATGTATACGTTTATTACGGCGACTATAGGAAAATCAGTCATGCAAAGCCAACTACAACACTTAAATGATCGTTGCATGTATTTGAAGGGGTCCTTTATCCCTAGCAGTGTACGCGAACTAAGTGGCCACAATTTATAAAAAAAAAATATTTAACTGTGTGTGAAACGATGGTAGAAGGCATAAATCGGTAAAATGTTCAGTAAAACCTTAATTGTTAGTAGAGTGCAAAGGGACAACATCTATAAAACACAATGTGAAATATTTGGTCCTTTATATGTATAAGCAAAAACGACAAAAAAAAACAGTATTGTATCATATATTTATTTAATTAATATAAAATAAATCTTATTTATAGTATGGCTAAGAAAAGTGTAGTTTATATGATTGTCCATGCATTTCTTTTCAAATAAACACCTAAAAATTAATAAATACAAGATTTTAATCCTATATCTAATCTAGTGTCATGAACTAAGAAACGGTGGTAGAGGAAATAATTTCATTTAAATTGGCACAATATGAACATTTCAGTGTTGTATATTTGTATAATTACGAGTTTAATTTTATAGAAGGTAAAATTATTAAATTTAATTTAATAATTAAATTAGAGAGGCCGTGAATTGTCATGATCATTTACATTTGCAAATGAAAGCTAGCAAATGTGTTAGACAAACAAATAAATAAATAAATAAATCAATTCATACACGCATTCATAAATAAATAAATAAATAAATAAATAAGTTAATAAATATTAACATACAAGCAGTTAATGCTTACCCTTGTTACCAGATTGTTTATCAGTGCTAACGGACAACAATAATAATTGTTTACTTAAAGAATGCATCCTTCCAGTTTTATCAATATTTGTTTTGTATAAATAAATATGTTATTTTTTGATCTAAATGGACTACTAATGGTGTCTAGACAATTCATCATCGAATTGAAGTCCGTTCTTTAATCGGCTCTTTCCATACCTACCCTGTAAATGCATATACATAAAATGCAATATAATTAGTTTAAACATAACTTAAAGAACTTTTTTTACAGACTACGTTGCTAAATTGAATCGAAACCAGATATATCGCTATCCTGTAAAACAACGAAATAGATTATTTTATAATTAAGAGAATCTTGAATGAATTACTCTATCCGGCTTATAGAGGTGCGTGTGGGGGAGTAAAAATGTCGATCCAATATCCCTTTCGGCCATCGTATTTGCTTCCTAATAGATTATATTCAATAGATTATAGATTATATTCAATGTTTTAGATGCAACCTACATCATTTGTATTGATTTGGGCTATTTGTCTGTCATAGACACTTCGAAGAGATTTCGTCGGTGCTTGAATTGTGGTTTCATCAAATGATCTTGCTTCAGCAGCACTGAAATGGAAATTGTTAACACAAAGTTATACCAAGCAGAAGAGTTCGATTTTAAGTTACAGTTCGTTTTGTTGTATTGTATCCAACCAGACATCCATAGAATCAATGAACCTATATAATATAACGTTGAGTATGTGTTTTCATTTAAATACCCTGCACTTACTTCTCTTCATCTTTATATGTGTTATATTGCGAATATTGATCTTGATAGTTTTTAGTATGTATATGCGATTCGTCACCTAATTTGAACAATTCATTAGACCTACTGTCGTGAGATGTAATATCTGCTGTAGTTTTCTTTTCGCTAATAACATTCCCGACTGTAGCTGAGACTTCAAATCCAGCAGAAACTAATGCACCTGTTGACGATGTATGGAGCGCCCCGTGGTTAGCAATATTTTGTGAAGTTTTCTTTGATAATGCAACTGCCTTCTGATTCTATAAAATAATGTTAATCGAGTGAATCAATTATATACAACTATAGTACCTTCTCCCCACTAAACTGACAGTTTGACTGGGATTTTGTTTCGTTTTCTAAGGGAACAGCAAGAATTTGAACTTCATTGCTGGGTGTTGTGCGGCCTATGTCATCTGTATGGCCTTGCGCTGATACTGAATGATGGTATTTTGCTCTAGGAATCATCACAGTCAATGAACGATCATTTTGTTCGGTGAAATTATGTCTACGATCTATTTCACTCAATGTTGATATTAATGCCAGCGAAGGTTGGCCACGCTGATTAATGTTTCTATAATGAGTTTGTTGATGATGGGCTGGTTGCTGTATAGACTGGTTCTTATTTGTGAACAATTTTTGCTTTTTTGAATCCTAAAATTAAATATAGAGTCAAACGAAAACATAGTCCTGACAACTGCATACCTTCACTGAATATGGGAGCGAGTTTTGGCTAGTCTCACTACTTGAGTCCTTAATCATTGCTCTTTTATCTGTGGTCTGGTGTTTGGACAAACGTGAATTTCTTGGGGCTATGATGTGTATACCTGACATAAGCGATTGCATATTGTGATTTTTCTTTTTCCTTGTACACGTTAAGAGAACGCATATAAGAAGCATAATGAAAAGAATCGTTCCAACCGTTACAAGAGCTATTAGAAGAATTTTCAAGTTTACTTGGCATGAGGCTCCAGTATACCAGTGAAAGCACTCGCAAATTGGATATGTATTTTTATCTTCTTGAACACACTTGCCATGGTAGTGGCATCTTTCACAACCAACTATTTCTGCTGAGCATATTCGACCAGGGTAGATTGAATTTTCAGAAAGATCAACAAAACCTTCTTGACAACTGCAAGTATACGTGCCTTGTAGATTAAAGCACCTAGAATTTTCGGAGCAATCGTGGAACTGACTGTGGGCGCACTCATTAAAATCTGGAATAATGAATTGATAGCTTATGCTATTTATCAATGTTTTACATTTACGAACTCACCTATAATTTCTAATGAGTTAACACCATTTTTAGTAGTAAAGATTTCAGTGCCACCCAAACTAAAATTGTTTTGTCGTAAGTATTTCTTAAAGACATCAACCAAACGTTTTTCATCACTGTTGTCCGATAACTGAATGGAGGAATGATAATGATGCTGTTGCTAAGAGTTTGTTTTTAGATAATTTTTTACTTGAATAAGGAATTTTCCTAATATTCCATTTTCAGAGTTTGCCGCATCGAACGAAGTGACGTGGACTCCATGATAGACATCGCGGAGATCGGATTGCATTATCATGCGATCAACTGCATCATGGGTTATTCTGGCTAATTGTTTAAAATCATCGGAGTCTTTCACACGGTATTGCTCCTTAAAATGTAGCGCTTGTTTGCTTATTCTGTGAATCGGTATCTGCATTGCGTAAGTATAAGTAGCTATAAAGGAATTTGTTAAAAGTAAATTTGCCGAAAAATACATTATTGTTTGTCTCACGTCTACATGGTCGATCGGGGAACATACGTGCGAAACCTGGTCTACAAGTACATGTCATTCTGTTATCAATCATTTGACAGAGTTCGTTACGGGAGGCTTTACAAGATGGTCGACACTGTGTAGATACTTCATCCAAATGTGAATTGTCGTTAGCCTTGGGTGGGGTTGCAATAAGGACACCGCCAAGGAGAACGTGATTTACTTCATTTATTCCCACTTCCTCATCACGTGTTGGTAAATTAAAAGTGATATTTTCATCATAATCCAATCCAATCGAGTTGTCGTTTTCGTTCCCAATAGCATTAATATTGTGTGGTGTATCGATCATGGATGGAATTATGCTAAAAACGCCTCCGTTGCTTTTTTTGTCGGTCATAACAACAAATATACTATTATTTTCACTATCTTGATTTGTGTTAGGAGTAGTGATGGGATTCACCGTATCAATTATATCAGTAGTCGGATGCGTCCTATCTTGATGTATTTTATCATCTGTCTGAATATCATCCACGTGATTTATAGTTTCAATAGTTTGAACATCTCTTACAGAAGACTGATCTGGTTGAAGTGTTTTCGTTGGACTCATTTCAAGTCCATCTTTTATTTTAGTCGGCTTAAGTAATGTATGCGTTTCGGTTACAGTGTCTACCAGCGTAGACGTTTGAGTTTTAGTCAGAGTTAAAGTTTGAGTAGATGGAATACCATGACTGGTTATAACACTCGTCTTTGTTGTGGTTATAGTTATAATCTGAGTGTTTGTTACATATTTTGTTGGAATAATAATACGTTTTCTTGTACTTTTCCGGAACGTTGGTGTTTCTGCTATGCGCGAAGGATTTTCTGTTACGATTGGCGGCTCTTGGTAAATAATTGTATGATTCTCAAACTGCGTTATTGAAAGTTTTCGCCGTTGGTCTATTTCAGATCCTTCTATAAGAATTTCATCGGGAATTTGTTGATTCAGTGTAAGTATTGGATTTTCTTGAGACTCTGTATCGTAAATCATCGAACTTTTCTCAGCATCTACCGTTTCAGGAACACTCATTGATAGTACTACGTCGGACTTTACAGTGCCTACTTTCTCTTTGCTTGCAGTCAATTGGTTATTCTGTATTGTACTTGACGGCACTTTCGATGACGTCAAAATACCCGAGGGTATGTTATCCATGACTGGGGTGATATATCCAACAGTTGATGCTGTTCTAGATATGGATGATGATGGAGTAGCATAGATTTTAGAGGTGGGGGATGTTCTGACCTTTGAATTTATTATTGTCTTTTGTTTTGACCTCAATGTACTTCTACTATAAGACGGTGATCCTACTTTTGTGGAGAGTGTTGATAATTTTACTGGTCTGTTGGTTGTGTATGGATGTTTTATAATCGGCTTGCGATTCGTTGCATTGGTTCGCTTGCTACTCAAAGGGGTGGGAACATACAAAGGAATATGTACGGGTGTGGAGATCGACGGTCGGGGTATAGGTGTTGTTCGAGGCGGTGGCGGATTTAGCCCCACTACGTTTTCAGATGCTGCGATTACAGATATTGGAGGCGGTTTAATATCTAGTGAGGGTACTGATGCAGGCAAAGCCACATTCTGTTGTGGAGAATTTCTAAATGTTGTACTTTCGTTATGAGCTATATTAATATAGTTGTGATTATGTGGATTCATACTTTCATATGAGTCAAAAATTTCTGCCGAATCCCTCACACGGTAATTGGAGCGATTTGTATACAGCTGATTTACAAACTCCATTTTATTCAAATTCTTTGAAGATTGCATGATTTTTGTTTGTGGTTGTTGAGGCCTTATAATCGGCAGCGACGTTTTTAATGGTTTTTTGACATTTTTATTATATTTCATAATGAAAGGATGTTCAGTTTGGGTGTTTTTGATTTTCTCACGATTTTCGAAGTCATTTGTTTCTGCCGCTGGCGGCATTTTTAATGGGATTGTTTGATTCTCATCGCCTTCATTGTGTAATTTGAAACCTTCTCCAACATTAATTGAAATGCTCTGTTGATTCTTTATATTCTGGGGAGATGTCATGGTTGTTTTTGTTTTTGAAAACGGTTTGCCTATTGGTATTGGTCGTCCTACAGTTGGAATAAACGTAGGTGGTGAATATGATGGCGCGATCTCAGTATCTAGTTCTCCCATATTATTTACTGCATTTACACTAGAAGAGTCTAAGAATGATTCAGACCCAATTAGAGGCGATCTATAATCTACTTTGTCAGTTTGTTTTGTGTTTGTCGGCTCCGTTGTAATTGTTGTGGTCGTCTTATGAGTTGATTCAACGGCTATAGTTGAGTTCAAATTCTTAGATTCTGATTTATTAGTAATCGTATGTGTTTTTGATTGATCCCTTTCAGATTTCGCTAACTCATTTTTCTTAATCTTGTTTTGCAAAGGGATCGCAATATTTATCGAAGATGATACCTTCTGGTCTTCCATTTTATTTGAATCCTCAGTTGCATCTTCATCGTCATCATCAATGGAGTCTTTTTCCCAGTAATCTACACCATGCACTGGAATGTCTTTTGGGCCCTCATTTTGTGTAGTGTCTTTTAATCCGTAAAATAGATGTAAAAGGGGAGCAGGATTGAATGTTGGCCTTGGCTTGGACTGATCTACTCTTATCGGCTTTGTGGTCGACGCATTTTCGGACATCTTAAGACCATCTTCTCGCAGTCCAAAATAATACGTTGGTCGATGACTAACTGAAGATGATGAAAAATATGATTCAGATACATTTTTATGATTAAAATTACTATTGACTGCAGGCGTTTGTTGATTATACTGTGGAGCGGAAACAAGCACTGATGTGTTAATTGGTCGCCTTATCTCACTAGTCGCCGGAATACTATAAGTATTTTGCTTAATTCCTGATTGACCTAAATTTGTAGACATTTTATGGAAACTATTTTTTCTGTGTTCAGTAATTTTGCTAATTGGCGAAATTGGCGATGGGGAGTACCTCATTGGATCTGTATTTGTGAGCGATTCTGTAATATCATTGTCTCTCCCATTTGCTGGATCAATATTATTGAAGAAAGTTCCTACAATCTTCTGCGTTAGTGAATTTTGCGGAGTAAGGTTCACTTGAATTTGATTATCAGTTAAGGGAATAGTAATATGGGGCATATGGAATTTGGATGCTTCTTTTCTATGTATCTGTCCACGTACCGGAGTGGAATGTGGGAAATCGGTCTCCTTATTGAATGTAATTGGTGGAACATTGATATCTATATTGTGAGAAAGAACATTTGTATCCAAATTTACTTGTTGGTTAGACAGAATAGGTTTTCGTACTGATGGGGTATGTCTTCCATTATCTGTGTCTGTAACATCCGAATATATAGCCGGTTCATCGTAGTACTGACCATTTTTGTGCAGCTCAACAGCACTCTCAACAATTAAAATTGAAGCTGCGTTATCGCGTGGAATAACAATGTTTGTTATTTGCGATGGTTTGATGTCCACCAACATTGGCTGGTTTGAATCAACCACCTTTTTGATAAGTGTCTTAAAATTGCCATTTTTAAAATTAGTACTTGAATTTACGACCATTGATTCTCTGCCGGGCAAGTCAGTGCTATAGACTTCAGGGATTCTTCTTATTTCTAAAATTTCGTTATTGTAAAGTTCTTTATTAAGGTCAGCCTCAGATTTTGTATCAAGTTGTGGTTGTGAATCATAATCATGAGGTCTGTATAAAATATAGTTAGGCTTTTGAGATACAATTCGCTTATTTGATGGACTTGGTTTTTGGCTCATTTCTTTGTTATAAGTATTCTGCAGTGGTATGTGTTGATGCATTATTGGTGAATGATGAGTTTGTGGCTGATGTTGTGGCTGATGTTGTGGCTGATGTTGTGACTGATGTTGTGACTGATGTTGTGACTGATGTTGTGGCTGATATTGTGAGTGATGCTGATGCTGAGCCTGATGCATAGCGTCCCCTGCATAGTTTATTCTGTAATTATGATTCAGAATATTGTGAGGGAATTGCGGTTTTTGTTGTAAATATGGAGGCTTTAGTGGAGGTGGTTTTAGGATGCCGTCGAAATTAGTTTCCTTGTCGTAATTTGACTCTAATGGTATGGGGCGTGGTATTGCTTTAGTTTGTTTCATTTGTTGATGATTGTGATGTGAAAATGATAAGTGCGGTATTGGTAGAGGTGGTGGAAGTAATGCGTTACCAACATCAGAATTGCTTTCACTATACGGTATACGTGGTTGAATACCATTCGGCTTGCCAACTATTACATCTGAATTAGCGGTTATAACTTCTCCTGGACTAATGGGTATACCGCCATTTAATAGTGGTGTTTCGTATGCCGGTTTACGTAAGTTGTGTTCAACCTTTCCATGATTTAGATTTTCGTGCTTGAACCAATCGGATTGCGGAGGGGATATGTGTAGATGTTGGGGAGCAATATGTCCCGTGACCTTTATATCGGCTATATTTTCATATTGGTTACTACTTTGTAAGTTTTGAACGGGTATATATATCGGTCCTTCATGCAATTGGGCGCTATCGTAGGCCGTAATATTTTTAGTTGAGTGCTTACTCTCTACGTCGACAGCAGTTATGTTTTTCTTTAAGTCATTTGTCAATGCAGGAGAACCGAAATTATTTTGAATAAGACCAGCCATAGCATTGAAGACGGGACCTAAAGCCTGTAGACGATTAAAGTTGAATGTTTCTATTAGTTGATTTACAGATGGAAAATTAGCTAAATCCGAAGTTTTCGTATTATTCTTTTGAACATTTGTGTTAGATTGATTAGTTATGAATTGTTCATCATTTTCAGAACTGGCCGTATCTGAATCAACCGCTGCATTGGGCTCTTCATAATCAGTCAGTGAATTGAGCACTGTAGCCCCATCGTTGGGCAAGGTTATGCTCGGATTTAGTATACTTGTGCTATCAATTTTCTTTTCTGTAGATGAAGTATGTAAAATATTTATGGCAGTTATTTCTAATGATTGGCCTCCAGGGAGTGTCACCATAGTAACATAGCTTTCACGATTGTTTGAGATCTTAAGATTTTTTTCAAATTTTGCTAATAGGTCACTTTTAATCAAGTAACTTGGAATAGACTCTGTTATGACATTCTCAATGACTCGTGTATGGAAATTTACAAGCGTTGATGGTGTGGCACTCACATGTGTATTTATTAAGGTAGTTAGATATGTGAAAGTTGTAAGGTAAGTTTTTGTGGCATAAATATGTATATCCGATTTGAAAGACCCATGAAGTTTTGACGCTATATCTGTGTTTACTGCATTTGTTACAATAGTAGGCTGCTCGAATAATTGACCTTGATCTGTGTGTAGGTACAACTGGTCATGTTGATTATTTTGAAGATTTGTTACAACTGTATGATTAATATTACTTTGATCTTGTTTAGTAAGACCATCTACAGGTTCATACTGTATGCTGCTCTCGTCTGTATCGAATGCTATGTATGAAGTCATTACTGCCGTGCTTCGTGGGGGAAGCGATTCTGTAATGACCACCTGAGTAAGAAGATTTGACGTACTAACAATTTTTTCGATGTTCGATTCTTTCAATGTTTTGGTTAGGCTTATGCTACTAAAATATGTATTCGTTTCAAGTACAGGCGTCGCTTCCTCTGATGGCTGAAGGAATGATATATAATCATCTGGGCCCGTAATTGTATTCGTTAAAATATGCTGTGACGAAAGTACAAGCGGAAGATCGCCATCTAATATTGTGTTGTAATAAGTATATGTTGTATGGAAAACTCCCACAGCTAGTTCAGGTGTCTGTTAATAAAGGCATTTCATTATAAAATTTATTCGAAAATTGCTTTTTAATTACTCTAGATAATGTGACGCCCAATGACCCGGTTGGACTGATTTTGAAATAGTTTCTCTCCTCAGTGGCAGTGTTTGATACCACTTTTTCGCGACTTTCGATTGTTGTTACACCGTCTTGAAGGTAAGTTGTTCGATATGTGTACGTCGTTAGGCAAGTCTTCGTGATGAAGTTATTTGAGTTAATTGATATCGTATAATTTTCCTGAAAATTTATTGCGTTTATTGTATGATGCTGATTTTGCTAGAGAAAATAATTTATTTTATTATATACCTGTGCGTTGGATGGCATTATCAAGATCATTTGATCCTTCAATGTACTTGGAGCTAATGTCATTGGCTTATTTGATAAACTTGGAAGAATTCGCAATGCGTTGGTCTTATGTTGACCTTTGCCATTTTTATCTCCAGCGATAATAACTTCTACGCCATTTGACATAACTCGCGTTGCTAGATTATACCTAGCCTCATCGGCGGCTGCTGTTGCATCATCAAATATAACATCATCCGCTGGGTATGCGCCGTCAGGATTGATCTTTAGGCCATCATCGAAAGAGTCCAATTGGAAAAAACGGCCATTATCTGTAGACTCTGTGTTGCTAATTGATGAAAAATGTGTGCTACGAGTTTCATGCTGGCTTGCAAACATTGCGTTCATAGTGTGTATATTTTGTTGGTGATGATGACGGTTTGTGTTTATATCGGGTTCTGTACGCATGGTGAATATATATATATATATTGGAGTTTTGGGTTATGTGTAAATAGTTCATGTATACTTAGGTATTGTATTTCTCTCTCCTAAGAAAACTTACACCCATTAAATATTTACATTTTGAGAAAAAATTGTGGTTGACATGACTTTTTGTGATCAGTAGCATTGTATTTATAATTAATGAATGTAACGAGCAGAAAGGATTTAGTGTAGTATCGTACTAGATAAATAGCGTAATATAGTCATGGCAAAAACAAAATGTCCGAAGTGTTTATGTGTAGATATATGTATGTACATACTTACATGAGAGCATAAAGAAAAACATTTAACTGAAATAGAGGTTTATTAGGAGAAAAAAAAACAATGCTAAATTCGGTATATAATATTTACATATGTAGATTTGTTTACCAAACACATGCATAAAGATTTTATTTTCATATATTTCGATATAGAAAACTGGATTGTAAAAAAAAATATAAGATATCATGTACAACTATATAAACATAATTAAATTAATATATTTGTTAACAGGAAAAAATAACCAACATGAAAATAATAAAAAAAAAAAAACAAATTGTTGCTTAAAATATTTTTTACAAACAATATCGAAAACGTTTGCATGCACAGAACATTTATATCTACTATTTTTTATATACAAAATACCAATCAAATCTGAACTCATGAAGACCGTTCAAAGTACAACGGAATAAATTTCGCAAGGGCAAAACTTATTTATTTATATATAGAAATTCTTAAGTAGTTGTTTCTTATTTCCCCTATTTGTGATAGAAATTTTAAATAAAATCATTTTTATTTAAAATAAAAATTGATATGGTATTTCATTCATCATATATGATGTTTAAGTGTATTATTATACTTATTTATATACAAAGTTTATTGAAAATATATATACTTCCATATTATCTTAATTCATTAATATAATAACTTTGTTTAAATCCGAAAGTGTGCCATTAGAAAAAGGTTTGTAAAGTAGAAGTTCGGGTTTTAGTAGTCATTTAAACATAAGGCTGCCTAGACTCAGCAACATTTTTTTTTTCTGAAAATTGTGTACATAAGAGTTTTATTCAATTCCGAAAATATGCTGAAAGGTCTTACCTTTGAATTCCTAGAGAGATTGTCGAACAATTGAAATCTTACTCTGGAGATGCTTTGGTCGTTAGTAATTAAAGTAGTATTGAATGTAAGAGCTGGCAAGAAAGTAGTTTAAAAGAACTACAAAACTAGCATTTTTACATACACTATTTACACTAAGAATCTTACAAACTTCTGGTCTGGACGCTGGCTGTTGACAAGTGCTCTTCTACTATCGTTGATTTCGTTGATGGACTTACGGTTTTTGTTACAAGTATTATATTTGTAGACGACAAAGTGTGGGTTATAGTTTGTGTTTTATCACGCACTATTGTCGACGATTGAATTTCGTGCATGTTTTCGTGTACGCGATCCACCACATAGGTATATGTTTTAAGAACCACTTGGACCTCAATCGAATGTGAAGTCTTTATTTGTGTTGATGTTTCGACTATTGCAAGAGCCAATAGTGTGGGTGTGGGAGTAATTTCATGGTTTATTTGAGTATTTAAATTCTTACTTCGTAATCTGCGGCGAACGCATTTCTTTTTACATTTAACCGTCATGTGTTTGGTGGGTAGTATAGATGTATTTTCCAATGCAACAGTCATAGGTGGTGTTGAAAGCTCTTCTTTTAAAATTGATTTGGTAAAAGTGCTTGCCATCATGGTTGTATTTTCAATTTTCATAATTTCATTATTCGGTCGTATGCGCTTACGAACTATAATTCGTCGACGTTGGGGCAAGTGCCCAGAATTCGAATATTCGGTCGTTTCAATATGTTTCCCGAGAGGGACTCGTCGTACAAGGGTCTTTTTGACTTTTCTTCTTGGTACTGCGGTCGTATTAATATTATCATTTCCAGTTACATAAATATCAGCATTAAGGTCTACAGTATCCCGTATGTTTCTTATTCTAGCTACACTATTCTCATTAATTTTACCAACATTCTCATTGTTTTCGAAATACACTAAGTTTTTATTTTCTTCTGTAGGTACTACATCCAAGGGATGACATAAATCATTGATGGTGACCAGCGGCATTTGTTTATTGACCCTACACTTGAGCGGGGATGACTCCGTAAGGTCATTTAAACTAAAAAATATTTTGGTAGTGTAGCAACCTCACCTAATGAAGATTCTAGTTCCATTTTGCTACTTGTACTCTGTAAAGCTTCAAAGATGGTGGACTGGCTACCACTCGTTGGATTTTCTAATTGTGCTGAAGTTTCTGCATACCAAAGACTTACATCGCCAACAATGCTTTCTAGGCTTTGTGTCTTCTCAGATAGAAAGTTGTTGCCAACGGCTTGACTAGTTGGAATTTCGTTTGTTGCTGGAAGCAGGTATTCTTGTATCTCACTACCATCCGATCTATAAAAGTCTTCAAAATCTGCAGATTCAGATTTAAGGACGGGCTGATTGTATGCCCGATTTATTTGTCGTTTGTATAGAGAGGAATCGCCTCCAAGTTGGATAGTGGATAGTACTGTGCTGAATTCACCCGGTCGTCTACCTGATACATATAATGTTATGACACTGGACTCAAATGTGGAAGTTGGTGAAGGTTGCTGCTTATTAAACCGTCGCCCGTTTTTACGTCCATTTGATTTAGAACTTTCCTGAGATACTGGCACTGATTCATCTTGACTATTACCATATTCATCTATATCTTGACTGTAATCATTATATTTTTGAATTCCATTCGAATCCAATTCTTGAAGATTATCAGAAAGTTGGATTTGTGTCGGAAGCGAATGTTGCACAGGCAGTGATGGTTGAATTTGAGATTGACCTTGTAATTGTTGTTGCAGAAGCAATGGCAAAAGTAAGCTGTTAACTTGCTGTGCATGTGCTTGTTGTGTTGGAGTGACAACTATTGTGTCTGTAAAGTATTCCGTGGCAGTGATAACGTTTGAAGAACTATCAAAAATAGTTGTTAAGATCTCCTTTCCGTGAAAAGTTAATGGAATGACTGTTGACATGCCATTTGTAACAGTTGTTATATATGTAGAAGTTCGTGTCTTATATTCAGTGGTTGGAGTAGCAGGAGGCTGCGATATAGCCTGTGTCCCACCAAGTGCAAGTAGTGGATTAATGTTTGGCTGGTTTAAACCAATATTTCCAAGTAATAATTGTGACAGTAATATGTTTGCAAGTGGAGCACTTGCTGCTATATTTGCTTGCATTGTTGAAACAATATTTTCAACTTGATAAACTGTTGATGGAATTACATGTGCAAACGATGTCTTGCGTCCTCTGATTGTTGTCGGTGTAAATATTACTGTGCTCGTTAAGGATTCTTGCAGAACAAATTGTGTTACTTCCGTTGCTCCATTCGCGTTGATTGAAGTCTCTTCCCTGTTAAGTATTATAGTTGGTGCACCATTTTGACCAGTGAGCGTAGTGTATTGGTTTGGAATTAATACTTCTACGCTGGTAGTTGTTGTCACTATGTTTTTGTATTCAGTTACCTTGCCATTCACAACAGGAATCGTTATTTCCGTTGGCGATATATGAGTGACCGTGATTGTGCCGTCAAAAACTGGAACGATCGCATCCGTAGTTATATCGTTACGATTTCTTCCACGGGTTGTAGCTCGTGTTCGACTCGTTGAAGACCTCCCTCTGGGACTACTATGCGATGACTCTGTAACAGTGTTCCCATAAGACTTAAGTCTCGGTGCTTTAGGGCGTGAGGCTGCAGTGGTTGTGCGTCGAGAAGAAATGCCATTGGGCGTTGGACGTCTGAAGCTTGAAGGTCTTGATGGGAGCTTAGGCGTTGTATCCTTTTCACGCAGTGTAAACTGTGCCCGATTATTTGAGTTCGGTTTCGTTGGTCGTATTGCTCGACTGTTAGGCTGTAGCTTACTGCTGGAATGAGTTGAGGTTGGTAGAGAATGACTGCGTGGGCTGAATCGGGACGTTGTTCGCGACCGGACTGTACTTGGTTCCTCATCTATAAAGTCATCACCGTGATCTCCTGTGACTGGCTTGGATGTAGTGGGCCGGCGGAATCGATTGCGGAAATTGCTACGTGTATTAGAATCAGCTTGTCGCTTTGATCTCTTTTTTGCTAAGAGCTTTGAGAAACTTTCTCTTCGTCGACGATTTGAGTCTTCTGCATCATTCTCATCTAAGTCTGTGTCATTTTCGTATTCTGCTGAGTTGTTTTCCTCGTTTTCACTGTCGTCAAAATCATCGCCAGTTTTTTGTTCCTCGTCAAGTGCCTGATTTATGTTCTGAGGCTGAAAGAGTCTACGCGGTGGGAATAAACTGCTTTGGGGTCTAGAGCGATTTTGAACTTGTCCTATTGCAGGCCTTTGAAACGCACGTGGTCTTGGGCGTAATGTGGTGGTGATGTTATTGGGAGAATTTGCTTTGGGTTTCTGCTGTGTTGGTCGTCGTGTTGAGGCTTGATTGGCCGGTGTGTTTCGTTGACCAGGTTGGAATGGAGGGCGACTCACTTGCGGTCTACGGAAGCGCAATAAAGGATTATTATTTCTTCTCGAATTTTCAGTGGTGACATCAGTCTCTTCATTGCTGTCATATTTTTGAGTAACACCTTCCTCTTCACTATCTGGTGGTAACGTTGTATAAACGCCTGTATTGCTTGTACCATCAAATGGTAAACTGCTTGATGGTCTTATTCTAAGTCTCGAGTTTCCTCCATATGCACTTGAAAATAGCCTTGTGTTTGTGGATGCACCTCTAAAGGGAACACCACTTCGACGAGAACTAGAGTAACCACCAAAACCTGAAGAAGAACCCTGGGTTCGTGTTGACTGAAGCCGATTTCGGGAGCTTGAGATGCTTGAGGACGATGCAAAATTTCCAAACTGAGATGTTTTACTTGGGCGTCCAAATCGTTTTCCCCCCGCGGAGAAACTGCCACCAGCGGTGTTAGTAAATGCAACATTTGATTTGCGTGAGCTGGTAAAACGTCCGCGAGAGTCTGACTTTATTGCAGGTGTTGCCGTTATAGTTGGTGTGAAATCTGACCTTGTAATGATTGTTGCGCTACTCTGAAGTAAGTTTTTACGCTTTGGTGCAAACTGCGGCCTATTGCGTGAGGCAAATGGACGTATAACAGGTGTGAATGTTCGCTTTTTAGTTTGGAACGAGAGACGTGTCCTTTTGCGATCATTTTCCCCATCTTCATCGTTCTCATCATTTTCATCTTCGTCTTCATCCTCATCTTCGTGGTCTTGGTCATTTTCTTCAGTAGGCTCGGTTATTGAGCTTTCTAAGGGATTAACTGAGCTGCTTCCAACAAGTTCAGTCGGCTGCACTAAAGTAGGTAACAATGTTGAACTAGCTATTATTTCGCCATCCGATTGCAATGATGGTATTGGTGTCTTTTCGATAATGAAACTTGAGGTACTTTCTATTATTTGTGCATAACGGTCATCAATTATTGTTCCTATCACCTTTGATTGATAGACTGTGGTTGTGCGATTTGAAAACTCTGTGCCCTCTATCAATCGCACAAGACCAGTTTTATAAGTCCGAGTTGACTCATTTGGGTTAGCAGTCGGCTTGGGGAATGTTGCTTTTTTTACTTCATCTACATTGATTGCGGAGGTGCTTGAGGTTATTTCCTTTGAAGTACCATCTATTTCTGTGGCTAGAACAACAGTCTTAAAATATAATGTGCTAATTTCATCAGCATCTACAATCGTTTTAAAATCGTAAGAAATTGTTCGATCTAACTTTTCTGTTTCGACTTTACTTGAAACGATATCGGATACCGGCTCTTTGTTTTCTGAAGAAGGTGCATTTTCCAATATTACAGTTGGCGATACGTTCGTAATACTTGTAGGAGTTAAAACGTTTGTCACTGTTTCAAAACGGCTATCTGTGATTGTTTGGTCACCGGCATAAGATGTTGTATAGTATGTATATGTGGTGTAGTAAGTGGTAGGTGCCAAGGATTGCTGTGCTGTTATTTCTGCCAAAATTGTATTTTCAATTTTACTAGCCTCACTCGATTCAGCTGTATTTTGTGATTGTTCCAACGTCGTTGTCGGCTGAATAGAATAATTATTTGGTTCAGTGAGGGAAGGTGTGACAATATTTGAAACAGTTTCCTCGCGACTCAAAGTGGTAATCTCACCATCCTTTGCAAGTTTTGTCCAATATGTAAAAGTTGTAAAGTAAGTAATAGGCAAGGTTGCTTCGTCGATGCTCAATGTTTTCGTAGGTTGCAATGTCTCTGTTACTATATTCGTGATTGTTTCCAAGCGGCTTACAATATTAGTGGTATCACTACTGTACATTGTAGTGTAATAAGTAAATGTGGTAAAACTGGTCTGTAAAAGAAGCGTTGCGGAGGGTATGATTTCATCTCGGTTACTTTCTGAACTAACTTGATCTTCAAGAACTCCATTTTCATATATCTGCTGTTCACCATTAGAGCTACTGGATTGAACATCGGTTCTTACGCGTAACAAATCGTCCTCGAGTTGAACAATTTTCTTCTCAGTTCTCGATGAGTAGCTGCTCGAAGATGATTCTAGTTCTTTTACACCTTGGCCTAATGATTTATATTTTAAATTGCTATTGGTCACATCACTGTCATTTTTTATATCAGTAAAAGATATAGGTGTTCTTATTATAGCGTCATATGTGGCTGTTGGCTTAATCTTTATAACAGCATTATCCTCTTCAAAGATGGTCTCGTCAATGTTTAGATTTCTTGGAGATGCGTTTATTTTAACGTCCGACGAAGTTCCGACAACGTTCATATGAACTTCGGTTCGACTCATGACTTCAGTCTCACCATCAACAAATATCGTCGTGTAATACGTATATGTGGTATAGTAAGTCTTTGCAAGTTTATCATCGTTCAACTGTGTCGTTGGCTTTACGCTATCTGAGTCCTCGCGTAAAATTCCATCTATTTCTATAAGATCTGAAGACTGCACAACGGATTTGCCTTGTGTGTCATGTACTTCAGAATAAATAACGGAAGCAATTGCACCGTCTGTCGTAGCCGAAGCTGTTGGCTTGATATCCAAATATTCCGTCGAAGTAGAACTCTCTGTATTCACGCTTGAAGTAATGATATTAGTGACCACTTCCTTACGACTCGATACACTAGTTGTTGAATCATGGAAAAATGTAGTCAAGTACGTATACGTAGTGTATAAAGTTTTGTAAATAAGCTCAATCTCTTCACCAGATTCTTGGTCATCTTCATCTTCTTCTTCATCCTCTTCCTCGTCATCTTCATAATTCATATCTGTTGATTCGACTTCATCCGTTTTTTCCGTTTCTTCACTTTCGATATGCGGGGTCGTATCAATAACTTCATCAACTGAGTCTTCGTTGTCAGTATTTTGATCAATGATACTTTTCTCTGGACCTTCGGAAGGACGTTCTAAGACAGCCTCCTCAGTTTTGTGTTCCGTATTTATCGCTTGTGTTGGCTGAATGCAATAGTGTTTTGTAGCTTCTGAAATATCAAAGCTTGGGACTATATTTGTCTCTATGGACGTTGATTTGACATCTTCCTCTTTTTCATCAGACAGCAGGTATGTTGTGTAATAGGTGAATGTTTTGGGGACTTGCGTTAGGAATACTTGAGATGTCCGAATGCAGCCTTCTACCTCTTCATTTTCGGTTATTTCTTTTATAATGGGTTTGAAATTCATCTCAGAATCGTTCAACGGTGTTGTACTTGTAAGGCTATTTTGCACCTTTTCATCTTCGTCACTTACAATTTCCTCAGGTAAAATGGTTGTATTTACTACATCGGTTTCTGGCTGTTCTGTGATATCAGACTTTGAACCACTTTCAGTCTCCACTATAGGTTCAACCGTAACTTTACCGGTTTCTTCAGGTTTATTTTGCTCTTTGGCACTTGATTCTACTACAGAATTCACTGAAGTCACTACAGAAGATTGAATCCATAGGCTAGTTTCCAAATCTACAGAGTTTGGCGAAATAAAGTCTAAAAAGGGGTCATCTTCAAAGAATATTGTCGTTGCACCTCCTTCTACCTTAGTTTCAGGCTGAATTTGTTCCCTTAATGTTGTTGTCGTTGTTGAAACTATGATACTATCATCAGCCGGTGTATTTTCGGCTTCAGTCACATTTTCCGTTACTGTTTCTTGTTGACTTTCTATTCGGCTGGCCTTCTCAGCAGCCTCTGCTCTAGCTAGAGATGAGAAAATTTGTAAAATTTCTTCATCAGATGGTCTAGATAGCATAACCCGACTGGTCGTTTCTGTAGGTGTTGGTTGTTCAGTCGATGAAAGGAAACTAATATCAGACATTGATGAAACCAAATGTACGTAATAGTCATCATTCTCTGATTCGGTAGTAGATGTAGGCTCTTCTTCATCGATAGAGGCAATAGTAGTCGGAATGAATTCTTCATTCACATTTTCGGAATGTATTGTTGTAGTCTCTTCATCGTCCGTTGGTAACTCTTCTACTTGCGTAAGTTCTATTTCTGTAGTTTCAGTGGGAGTTTGCGTTGTCAAAGTCACCTCGTATGGCTCATTCGTTTTTGATGGTTGCAATTCAGGGATGGATGTTTCTTCATTTGGTAGAATATTCATATCACTTATATCAGTCATGTCCAAGCTTGTATACTCTTCCCTATTCTCCTCCCTCATATCTTTAGGCTTTATTCGTAAATCGTTCAAGTTAGTCGATAGCATTGGCACAACAAATGTCGGTTCTATTAAATCTTGAGTTATAGTTATTGCTATGTTTGAAACATACGATCCGTCTTGATGACCTAATGTAGCTTCTCCTTTTATAGATGTTACATGTCCAGCAGCAAACTTGTCCGTAGTTGTACTTGGAGAGAACACGATTACACTATCTCCGACGATAGTTGTAAAATCAGCAAAACCATAGTATGTTACTGTGGATAGTGGCCTTCGTTCTTCTTTCATGATCTTATGATAAAGAAGCTTTGGTGAGCGCGGTTCGGATGTATTAGTTGATGAAAATGTATCAAGTTTTTGTTGTTGTTCACCTATTTCAATTGGTGCCTCCCAAGAGAATCCACTCGGCGAAAACATATTCTTTACAGTAAACGTAGGTAAATCTACGGATGGTCTTACTTTGTTTGCTTTAATTCTAAATGCATCATTTAATGAAGCGCTTCGATTCAGCGATAAGTTCCTATTAATGAATCCATTGTTTTCGTTATAATCAATCCCTTTCTCATTAACACTAGCTTTTATGGGATAAACAATATTTGAGGCTTTTGGAACAGTCGCTATGTAATCGGTGTTGACAACAAATGAATTTTTCTCGAGAATAAGACTATCATCGACATCTTGCCAATCTTTGTCAGCTACTAAATCATTATGACTCTGTAGTAACAGTTTCGGATTGGCAAACATATGATTATGGGGCATTTCACCAACAATACTTGTGTGCACTGTCCCACCGCTGGCTGGACTTGTTGCAATATTATCTTTATCATATAAAACTCTTGAACTCTTTTTCAATAATTGAGCGTATAAACGTCCATTCTCTAGAGTTGTTCCAAGTACTTGTGTGGCGTACTCAGTGGTAACACCTTCTTGTATAAAAGTGCGAGCAGTTGATGTAAGCAGACCAACAGCTGGCCGAACATTTAAAAATCGCCCATGAGTCTCGGTACGGTTATCATTGTTTACCAAGAGAACAGTCGTTAAGTCTTTAATTTCAGCCCATTAATAAAATATGTACACATTTATTTACAGTAGGTTCATTTAAAGAAATACAAGAAGACAGGTGTAGTTGAGAGTAGTGGTAGTTTAGGAAGTAGGATAAGTTGACCATAAAGTTTTGACAGAGAAGAAAAAGAGAAAAAAAAATAAAACAAATAAGAAAAGAACTTGGAATTATTAAATAAAGAAGATTCTTATTTTTAATGTATAGGTATTTACAAAAATCGTAACCATGAATACAATAATGTAAGACGTATATGTATAACTTCGAATATTCCTTACCTTCATCCGGTAATCTTAATGCAGGTGTCGGTTCCACATAATAATGGTCATCTGAAATATCACGACAAAAAGACATTCATACATTAGTTCGTATGATGTTTAACATACTTTTATAATGCAAATTCACTTCTAAATATGTGTGCGGTTACATATCGAATTCTTAAGCAGTTTTATGGTAGTGATACTTTCCATTCGTCGTTGAAAATGATTATGTCTCAAAGAAAGTATCAACTAGGGAAATTGATTAACATATGCAAATAATTGAAGATACATTTAAATAAATTACCAACTGGCTAGCAACTTTCAAAGTATCAAGATCTACTATCTATAAGTTATGTGCCTACTAGTTAGTGCAGATAGATATCAATAAAAATTAATGCTCAATACTCATACATATACATATGTATTTTAACCCTATATAAATGCATATTTTAAGTTATCGATTGTGTAATCAATACATACTAAAAAGAGAAATTTTTAGAGCCGGGTTCGTCATTTTTTTTATTACGTACATTCCAATTTAAATATTTGTTGAAAAAAATAATCATACACTAGTTGTCAATGGAATTGTAAGCAAAAAAATACAAATTTACACATCTGGCCAAGAAGGTTGACTGGCGATTCAAATATCTGGTATAATTATTGATCAAAAATGCGGAATGGACATTCCAACAATGTATGTTTCCTTTTGTAGAATTAACTAAATGATACTGATCTCATCCCATACACCGGTGTGTGTGTGTGTGTGTGCGTGTGTGTGTTGCGTATATTAGTACATAAGACACAGTGTGTCTTTGGTTTTCTTTCCCATTTTTAGGTCATTCGTTATAACACTTTTCACCTCTCTTAAATTATATTTGTATGCTGCTCTTTTCTCTAAGAATAGTTGTATATCCGTTTATCCATGGCCACGTTTGAGACTTCTTCATTTTCTCAGAAAAACTCGTACTTATCTGTTATTTTTTACTATTTACACCCAAGTCACATATTGCTTTTTAAGGTCTGTACCACTTTGTTCTGACTTGAATAGTGGAACTATAAAGAGCGCGGCCTACAATAAATAAGATCGACAACAGAAGACAATCACAGAGAAGTGAAGAAAAAATACCATTGATGCCGGATAAAAGAGTTCTAATTTGCTGGTTTTGTATGTCTTTAATGTATTAAAATATATATCTACGTATGTATATATTAGTCCACATATTTATGCACTATTTTGTATGGGAATTCTCAAGAGAAACCGAGATTGGCATACTACGTAACCTGGAAAGTCTGTATTATATCTAATTGCACACGATGTATGCATATATTAATCTGTTTATTGTATTAAAAAAATTCAAGATTATAATCTATCGAATTGGACCAAAAAACATAAAATTCTCCTCATTCGATATCAGTGATTAATACTTAATTCATGCTCTTAATCTATCAGTTTAATATAAGGATTCAGATGTTTTGAGGAGCAATATATTTCGAACAAAATACCCAGTGCTATTAGTGGCCAACAACAAGCATCTAAGAAAACAAGTCTCAGCAAACTGCATTCTTTTGAACGTGTTATATTCATTTTTTATGTTTACATAATTCCAAACACACATATCTATATATATGCATAAGCATACGTATGAATGAATTCCACGCAAACATTTAATTTATTGCTAATTACCTAAGCAGTTTTTATGTATATTATGTGCTTTAATATATTTGACAAACATAACATTTTACTTTTACTATTCATATTACTTGGAGATTTACTCTTTTATTTGAAATGACTATTTTTGATTTATCCATCCCACATCTCGAAGAACATTTTCCTCTTTTATATATTTCAGAAAAAAAATAATTTATAGAACATAACTCATATAAAACATATGTAGTTATGTAAACAGTCAAGGACGTGTAAAAGCAATTTGCTATTAAACATCTATTAGAGAGAGAGATTTCAAATTGAAAATAAATTGTGTTAAACAACGAATTATGCGTTTCTTTCTTAACTAGTAAGCTAAGTTAAATGTTAGCGTTTGTTACTTCACAGCAAAGGTAACGGGTTTTATCTACTTCTTAATTCCATTAATTTGAATAAAAATCTCACCTGCCGAGATTGGGTGTGTTATTTGCTGTCTTTTATTATCAGTTTTCTTAAAACAGGTATACACACAGCTTTAAAATCTTTGTGGGGTAATGTATAGTGAAAGTATTTTTGTTGATGTACATATGCGTTTTCTCTGGTTTGTCATTCATTTTTCTATGTTTATTAGTGTTTTCTATCTGATATCTTACACCAACATCTTTGAGGCAATTAATCCAAGCTTAATACCAAAAACAAATTCAAGAAATACATTTGCGCTGATGACGTTGTTAGCCAGAGTTAATAAAAAAAAAAAAAATTTGCATGACCGTCAATAAATTCGCAAGTATTAAACCAAAAACTAGAATTATTTACCTGTTTGTTGAGTAAAACCTGATGGAAAAATTAGTAAAACCGCAAATGTGAGTAGAAAGGGCTTATTGGTAATCCTTGGCCCTGTCCCACGTTGTGATTCCATTGTGGTTCACACGATAAGATTTGATATAAATACCAACAATAAACTTTTCTCCTCTGTACAGGAATGCGGTTTAGAAAACAACACTTTTAATCACGAAAAAATATATGAAGCGGGTATACGAATCTTAAGCTGTTTATTTAAAACATTTAATCCACATTATGAAACTCTTCTTTATTTTTTTTGCATTGACACGTAACTCGTAGAAAGCTGGTTCAATATATGTTAAAACTTTTATTCATCCGTTTTATTTAAGAAATTAAATTCAGATTCTGAACCAATATAAGTGTCCTCTTTGGGTATACAAATAGCAAACGTGTAGACATATATATATATATAAATATATATTAGTAAATATATACATATATATTATAAATTTCACGACGGACGGACGATTTCCGCTTCTAAACACACTCTGCGTAACGTGTAAAGCGACTGATCATTCCGAATGAAAGTTGAACAACTGAGGCAGTGAAGTCAACGATATTTAAGTGAGACCTGCAGACCAAATTGTGAGCAATTCTTACAGCGGCCACTGGCCACACAACTATTTCGTTATGAGAAAATGTTTCAAACTAGAGAGGGGAGGCGAAAACAACAAGAAGACCAAGACCTCGTGTTCGTATTGGTTGCAGCCATTGGTGTAACGCAACGACTGAAACTACATCTACATGAGTGTGAAGAAGTTGGAGCAGAAAAAAAAGTTTCCTTCAATTTAACATATTACCTTCTCTGCGTGTAATTATTATGATTTTATTGTAGATATCCATCATTCTACCTCATTTGTAGGTATTGCAAATACGTTATGACTATGGTAGATTTATAATAGCGCGCACAAACCTACAAGTATATCAAGAATTTTGTAAATTCTTGTGTCAACGTTGAGCTCTTTTTAATAAAATCGCAGCACATTTCAATGTAGGTCGCCTTTCTGTGTCTTCAAGATTCCTTGCATGTTCAGCCGGCTTTAGTTTATTATTCATTCCCTCCAAGCGAGCCCAATTGAATTCGACCGGTTACGTTCTACTCTGGTAGAATAAATGCTTCTTCATTTCAATGTTTCTGAAATGAGCTTACATTGGGAGATGATGATCATATTTGCTTCCAAGGAATTTTCGAATTTCGAAATCATAGATATGGTTGCATAGCAAGCGAATTTTCTAGGTGTTTCGTTTTAGCAGCATAATTACATATCGTTGAGAAAATTTATAGAATGTATTATAGAATATTGAAAAGAATGCTTTGCGTATATGCCTTTTGTCTGCCAGTACAGACTTGCCTGTACAATGTCTCTTGCCTTGTCTCGTCTAGTAATCGTACTGTCAGTCAGTACAGTCTTTAAAACGTTAGTTATGATGAGCATAAATTCCCCATCGAAATACTATGCGTGATAACACCGACGATGAAAGTCAATGCGCAACAATTAAATTCTTTCCATTTAGTAAGAAAAACACGTCGAATACATGTTTAATCATTTAATACACTTAACAAGAAGTCAAGAAACGTATTACTTTGATATTTACTGGTTGAGTGATGAAAAACATATCATTTCATTTGCACGCAACACAAGCGTTGCCAGATAAGCAATAGTTCTTCTCGTTTTAGCAATTTCAATGAGTTCATTGATCAGATCAGCAGATCAGAAGTTGGTAGAAAAAAAGTTTCAAAAAAAGCGTCGGAAAAAGTGACCTGAAGTAGTTTATTTTGGCAAGTCGGCCATATCTCGAAGACGGGTGTCTCTTGCGGACACGACCGAACCGACCCGATACCATAATCCAGAAGGGCAGAGGTAGCCCAAATACAATCGGTATTAAGTCAACGCAAAGACATACATATCGACGGACTAGTGGCGAGTGAGAAAAAAATTAAAGATCTAGAAGCATTCGACGACAAAACGATTCAAGATCACTATGTGACTGACCCACCACAAAATGAAATCAAAATTGAGCCGTGATGCAGATGAAGAACGAAGTATAATTATTGAGTGCTTGGACAAAATCGAATCGAATCAGCTGCCCTCGTATGTACTAGTGTCAACTGCAACCAAAGTCAACGAGGGTATGCATGTGCGTACCGGTTCATGTCATGAAAATGAAAAAAAAATCACTCGTTTCGCGACGAGAGACATCTCAAAAAATAAAAAATTCCATTCAATGTACCCGACGACGGTTCAAGACAGCGACCGATTAGAAGAAAAGTCCGATTGAGCATGCACTACGTGCCCCAGGTGTCTAGCATACTGTCTAGCATCCATTTCAGTGCACCATCAACAAAGTTGGCCAAAATCGAGCATCATTTCAGAAAAATTACCCAAAAATTGTACTAAAACGGGTTGAGGGCTGGAGAGGGGGCGTGGGGTAGTCACAGGAGAGGGGAGTCACATACGTATGAGTAGGTCCCTGCGTGAGTACGATACAAGTGAGAAAACAAAACTTTCGAAAAAAATATTGTTCACAATGTGCACCCCACGACCACTATTAACAAACTGAGGTCGGTCCCGCGCCTGGTGGAGTCTTATATAACCTCGGCATGCCCCTAGGTGTAAGAAAATTTTTCGAAAATTTTTGAAATTTTTTTCTTACACCTATGGGCATGCCGATGTTATATAAGACTCCACCAGGCGCGGGACCGGCCTCAGTTTGTTAATAGTGGTCGTGGGGTGCACATTGTGAACAATATTTTTTTCGAAAGTTTTGTGAATAATATTTTTTGAATTTTCGTTTTTTTTGCTATTTTTCGCAGAAGTTTCATAGCGTTTGGATTTTTTTAATTTTTCACGGCGGTGGGTTGTTTGAGACGACGGAGGGGCAGGCATCATTGAGTGATTTCAGACTTTGGTTTTCTTTGAGAGGCAGTTTGAATGGGCTTTTGGGGGATTTGAGGTGCAAAATTGGTCGCTTTTTATTTGTTTTCGCCTGAATATGTGACGACCGACATTTGATTAGTTGGTCGATGCAGAAGAGTGTCCATTGGACGTGTTGGATGGATTTTTGAATGCATTCTGGCATTGTGTGATGTCTCGTCATTTGTTATTGCCATATGCTGTTAGAGACGAGTCTCACTACCCTCCACATCCTCTCTGGTGCGCAGGCGATCCAGATCACGTCTAGTGTCTGTGCTGCCGACTCACTTGTCAGAGGACAGTTACAAGCCCCCGCTGCCTGGTCACGCGTCTCTTTCAAGAAGAGCCGTGGTTGACAAACAAGGCCCTTCGACCATCCAGCAGACTTCAGTGCGAGATCAAAGAAAGAGAAGTCAACCATTTCCAATCGACTTCAGTCATTTTTCAGACTTTTTCACGACAATCTTCGCGCAGTCTTCTACAGACTGCACCAAAAAATAAAACCCAGTCTTCTTCAGACTCCCCACAGATCACGAGCAAACAAGGATACCTCACGGGAGGTCACTTGTCACGAGAAAGCCTACATGAACGGAGAAACACTTGCCAAACCCTGCAGACGAAGGGAAACACACTCTTGATCCATTGCGTTGGCTGCCCCCGGTACCTGAAAGAAGGACGAGCCCAAGTAACCACGAATCCTATAAGCAAAGGGACCCCCAGGAGCGCCCTAATGTCACCAACCGCCCGATGAACCCATCAGGAGGTTGCGACTCTGAAAAGAGAGGTTGCATGTTGGTTTGGAACTAGTTCACCCGAACGACTGCTAACCCTCGAATCCTCTAGTTAAACGACCCACCCCCGTTGACCGTGTTCGAACAAAACTTCCCGGCGACCTGGTCGGCGTGTCGATAGTGGAAGCTCACTTACCGGATGCTGGTGGCCGTGAGGGGCTGGTGGCTTGATGTGATGTCAACCAGACAGATGACCTACCTGCTTCGCTTTTGTCCCACGATGGATATCACTTCACTTCACTTCAGTTTGCATTCGCGCACTCCCGGACACTCGCGAGGGGCTGTGGAACGAGATCGTTACGGATTCGGGAAGATTCGGACACGCGATGGGCTTTGGAACGGAACCGAGAAGTATTCAGGCACATCGCACTCGCGAGGGGCTTCAGGACGGAACCGAGGTGGACACACTTCGGATTCGGGCACTTCTCACTCGCGAGGGTCTTCAGGACGGAACCGAGATGGATTCGCGAGGAATTCGGGGACTTCGCACTCGCGAAGGGCTTTGGGACGGAACCGAGAAAGATTCAGGCACTTCGCACTCGCGAGGGGCTTCAGGACGGAAGCGAGGTGGACAAACGTCAGATTCGGGCACTTCTCACTCGCGGGGGGCTTCAGAACGGAACCGAGGTGTACACACGTGGGATTCGGGCACTTTTCACTCGCGAGGGTCTTCAGGACGGAACCGAGATGGATTCGCGAGGAATTCGGGGACTTCGCACTCGCGAGGGGCTTTGAGACGGAACCGAGAAGTATTCAGGCACATCGCACTAGCGAGGGGCTTCAGGACGGAACCGAGGTGGACACACTTCGGATTCGGGCACTTTTTACTCGCGAGGGGGCTTCAGAACGGAACCGAGGTGGACACACGTCGGATTCGTGCACTTTTCACTCACGAGGGGCTTTGGGACGGCACCGAGAAGGATTCGAGCACTTCTCACTCGCGAGGGTCTTCAGGACGGAACCGAGATGGATTCGCGAGGAATTCGGGGACTTCGCACTCGCGAGGGGCTTCAGGACGGAACCGAGGTGGACACACGTCGGATTCGGGCACTTCTCACTCGCGGGGGCTTCAGAACGGAACCGAGGTGTACACACGTCGGATTCGGGCACTTTTTACTCGCGAGGGGCTTCAGAACGGAACCGAGGTGGACACACGTCGGATTCGGGCACTTCTCGCTCGCGAGGCGCTTTGGGACGGCACTGCTATTGGCACACGACGGATTCAGGCACTTCCCAATAGCGAGGGGCTTCAGGACGGAACCGAGGTGGACACACGTCGGATTCGGGCACTTCTCACTAGCGGGGGGCTTTGGGACGGCACCGAGAACGAATCGGTCACTTCTCACTCGCGAGGGTCTTAAGGACGGAACCGAGATGGATTCGCGAGGAATTCGGGGACTTCGCACTCGCGAGGGGCTTTGGGACTGAACCGAGATGGATTCAGGCACTTCGCACTCGCGAGGGGCTTCAGAACGGAACCGAGGTGGACACACGTCGGATTCGGGCACTTCTCGCTCGCGAGGCGCTTTGGGACGGCACTGCTATTGGCACACGACGGATTCAGGCACTTCCCAATAGCGAGGGGCTTCAGGACGGAACCGAGGTGGACACACGTCGGATTCGGGCACTTTTTACTCGCGAGGGGCTTCAGACCGGAACCGAGGTGGATACACGTCGAATTCGGGCACTTCTCACTCGCGGGGGGCTTTGGGACGGCACCGAGAACGAATCGGTCACTTCTCACTCGCGAGGGTCTTAAGGACGGAACCGAGATGGATTCGCGAGGAATTCGGGGACTTCGCACTCGCGAGGGGCTTTGAGACGGAACCGAGATGGATTCAGGCACTTCGCACTCGCGAGGGGCTTCAGGACGGAACCGAGGTGGACACACGTCGGATTCGGGCACTTCTCACTCGCGGGGAGCTTCAAGAATCGGTTATCGCACAAGGGATGTACCAGGCTTCACTGTGGCACGCTTGTGAAACCCAATTCGTACAGAAAACACTCAGATCCAAGCCTCTGTTGCGTCTACGCACTGCAGCAATTTCGCGAATTCCCAGTTTCATGGGAAAACCTGATGAGAAACGTAATTTTCAAGTTTTTACACCAAAACCCATGCAATTTCGCAAGAACACACGAAAAACGACAAAACAATGTACTCACCGCATATACGCAATTTTAATTTAATTTTCATCGAAATTCCAAAATGTCTGTAATGCAATTGCAATTTTTTTTCCTTCAGCAAGCCATCAGCGTCGGTCATTTTGATTCTCGAGTCGGCAATCTTTATTTCTCGAAAACAGGCCAAATTCCCCCGTAAAGTAGCAAATTTTTGCCGATCGTTTGAGGAAAACACTTTAACTTCACTTTGAGCATATTTCTGGGCTGGGAAAACACCGGAAAATGCAGTTTTTCTTTTTTTAAACTTCACTACGATCGGACTACGTGTCACCGCACTCGAATTTTTTTGTTGAAACTTGCGCTGACTTGAGAGGTTCCGCTGAGTGCTGACTTGCTGCGGTCAACTTGTTGCAAGGCTGACTCAGGGAGAGAGAAAGAGTGCGTGCGATGTTGCTGTGGTTGCAGCTGCAGTTCCGTCTTCGCCGGGTGGTGTCGATGGAGTTGCGAAGAGAATTTTGTGAAGCAGGCCAATAAACTCTTGGGGAACATAACCCCAAGAGGTTTGAAGCATGTAAAAACAACCTCCTTATCCTAACAGGCTTCCTAACAGGGTACTGCAAACTCAGGGAGCACTTAAGGAAACTAGGAGTATTAGATGAAGGTCTCTGCAGATGCTGCGTGTTTTTCTATGATTTTCGCTCGTTTAACAACGAAAAACACATCCACCCGCCACTCAATGTGCATGCAAAGCAAGCATTGCCAGAGATGCAACAATTCCTCTCCCTCACACGAGTTCCTTGCTGACGTCACGGAAAATGAAAAACCCACTTTTCGCCTATGTCCAAGGATTTTGAATGAATTTTTTGATGCAGTTAGCTTTAATTATTCATTTCACACCCAGGCCCTTGTATTCGGGGTGAAATACAAGGAAAAACCGTGAAAAATCGACTTTTAAAAAAATTACACATTTTACACGAAAAAATGCAGTAAATTCGCAACACACTTGGGTCGCATTTTTTTGTTGAAAATAAACTTGTTTTCGTTGGAGTGGACTGTATGGTTATTCGGTTTTCTGAAACGAATTTCTCGAGAACTAGGGCGAATCTAAGGATAAGTGATACCACGATGGACTGGAAATGAAGTGTAGAAGAGGGATAAGGTAGACATTTTGCGCGGGAGTGCCTTGAAAATTTCTGTGAGTCAAAATCCGAGAAGACCTCTTCTGGAACATTGAATTGATGGAACTGGAGAGGATTGTGATGGGATCTGACTGTGGAATGACTTGAAAATTCCCAGAAGTATCTGTCCATATTCATTTAACACCGGTATGAACAAATAATCCCACCAGTTCATGTCTAAACTTGATTTTTCAGCATTTAGAGCGGCCTACCCATGGTCTCAGAGTACACTTGGACTTCTCGATAGCCAGGATGTATCCAATGACGTAGGATATAACCATGGATAGGGAATTTAATGTAGAAGAGGTGTAAGGCAAGATTTTTTAACGGAAGTGTCGTGGGAAATTTTTGCCTGTCAGAATCTGAGAAGACCTCCTCTGGGACATGGAAATGGAGGAACTGGAGAGGATTGTGATGGGATCTGACTGTGGAATGACTTGAAATTTCGCAGAAGTATCTGTCCATATTCATTTAACACCGGTATGAACAAATAATCTCACCAGTTCATGTCTAAACTTCATTTTTCAGCATTTAGAGCGGCCTACCCACGGTCTCAGAGTACACTTGGAGTTCTGGAACGAATTTCTCGATAGCCAGGATGTATCCCATGACGTAGGATATAACCATGGACAGGGAATTCAATGTAGAAGAGGTGTAAGGCAAGATTTTTTAACGGAAGTGTCGTGGGAAATTTTTGCCTGTCAGAATCTGAGAAGACCTCCTCTGGGACATGGAAATGGAGGAACTGGAGAGGATTGTGATGGGATCTGACTGTGGAATGACTTGAAAATTCCCAGAAGTATCTGTCCATATTCATTTAACACCGGTATGAACAAATAATCCCACCAGTTCATGTCTAAACTTCATTTTTCAGCCTTTAGAGCGGCCTACCCATGGTCTCAGAGTACACTTGGACTTCTGGAACGAATTTCTCGATAGCCAGGGTGTGTCCAATGACGTGGGATGCTAGTATGGATAGGGAATTTAATGTGGAAGAGGAGTAAAGCAAGGCTTTTTAACGGGAGTGCTCTTAAAAATTTCCCTGAGTCAAAATCCGAGCAGACCTCCTCTAGCACATTGAAATGGATGAACTGGAGAGGATTGTGACTGTGTCTGTCTGTGGAATCACGTTGAACTTCTTTGAAATATCTGCCCATATTTGGCCAACAGGGATAGGAACAAAAAATCCAACCATGTTATGTCTAAACATATTTTTTCATCATTTAGGTCAGCCTACTCATGGTCTCAAAAGACACCCTTAATTGTGAAACGATCACTACGACCACCAGGACAAATCTAAGGACGAGGGATATCAGAATGAAAAGGGAAATGCTTTTAGGAGCGTAATAAGTTCTCGTATGTGTATTTCTTTAGTGGAATTCTGTGGGTTACTTAAAATTATAGCTCTTATTGCCTTAACTCCCCGACAGAGCATCGGCTCAATTTCGCATTTCCTCACACTTCATATTCCCTCTGTATTCACTTCATTTCATCCAATTTTCACTCAAGAATGCAATGAAGAATCGAAAAATCGCTAGAGACACTGTGCAACACCATCGTTTTGATAGCACATCAAGCGACGTTGAAACCAACGAATTTCTCGCTTTATCGATCGAAAAACAACAAAGCAACCGAAAAACTACGGACAACACGGAAAGGAAGACCTCGCCTCTAGGAGCGTGCACAGCTGGAAAGGGAGTGCAGTCTTCTTCTTCTGATGGTGCTACAGTCCGCACTGAACCAGGCCCCAAACCAATGAGTCTCCTCTGCAGCAGCATTCTTCTTAGCAGATGTCAACAAGATGAGCGTCTCTACAACCACTGCCCACTCGCTCGTGTAGTTTCTTCACTTTCACGTGTTCTGTCTGAACTGCCGGCTCACTTGTCAGAGGACAGTTGCAAGCCCCCGCTGCCTGGTCAGAGCCGTGGTTGACAAACAAGGCCCTTCGACCATCCAGCAGACTTCAGTGCGAGATCAAAGAAAGAGAAGTCAACCATTTCCAATCGACTTCAGTCATTTTTCAGACTTTTTCACGACAATCTTCGCGCAGTCTTCTACAGACTTCCGCACCAAAAAATAAAACCCAGTCTTCTTCAGACTCCCCACAGATCACGAGCAAACAAGGATACCTCACGGGAGGTCACTTGTCACGAGAAAGCCTACATGAACGGAGAAACACTTGCCAAACCCTGCAGACGAAGGGAAACACACTCTTGATCCATTGCGTCGGCTGCCCCCGGTACCTGAAAGAAGGACGAGCCCAAGTAACCACGAATCCTATAAGCAAAGGGACCCCCAGGAGCGCCCTAATGTCACCAACCGCCCGATGAACCCATCAGGAGGTTGCGACTCTGAAAAGAGAGGTTGCATGTTGGTTTGGAACTAGTTCACCCGAACGACTGCTAACCCTCGAATCCTCTAGTTAAACGACCCACCCCCGTTGACCGTGTTCGAACAAAACTTCCCGGCGACCTGGTCGGCGTGTCGATAGTGGAAGCTCACTTACCGGATGCTGGTGGCCGTGAGGGGCTGGTGGCTTGATGTGATGTCAACCAGACAGATGACCTACCTGCTTCGCTTTTGTCCCACGATGGATATCACTTCACTTCACTTCAGTTTGCATTCGCGCACTCCCGGACACTCGCGAGGGGCTGTGGAACGAGATCGTTACGGATTCGGGAAGATTCGGACACGCGATGGGCTTTGGAACGGAACCGAGAAGTATTCAGGCACATCGCACTCGCGAGGGGCTTCAGGACGGAACCGAGGTGGACACACTTCGGATTCGGGCACTTTTTACTCGCGAGGGGCTTTGGGACGGCACCGAGAAGGATTCGAGCACTTCTCACTCGCGAGGGTCTTCAGGACGGAACCGAGATGGATTCGCGAGGAATTCGGGGACTTCGCACTCGCGAGGGGCTTTGGGACGGAACCGAGAAAGATTCAGGCACTTCGCACTCGCGAGGGGCTTCAGGACGGAACCGAGGTGGACACACGTCGGATTCGGGCACTTCTCACTCGCGGGGGCTTCAGAACGGAACCGAGGTGTACACACGTGGGATTCGGGCACTTTTCACTCGCTAGGGTCTTCAGGACGGAACCGAGATGGATTCGCGAGGAATTCGGGGACTTCGCACTCGCGAGGGGCTTTGGGACGGAACCGAGATGGATTCAGGCACTTCGCACTAGCGAGGGGCTTCAGAACGGAACCGAGGTGGACACACGTCGGATTCGGGCACTTCTCGCTCGCGAGGCGCTTTGGGACGGCACTGCTATTGGCACACGACGGATTCAGGCACTTCCCAATAGCGAGGGGCTTCAGGACGGAACCGAGGTGGACACACGTCGGATTCGGGCACTTTTTACTCGCGAGGGGCTTCAGACCGGAACCGAGGTGGATACACGTCGAATTCGGGCACTTCTCACTCGCGGGGGGCTTTGGGACGGCACCGAGAACGAATCGGTCACTTCTCACTCGCGAGGGTCTTAAGGACGGAACCGAGATGGATTCGCGAGGAATTCGGGGACTTCGCACTCGCGAGGGGCTTTGAGACGGAACCGAGATGGATTCAGGCACTTCGCACTCGCGAGGGGCTTCAGGACGGAACCGAGGTGGACACACGTCGGATTCGGGCACTTCTCACTCGCGGGGAGCTTCAAGAATCGGTTATCGCACAAGGGATGTACCAGGCTTCACTGTGGCACGCTTGTGAAACCCAATTCGTACAGAAAACACTCAGATCCAAGCCTCTGTTGCGTCTACGCACTGCAGCAATTTCGCGAATTCCCAGTTTCATGGGAAAACCTGATGAGAAACGTAATTTTTACACCAAAACCCATGCAATTTCGCAAGAACACACGAAAAACGACAAAACAATGTACTCACCGCATATACGCAATTTTAATTTAATTTTCATCGAAATTCCAAAATGTCTGTGATGCAATTGCAATTTTTTTTCCTTCAGCAAGCCATCAGCGTCGGTCATTTTGATTCTCGAGTCGGCAATCTTTATTTCTCGAAAACAGGCCAAATTCCCCCGTAAAGTAGCAAATTTTTGCCGATCGTTTGAGGAAAACACTTTAACTTCAGTTTGAGCATATTTCTGGGCTGGGAAAACACCGGAAAATGCAGTTTTTCTTTTTTTAAACTTCACTACGATCGGACTACGTGTCACCGCACTCGAATTTTTTTGTTGAAACTTGCGCTGACTTGAGAGGTTCCGCTGAGTGCTGACTTGCTGCGGTCAACTTGTTGCAAGGCTGACTCAGGGAGAGAGAAAGAGTGCGTGCGATGTTGCTGTGGTTGCAGCTGCAGTTCCGTCTTCGCCGGGTGGTGTCGATGGAGTTGCGAAGAGAATTTTGTGAAGCAGGCCAATAAACTCTTGGGGAACATAACCCCAAGAGGTTTGAAGCATGTAAAAACAACCTCCTTATCCTAACAGGCTTCCTAACAGGGTACTGCAAACTCAGGGAGCACTTAAGGAAACTAGGAGTATTAGATGAAGGTCTCTGCAGATTCTGCGTGTTTTTCTATGATTTTCGCTCGTTTAACAACGAAAAACACATCCACCCGCCACTCAATGTGTATGCAAAGCAAGCATTGCCAGAGATGCAACAATTCCTCTCCCTCACACGAGTTTTTTGCTGACGTCACGGAAAATAAAAAACCCACTTTTCTCCTATGTCCAAGGATTTTGAATGAATTTTTTGATGCAGTTAGCTTTAATTATTCATTTCACACCCAGGCCCTTGTATTCGGGGTGAAATACAAGGAAAAACCGTGAAAAATCGACTTTTAAAAAAATTACACATTTTACACGGAAAAATGCAGTAAATTCGCAACACACTTGGGTCGCATTTTTTTGTTGAAAATAAACTTGTTTTCGTTGGAGTGGACTGTATGGTTATTCGGTTTTCTGAAACGAATTTCTCGAGAACTAGGGCGAATCTAAGGATAAGTGATACCACGATGGATTGGAAATGAAGTGTAGAAGAGGGATAAGGTAGACATTTTGCGCGGGAGTGCCTTGGAAATTTCTGTGAGTCAAAATCCGAGAAGACCTCTTCTGGAACATTGAATTGATAGAACTGGAGAGGATTGTGATGGGATCTGACTGTGGAATGACTTGAAAATTCCCAGAAGTATCTGTCCATATTCATTTAACACCGGTATGAACAAATAATCCCACCAGTTCATGTCTAAACTTGATTTTTCAGCATTTAGAGCGGCCTACCCATGGTCTCAGAGTACACTTGGACTTCTGGAACGAATTTCTCGATAGCCAGGATGTATCCAATGACGTAGGATATAACCATGGATAGGGAATTTAATGTAGAAGAGGTGTAAGGCAAGATTTTTTAACGGAAGTGTCGTGGGAAATTTTTGCCTGTCAGAATCTGAGAAGACCTCCTCTGGGACATGGAAATGGAGGAACTGGAGAGGATTGTGATGGGATCTGACTGTGGAATGACTTGAAATTTAGCAGAAGTATCTGTCCATATTCATTTAACACCGGTATGAACAAATAATCTCACCAGTTCATGTCTAAACTTCATTTTTCAGCATTTAGAGCGGCCTACCCACGGTCTCAGAGTACACTTGGAGTTCTGGAACGAATTTCTCGATAGCCAGGATGTATCCCATGACGTAGGATATAACCATGGACAGGGAATTCAATGTAGAAGAGGTGTAAGGCAAGATTTTTTAACGGAAGTGTCGTGGGAAATTTTTGCCTGTCAGAATCTGAGAAGACCTCCTCTGGGACATGGAAATGGAGGAACTGGAGAGGATTGTGATGGGATCTGACTGTGGAATGACTTGAAATTTCGCAGAAGTATCTGTCCATATTCATTTAACACCGGTATGAACAAATAATCCCACCAGTTCATGTCTAAACTTCATTTTTCAGCCTTTAGGGCGGCCTACCCATGGTCTCAGAGTACACTTGGACTTCTGGAACGAATTTCTCGATAGCCAGGGTGTGTCCAATGACGTGGGATGCTAGTATGGATAGGGAATTTAATGTGGAAGAGGAGTAAAGCAAGGCTTTTTAACGGGAGTGCTCTTAAAAATTTCCTTGAGTCAAAATCCGAGAAGACCTCCTCTAGCACATTGAAATGGATGAACTGGAGAGGATTGTGACTGTGTCTGTCTGTGGAATCACGTTGAACTTCTTTGAAATATCTGCCCATATTTGGCCAACAGGGATAGGAACAAAAAATCCAACCATGTTATGTCTAAACATATTTTTTCATCATTTAGGTCAGCCTACTCATGGTCTCAAAAGACACCCTTAATTGTGAAACGATCACTACGACCACCAGGACAAATCTAAGGACGAGGGATATCAGAATGAAAAGGGAAATGCTTTTAGGAGCGTAATAAGTTCTCGTATGTGTATTTCTTTAGTGGAATTCTGTGGGTTACTTAAAATTATAGCTCTTATTGCCTTAACTCCCCGACAGAGCATCGGCTCAATTTCGCATTTCCTCACACTTCATATTCCCTCTGTATTCACTTCATTTCATCCAATTTTCACTCAAGAATGCAAAGAAGTATCGAAAAATCGCTAGAGACACTGTGCAACACCATCGTTTTGATAGCACATCAAGCGACGTTGAAATCAACGAATTTCTCGCTTTATCGATCGAAAAACAACAAAGCAACCGAAAAACTACGGACAACACGGAAAGGAAGACCTCGCCTCTAGGAGCGTGCACAGCTGGAAAGGGAGTGCAGTCTTCTTCTTCTGATGGTGCTACAATCCGCACTGAACCAGGCCCCAAACCAATGAGTCTCCTCTGCAGCAGCATTCTTCTTAGCAGATGTCAACAAGATGAGCGTCTCTACAACCACTGCCCACTCGCTCGTGTAGTTTCTTCACTTTCACGTGTTCTGTCTGAACTGCTGGCTCACTTGTCAGAGGACAGTTGCAAGCCCCCGCTGCCTGGTCAGAGCCGTGGTTGACAAACAAGGCCCTTCGACCATCCAGCTGACTTCACTGCGAGATCAAAGAAAGAGAAGTCAACCATTTCCAATCGACTTCAGTCATTTTTCAGACTTTTTCACGACAATCTTCGCGCAGTCTTCTACAGACTTCCGCACCAAAAAATAAAACCCAGTCTTCTTCAGACTCCCCACAGATCACGAGCAAACAAGGATACCTCACGGGAGGTCACTTGTCACGAGAAAGCATACATGAACGGAGAAACACTTGCCAAACCCTGCAGACGAAGGGAAACACACTCTTGATCCATTGCGTTGGCTGCCCCCGGTACCTGAAAGAAGGACGAGCCCAAGTAACCACGAATCCTATAAGCAAAGGGACCCCCAGGAGCGCCCTAATGTCACCAACCGCCCGATGAACCCATCAGGAGGTTGCGACTCTGAAAAGAGAGGTTGCATGTTGGTTTGGAACTAGTTCACCCGAACGACTGCTAACCCTCGAATCCTCTAGTTAAACGACCCACCCCCGTTGACCGTGTTCGAACAAACTTCCCGGCGACCTGGTCGGCGTGTCGATAGTGGAAGCTCACTTACCGGATGCTGGTGGCCCTGAGGGGCTGGTGGCTAGATGTGATGTCAACCAGACAGATGACCTACCTGCTTCGCTTTTGTCCCACGATGGATATATCACTTCACTTCACTTCAGTTTGCATTCGCGCACTCCCGGACACTCGCGAGGGGCTGTGGAACGAGATCGTTACGGATTCGGAAAGATTCGGACACGCGATGGGCTTTGGAACGGAACCGAGAAGTATTCAGGCACATCGCACTCGCGAGGGGCTTCAGGACGGAACCGAGGTGGACACACTTCGGATTCGGGCACTTTTTACTCGCGAGGGGCTTTGGGACGGCACCGAGAAGGATTCGAGCACTTCTCACTCGCGAGGGTCTTCAGGACGGAACCGAGATGGATTCGCGAGGAATTCGGGGACTTCGCACTCGCGAGGGGCTTTGGGACGGAACCGAGAAAGATTCAGGCACTTCGCACTCGCGAGGGGCTTCAGGACGGAACCGAGGTGGACACACGTCGGATTCGGGCACTTCTCACTCGCGGGGGCTTCAGAACGGAACCGAGGTGTACACACGTGGGATTCGGGCACTTTTCACTCGCTAGGGTCTTCAGGACGGAACCGAGATGGATTCGCGAGGAATTCGGGGACTTCGCACTCGCGAGGGGCTTTGGGACGGAACCGAGATGGATTCAGGCACTTCGCACTCGCGAGGGGCTTCAGAACGGAACCGAGGTGGACACACGTCGGATTCGGGCACTTCTCGCTCGCGAGGCGCTTTGGGACGGCACTGCTATTGGCACACGACGGATTCAGGCACTTCCCAATAGCGAGGGGCTTCAGGACGGAACCGAGGTGGACACACGTCGGATTCGGGCACTTTTTACTCGCGAGGGGCTTCAGACCGGAACCGAGGTGGATACACGTCGAATTCGGGCACTTCTCACTCGCGGGGGGCTTTGGGACGGCACCGAGAACGAATCGGTCACTTCTCACTCGCGAGGGTCTTAAGGACGGAACCGAGATGGATTCGCGAGGAATTCGGGGACTTCGCACTCGCGAGGGGCTTTGAGACGGAACCGAGATGGATTCAGGCACTTCGCACTCGCGAGGGGCTTCAGGACGGAACCGAGGTGGACACACGTCGGATTCGGGCACTTCTCACTCGCGGGGAGCTTCAAGAATCGGTTATCGCACAAGGGATGTACCAGGCTTCACTGTGGCACGCTTGTGAAACCCAATTCGTACAGAAAACACTCAGATCCAAGCCTCTGTTGCGTCTACGCACTGCAGCAATTTCGCGAATTCCCAGTTTCATGGGAAAACCTGATGAGAAACGTAATTTTCATGTTTTTACACCAAAACCCATGCAATTTCGCAAGAACACACGAAAAACGACAAAACAATGTACTCACCGCATATACGCAATTTTAATTTAATTTTCATCGAAATTCCAAAATGTCTGTGATGCAATTGCAATTTTTTTTCCTTCAGCAAGCCATCAGCGTCGGTCATTTTGATTCTCGAGTCGGCAATCTTTATTTCTCGAAAACAGGCCAAATTCCCCCGTAAAGTAGCAAATTTTTGCCGATCGTTTGAGGAAAACACTTTAACTTCACTTTGAGCATATTTCTGGGCTGGGAAAACACCGGAAAATGCAGTTTTTCTTTTTTTAAACTTCACTACGATCGGACTACGTGTCACCGCACTCGAATTTTTTTGTTGAAACTTGCGCTGACTTGAGAGGTTCCGCTGAGTGCTGACTTGCTGCGGTCAACTTGTTGCAAGGCTGACTCAGGGAGAGAGAAAGAGTGCGTGCGATGTTGCTGTGGTTGCAGCTGCAGTTCCGTCTTCGCCGGGTGGTGTCGATGGAGTTGCGAAGAGAATTTTGTGAAGCAGGCCAATAAACTCTTGGGGAACATAACCCCAAGAGGTTTGAAGCATGTAAAAACAACCTCCTTATCCTAACAGGCTTCCTAACAGGGTACTGCAAACTCAGGGAGCACTTAAGGAAACTAGGAGTATTAGATGAAGGTCTCTGCAGATTCTGCGTGTTTTTCTATGATTTTCGCTCGTTTAACAACGAAAAACACATCCACCCGCCACTCAATGTGTATGCAAAGCAAGCATTGCCAGAGATGCAACAATTCCTCTCCCTCACACGAGTTTTTTGCTGACGTCACGGAAAATAAAAAACCCACTTTTCTCCTATGTCCAAGGATTTTGAATGAATTTTTTGATGCAGTTAGCTTTAATTATTCATTTCACACCCAGGCCCTTGTATTCGGGGTGAAATACAAGGAAAAACCGTGAAAAATCGACTTTTAAAAAAATTACACATTTTACACGGAAAAATGCAGTAAATTCGCAACACACTTGGGTCGCATTTTTTTGTTGAAAATAAACTTGTTTTCGTTGGAGTGGACTGTATGGTTATTCGGTTTTCTGAAACGAATTTCTCGAGAACTAGGGCGAATCTAAGGATAAGTGATACCACGATGGACTGGAAATGAAGTGTAGAAGAGGGATAAGGTAGACATTTTGCGCGGGAGTGCCTTGAAAATGTCTGTGAGTCAAAATCCGAGAAGACCTCTTCTGGAACATTGAATTGATGGAACTGGAGAGGATTGTGATGGGATCTGACTGTGGAATGACTTGAAAATTCCCAGAAGTATCTGTCCATATTCATTTAACACCGGTATGAACAAATAATCCCACCAGTTCATGTCTAAACTTGATTTTTCAGCATTTAGAGCGGCCTACCCATGGTCTCAGAGTACACTTGGACTTCTCGATAGCCAGGATGTATCCAATGACGTAGGATATAACCATGGATAGGGAATTTAATGTAGAAGAGGTGTAAGGCAAGATTTTTTAACGGAAGTGTCGTGGGAAATTTTTGCCTGTCAGAATCTGAGAAGACCTCCTCTGGGACATGGAAATGGAGGAACTCGAGAGGATTGTGATGGGATCTGACTGTGGAATGACTTGAAATTTCGCAGAAGTATCTGTCCATATTCATTTAACACCGGTATGAACAAATAATCTCACCAGTTCATGTCTAAACTTCATTTTTCAGCATTTAGAGCGGCCTACCCATGGTCTCAGAGTACACTTGGACTTCTGGAACGAATTTCTCGATAGCCAGGATGTATCCAATGACGTAGGATATAACCATGGATAGGGAATTTAATGTAGAAGAGGTGTAAGGCAAGATTTTTTAACGGAAGTGTCGTGGGAAATTTTTGCCTGTCAGAATCTGAGAAGACCTCCTCTGGGACATGGAAATGGAGGAACTGGAGAGGATTGTGATGGGATCTGACTGTGGAATGACTTGAAATTTAGCAGAAGTATCTGTCCATATTCATTTAACACCGGTATGAACAAATAATCTCACCAGTTCATGTCTAAACTTCATTTTTCAGCATTTAGAGCGGCCTACCCACGGTCTCAGAGTACACTTGGAGTTCTGGAACGAATTTCTCGATAGCCAGGATGTATCCCATGACGTAGGATATAACCATGGACAGGGAATTCAATGTAGAAGAGGTGTAAGGCAAGATTTTTTAACGGAAGTGTCGTGGGAAATTTTTGCCTGTCAGAATCTGAGAAGACCTCCTCTGGGACATGGAAATGGAGGAACTGGAGAGGATTGTGATGGGATCTGACTGTGGAATGACTTGAAATTTCGCAGAAGTATCTGTCCATATTCATTTAACACCGGTATGAACAAATAATCCCACCAGTTCATGTCTAAACTTCATTTTTCAGCATTTAGAGCGGCCTACCCACGGTCTCAGAGTACACTTGGAGTTCTGGAACGAATTTCTCGATAGCCAGGATGTATCCCATGACGTAGGATATAACCATGGACAGGGAATTCAATGTAGAAGAGGTGTAAGGCAAGATTTTTTAACGGAAGTGTCGTGGGAAATTTTTGCCTGTCAGAATCTGAGAAGACCTCCTCTGGGACATGGAAATGGAGGAACTGGAGAGGATTGTGATGGGATCTGACTGTGGAATGACTTGAAATTTCGCAGAAGTATCTGTCCATATTCATTTAACACCGGTATGAACAAATAATCCCACCAGTTCATGTCTAAACTTCATTTTTCAGCCTTTAGGGCGGCCTACCCATGGTCTCAGAGTACACTTGGACTTCTGGAACGAATTTCTCGATAGCCAGGGTGTGTCCAATGACGTGGGATGCTAGTATGGATAGGGAATTTAATGTGGAAGAGGAGTAAAGCAAGGCTTTTTAACGGGAGTGCTCTTAAAAATTTCCTTGAGTCAAAATCCGAGAAGACCTCCTCTAGCACATTGAAATGGATGAACTGGAGAGGATTGTGACTGTGTCTGTCTGTGGAATCACGTTGAACTTCTTTGAAATATCTGCCCATATTTGGCCAACAGGGATAGGAACAAAAAATCCAACCATGTTATGTCTAAACATATTTTTTCATCATTTAGGTCAGCCTACTCATGGTCTCAAAAGACACCCTTAATTGTGAAACGATCACTACGACCACCAGGACAAATCTAAGGACGAGGGATATCAGAATGAAAAGGGAAATGCTTTTAGGAGCGTAATAAGTTCTCGTATGTGTATTTCTTTAGTGGAATTCTGTGGGTTACTTAAAATTATAGCTCTTATTGCCTTAACTCCCCGACAGAGCATCGGCTCAATTTCGCATTTCCTCACACTTCATATTCCCTCTGTATTCACTTCATTTCATCCAATTTTCACTCAAGAATGCAAAGAAGTATCGAAAAATCGCTAGAGACACTGTGCAACACCATCGTTTTGATAGCACATCAAGCGACGTTGAAATCAACGAATTTCTCGCTTTATCGATCGAAAAACAACAAAGCAACCGAAAAACTACGGACAACACGGAAAGGAAGACCTCGCCTCTAGGAGCGTGCACAGCTGGAAAGGGAGTGCAGTCTTCTTCTTCTGATGGTGCTACAATCCGCACTGAACCAGGCCCCAAACCAATGAGTCTCCTCTGCAGCAGCATTCTTCTTAGCAGATGTCAACAAGATGAGCGTCTCTACAACCACTGCCCACTCGCTCGTGTAGTTTCTTCACTTTCACGTGTTCTGTCTGAACTGCTGGCTCACTTGTCAGAGGACAGTTGCAAGCCCCCGCTGCCTGGTCAGAGCCGTGGTTGACAAACAAGGCCCTTCGACCATCCAGCTGACTTCACTGCGAGATCAAAGAAAGAGAAGTCAACCATTTCCAATCGACTTCAGTCATTTTTCAGACTTTTTCACGACAATCTTCGCGCAGTCTTCTACAGACTTCCGCACCAACAAATAAAACCCAGTCTTCTTCAGACTCCCCACAGATCACGAGCAAACAAGGATACCTCACGGGAGGTCACTTGTCACGAGAAAGCCTACATGAACGGAGAAACACTTGCCAAACCCTGCAGACGAAGGGAAACACACTCTTGATCCATTGCGTTGGCTGCCCCCGGTACCTGAAAGAAGGACGAGCCCAAGTAACCACGAATCCTATAAGCAAAGGGACCCCCAGGAGCGCCCTAATGTCACCAACCGCCCGATGAACCCATCAGGAGGTTGCGACTCTGAAAAGAGAGGTTGCATGTTGGTTTGGAACTAGTTCACCCGAACGACTGCTAACCCTCGAATCCTCTAGTTAAACGACCCACCCCCGTTGACCGTGTTCGAACAAACTTCCCGGCGACCTGGTCGGCGTGTCGATAGTGGAAGCTCACTTACCGGATGCTGGTGGCCCTGAGGGGCTGGTGGCTAGATGTGATGTCAACCAGACAGATGACCTACCTGCTTCGCTTTTGTCCCACGATGGATATATCACTTCACTTCACTTCAGTTTGCATTCGCGCACTCCCGGACACTCGCGAGGGGCTGTGGAACGAGATCGTTACGGATTCGGAAAGATTCGGACACGCGATGGGCTTTGGAACGGAACCGAGAAGTATTCAGGCACATCGCACTCGCGAGGGGCTTCAGGACGGAACCGAGGTGGACACACTTCGGATTCGGGCACTTTTTACTCGCGAGGGGCTTTGGGACGGCACCGAGAAGGATTCGAGCACTTCTCACTCGCGAGGGTCTTCAGGACGGAACCGAGATGGATTCGCGAGGAATTCGGGGACTTCGCACTCGCGAGGGGCTTTGGGACGGAACCGAGAAAGATTCAGGCACTTCGCACTCGCGAGGGGCTTCAGGACGGAACCGAGGTGGACACACGTCGGATTCGGGCACTTCTCACTCGCGGGGGCTTCAGAACGGAACCGAGGTGTACACACGTGGGATTCGGGCACTTTTCACTCGCTAGGGTCTTCAGGACGGAACCGAGATGGATTCGCGAGGAATTCGGGGACTTCGCACTCGCGAGGGGCTTTGGGACGGAACCGAGATGGATTCAGGCACTTCGCACTCGCGAGGGGCTTCAGAACGGAACCGAGGTGGACACACGTCGGATTCGGGCACTTCTCGCTCGCGAGGCGCTTTGGGACGGCACTGCTATTGGCACACGACGGATTCAGGCACTTCCCAATAGCGAGGGGCTTCAGGACGGAACCGAGGTGGACACACGTCGGATTCGGGCACTTTTTACTCGCGAGGGGCTTCAGACCGGAACCGAGGTGGATACACGTCGAATTCGGGCACTTCTCACTCGCGGGGGGCTTTGGGACGGCACCGAGAACGAATCGGTCACTTCTCACTCGCGAGGGTCTTAAGGACGGAACCGAGATGGATTCGCGAGGAATTCGGGGACTTCGCACTCGCGAGGGGCTTTGAGACGGAACCGAGATGGATTCAGGCACTTCGCACTCGCGAGGGGCTTCAGGACGGAACCGAGGTGGACACACGTCGGATTCGGGCACTTCTCACTCGCGGGGAGCTTCAAGAATCGGTTATCGCACAAGGGATGTACCAGGCTTCACTGTGGCACGCTTGTGAAACCCAATTCGTACAGAAAACACTCAGATCCAAGCCTCTGTTGCGTCTACGCACTGCAGCAATTTCGCGAATTCCCAGTTTCATGGGAAAACCTGATGAGAAACGTAATTTTCATGTTTTTACACCAAAACCCATGCAATTTCGCAAGAACACACGAAAAACGACAAAACAATGTACTCACCGCATATACGCAATTTTAATTTAATTTTCATCGAAATTCCAAAATGTCTGTGATGCAATTGCAATTTTTTTTCCTTCAGCAAGCCATCAGCGTCGGTCATTTTGATTCTCGAGTCGGCAATCTTTATTTCTCGAAAACAGGCCAAATTCCCCCGTAAAGTAGCAAATTTTTGCCGATCGTTTGAGGAAAACACTTTAACTTCACTTTGAGCATATTTCTGGGCTGGGAAAACACCGGAAAATGCAGTTTTTCTTTTTTTAAACTTCACTACGATCGGACTACGTGTCACCGCACTCGAATTTTTTTGTTGAAACTTGCGCTGACTTGAGAGGTTCCGCTGAGTGCTGACTTGCTGCGGTCAACTTGTTGCAAGGCTGACTCAGGGAGAGAGAAAGAGTGCGTGCGATGTTGCTGTGGTTGCAGCTGCAGTTCCGTCTTCGCCGGGTGGTGTCGATGGAGTTGCGAAGAGAATTTTGTGAAGCAGGCCAATAAACTCTTGGGGAACATAACCCCAAGAGGTTTGAAGCATGTAAAAACAACCTCCTTATCCTAACAGGCTTCCTAACAGGGTACTGCAAACTCAGGGAGCACTTAAGGAAACTAGGAGTATTAGATGAAGGTCTCTGCAGATTCTGCGTGTTTTTCTATGATTTTCGCTCGTTTAACAACGAAAAACACATCCACCCGCCACTCAATGTGTATGCAAAGCAAGCATTGCCAGAGATGCAACAATTCCTCTCCCTCACACGAGTTTTTTGCTGACGTCACGGAAAATAAAAAACCCACTTTTCTCCTATGTCCAAGGATTTTGAATGAATTTTTTGATGCAGTTAGCTTTAATTATTCATTTCACACCCAGGCCCTTGTATTCGGGGTGAAATACAAGGAAAAACCGTGAAAAATCGACTTTTAAAAAAATTACACATTTTACACGGAAAAATGCAGTAAATTCGCAACACACTTGGGTCGCATTTTTTTGTTGAAAATAAACTTGTTTTCGTTGGAGTGGACTGTATGGTTATTCGGTTTTCTGAAACGAATTTCTCGAGAACTAGGGCGAATCTAAGGATAAGTGATACCACGATGGACTGGAAATGAAGTGTAGAAGAGGGATAAGGTAGACATTTTGCGCGGGAGTGCCTTGAAAATGTCTGTGAGTCAAAATCCGAGAAGACCTCTTCTGGAACATTGAATTGATGGAACTGGAGAGGATTGTGATGGGATCTGACTGTGGAATGACTTGAAAATTCCCAGAAGTATCTGTCCATATTCATTTAACACCGGTATGAACAAATAATCCCACCAGTTCATGTCTAAACTTGATTTTTCAGCATTTAGAGCGGCCTACCCATGGTCTCAGAGTACACTTGGACTTCTCGATAGCCAGGATGTATCCAATGACGTAGGATATAACCATGGATAGGGAATTTAATGTAGAAGAGGTGTAAGGCAAGATTTTTTAACGGAAGTGTCGTGGGAAATTTTTGCCTGTCAGAATCTGAGAAGACCTCCTCTGGGACATGGAAATGGAGGAACTGGAGAGGATTGTGATGGGATCTGACTGTGGAATGACTTGAAATTTCGCAGAAGTATCTGTCCATATTCATTTAACACCGGTATGAACAAATAATCTCACCAGTTCATGTCTAAACTTCATTTTTCAGCATTTAGAGCGGCCTACCCATGGTCTCAGAGTACACTTGGACTTCTGGAACGAATTTCTCGATAGCCAGGATGTATCCAATGACGTAGGATATAACCATGGATAGGGAATTTAATGTAGAAGAGGTGTAAGGCAAGATTTTTTAACGGAAGTGTCGTGGGAAATTTTTGCCTGTCAGAATCTGAGAAGACCTCCTCTGGGACATGGAAATGGAGGAACTGGAGAGGATTGTGATGGGATCTGACTGTGGAATGACTTGAAATTTAGCAGAAGTATCTGTCCATATTCATTTAACACCGGTATGAACAAATAATCTCACCAGTTCATGTCTAAACTTCATTTTTCAGCATTTAGAGCGGCCTACCCACGGTCTCAGAGTACACTTGGAGTTCTGGAACGAATTTCTCGATAGCCAGGATGTATCCCATGACGTAGGATATAACCATGGACAGGGAATTCAATGTAGAAGAGGTGTAAGGCAAGATTTTTTAACGGAAGTGTCGTGGGAAATTTTTGCCTGTCAGAATCTGAGAAGACCTCCTCTGGGACATGGAAATGGAGGAACTGGAGAGGATTGTGATGGGATCTGACTGTGGAATGACTTGAAATTTCGCAGAAGTATCTGTCCATATTCATTTAACACCGGTATGAACAAATAATCCCACCAGTTCATGTCTAAACTTCATTTTTCAGCATTTAGAGCGGCCTACCCACGGTCTCAGAGTACACTTGGACTTCTGGAACGAATTTCTCAATAGCCAGGGTGTGTCCAATGACGTGGGATGCTAGTATGGATAGGGAATTTAATGTGGAAGAGGAGTAAAGCAAGGCTTTTTAACGGGAGTGCTCTTAAAAATTTCCTTGAGTCAAAATCCGAGAAGACCTCCTCTAGCACATTGAAATGGATGAACTGGAGAGGATTGTGACTGTGTCTGTCTGTGGAATCACGTTGAACTTCTTTGAAATATCTGCCCATATTTGGCCAACAGGGATAGGAACAAAAAATCCAACCATGTTATGTCTAAACATATTTTTTCATCATTTAGGTCAGCCTACTCATGGTCTCAAAAGACACCCTTAATTGTGAAACGATCACTACGACCACCAGGACAAATCTAAGGACGAGGGATATCAGAATGAAAAGGGAAATGCTTTTAGGAGCGTAATAAGTTCTCGTATGTGTATTTCTTTAGTGGAATTCTGTGGGTTACTTAAAATTATAGCTCTTATTGCCTTAACTCCCCGACAGAGCATCGGCTCAATTTCGCATTTCCTCACACTTCATATTCCCTCTGTATTCACTTCATTTCATCCAATTTTCACTCAAGAATGCAAAGAAGTATCGAAAAATCGCTAGAGACACTGTGCAACACCATCGTTTTGATAGCACATCAAGCGACGTTGAAATCAACGAATTTCTCGCTTTATCGATCGAAAAACAACAAAGCAACCGAAAAACTACGGACAACACGGAAAGGAAGACCTCGCCTCTAGGAGCGTGCACAGCTGGAAAGGGAGTGCAGTCTTCTTCTTCTGATGGTGCTACAATCCGCACTGAACCAGGCCCCAAACCAATGAGTCTCCTCTGCAGCAGCATTCTTCTTAGCAGATGTCAACAAGATGAGCGTCTCTACAACCACTGCCCACTCGCTCGTGTAGTTTCTTCACTTTCACGTGTTCTGTCTGAACTGCTGGCTCACTTGTCAGAGGACAGTTGCAAGCCCCCGCTGCCTGGTCAGAGCCGTGGTTGACAAACAAGGCCCTTCGACCATCCAGCTGACTTCACTGCGAGATCAAAGAAAGAGAAGTCAACCATTTCCAATCGACTTCAGTCATTTTTCAGACTTTTTCACGACAATCTTCGCGCAGTCTTCTACAGACTTCCGCACCAAAAAATAAAACCCAGTCTTCTTCAGACTCCCCACAGATCACGAGCAAACAAGGATACCTCACGGGAGGTCACTTGTCACGAGAAAGCCTACATGAACGGAGAAACACTTGCCAAACCCTGCAGACGAAGGGAAACACACTCTTGATCCATTGCGTTGGCTGCCCCCGGTACCTGAAAGAAGGACGAGCCCAAGTAACCACGAATCCTATAAGCAAAGGGACCCCCAGGAGCGCCCTAATGTCACCAACCGCCCGATGAACCCATCAGGAGGTTGCGACTCTGAAAAGAGAGGTTGCATGTTGGTTTGGAACTAGTTCACCCGAACGACTGCTAACCCTCGAATCCTCTAGTTAAACGACCCACCCCCGTTGACCGTGTTCGAACAAACTTCCCGGCGACCTGGTCGGCGTGTCGATAGTGGAAGCTCACTTACCGGATGCTGGTGGCCGTGAGGGGCTGGTGGCTTGATGTGATGTCAACCAGACAGATGACCTACCTGCTTCGCTTTTGTCCCACGATGGATATATCACTTCACTTCACTTCAGTTTGCATTCGCGTACTCCCGGACACTCGCGAGGGGCTGTGGAACGAGATCGTTACGGATTCGGAAAGATTCGGACACGCGATGGGCTTTGGAACGGAACCGAGAAGTATTCAGGCACATCGCACTCGCGAGGGGCTTCAGGACGGAACCGAGGTGGACACACTTCGGATTCGGGCACTTTTTACTCGCGAGGGGCTTTGGGACGGCACCGAGGTGGAGGTGGACACGTCGGATTCGGGCACTTTTCACTCACGAGGGGCTTTGGGACGGCACCGAGAAGGATTCGAGCACTTATCACTCGCGAGGGTCTTCAGGACGGAACCGAGATGGATTCGCGAGGAATTCGGGGACTTCGCACTCGCGAGGGGCTTTGGGACGGAACCGAGAAAGATTCAGGCACTTCGCACTCGCGAGGGGCTTCAGGACGGAACCGAGATGGATTCGCGAGGAATTCGGGGACTTCGCACTCGCGAGGGGCTTTGGGACGGAACCGAGATGGATTCAGGCACTTCGCACTCGCGAGGGGTTTCAGGACGGAACCGAGGTGGACACACGTCGGATTCGGGCACTTCTCACTCGCGCGGGGCTTCAGAACGGAACCGAGGTGTACACACGTGGGATTCGGGCACTTTTCACTCACGAGGGGCTTTGGGACGGCACCGAGAACGATTCGGGCACTTCTCACTCGCGAGGGTCTTCAGGACGGAACCGAGATGGATTTGCGAGGAATTATGATACTTCGCACTCTCGAGGGGCTTTGGGACGGAACCGAGATGGATTCAGGCACTTCGCACTCGCGAGGGGCTTCAGAACGGAACCGAGGTGGACACACGTCGGATTCGGGCACTTCTCGCTCGCGAGGCGCTTTGGGACGGCACTGCTATTGGCATACGACGGATTCAGGCACTTCCCAATAGCGAGGGGCTTCAGGACGGAACCGAGGTGGACACACGTCGGATTCGGGCACTTCGCACTCGCGAGGGTCTTCAGGACAGAACCGAGATGGATTCGCGAGGAATTCGGGTACTTCGCACTCGCGAGGGTTTTCAGGACGGAACCGAGATGGATTCGCGAGGAATTCGGGGACTTCGCACTCGCGCGGGGCTTTGGGACGGAACCGAGATGGATTCAGGCACTTCGCACTCGCGAGGGACTTCAGGAGGGAACCGAGACGGATTCACGAGGAATTCGTAGGTTTTAATTGATAAATTGGCCATATCTCGGATATGGCTCCGTCGTTTGAGATGCGATTTGTTGCGTTGGATTCAGCACGCACAGACGCTCCTGTTGTGCCCCAAATTATACCGATACGACCAGTAGAAAGTAGGAAAAAATGTCGGAGAAGGTCACCTGAAATGGTTGACCTGAAGTGGTCCATATCTCGGAGACGGTTGGCTCTATTTGACTGCTTCTGGTCTCGTTGGATTCAGCATGGAAACACGCCAAAGCCATCAAACATGCCGCTACGACCAGTAGAAAGTAGAGAAAAATGCTGGAGAAAGTGACCATAAAATGCTGGAGAAAGTGACCATAAAATGCTAAATTATACAAAATGGGCCGTATCTCGAAAACTAAGCGTTTTTCGGGGTTGCAAATGATCTCTTATGCCATTTTACGGATATAACCGCGTTGCAAAGACGCTTCTTTAGAGCCATAAACCATGCCGCTACGACCAATAGATCAAAAGTTAGTAAAAAATAGTGCCTAAATATCGTCCGAAGAAGTGACCTGAAGTGGTTTTAATTGGTAAATTGGCCATGTCTCGGAAATGGCTTGGTCGTTTGAGATGCGGTTTGTTGCGTTCGATTCAGCACGCTTCTTTGTTCCGCGTTTATTTGACAAAATTTCCATACAGTCACTTACAAGCTCCTCCGCCTAGCAGAGATACCCACCTCAGCGGAGATCAGCCTGGCCTCAGAATGTGAAATTTCCTCACGAAATCGTTAATTTTCCCTCGAAAACCGATGGCCAACCCCTCGAAGTTAATGAAATCATCGATGGGGCAGCCGCAGCTATCTTCCAGAAAAGGTCCGACTCAAAAATTCGCATTTTCTTGGAAAATCGAAAGAATGCACGATTTCACGGCAAAAAATGCCGTCAATTGTGAGTCCCTGCCCTCGACTTTTTCCGCTGCGAGACGACAAATTTTTGAAAATCGTTTTTTTCCCAAATTCTACCAACTTTTGGATGAAAATCGGGTGGAGTGGAGTGTGTCAAGGGGTAGCTTGGAGTATACATCGAAAATTTGAAGGAAATCGACGAGGAAATGCGAAAATGAGACAAGTGGAGTCCAACTAACCCAGTTTTCGCAGACCCACCACGAGAGCCTCTGCTTCGTTTGATTGATTCATTATTCCATGGCGTCTTATTTAAATGTGGTGTATTGCGATTAGATTCGGCACACAAAGACGCTTCTTTAGAGCCATAAACCATGCCGCTACGACCAATAGATCAAAAGTTAGTAAAAAATAGTGCCTAAATATCGTCCGAAGAAGTGACCTGAAGTGGTTTTAATTGGTAAATTGGCCATATCTCGGAAATGGCTTGGTCGTTTGAGATGCGGTTTGTTGCGTTCGATTCAGCACGCAAATACGCTTCTTTTGTGTCCCAAATCATGCCGATGCGACCAGTAGAAAGTAGGAAAAAATGTCGGAGAAGGTCACCTGAAATGGTTGACCTGAAATGGTTTATTTTACATAATTGGGCATATCTCGGAGACTGTTCGCTCGATTTGAATGCTTCGGGTCTCGGTGGATTCAGCATGGAAAGACGCTTCTTTAGAGCCATCAAACATGTTGATGCGGCCTGTAGAAAGTAGGGAAAAATGTTGGAGAAAGTGACCATAAAATGCTAAATTATACAAAATGGGCCGTATCTCGAAAACTAAGCGTTTTTCGGGGTTGCAAATGATCTCTTACGCCATTTTACGGATATAACCGCGTTGCAAAGACGCTTCTTTAGAGCCATAAACCATGCCGCTACGACCAATAGATCAAAAGTTAGTAAAAAATAGTGCCTAAATATCGTCCGAAGAAGTGACCTGAAGTGGTTTTAATTGGTAAATTGGCCATATCTCGGAAATGGCTTGGTCGTTTGAGATGCGGTTTGTTGCGTTCGATTCAGCACGCAAATACGCTTCTTTTGTGTCCCAAATCATGCCGATGCGACCAGTAGAAAGTAGGAAAAAATGTCGGAGAAGGTCACCTGAAATGGTTGACTTGAAGTGGTTTATTTTACATAATTGGGCATATCTCGGAGACTGTTCGCTCGATTTGAATGCTTCGGGTCTCGTTGGATTCAGCATGGAAAGACGCTTCTTTAGAGCCATCAAACATGTTGATGCGGCCTGTAGAAAGTAGGGAAAAATGTTGGAGAAAGTGACCATAAAATGCTAAATTATACAAAATGGGCCGTATCTCGAAAACTAAGCGTTTTTCGGGGTTGCAAATGATCTCTTACGCCATTTTACGGATATAACCGCGTTGCAAAGACGCTTCTTTAGAGCCATAAACCATGCCGCTACGACCAATAGATCAAAAGTTAGTAAAAAATAGTGCCTAAAAATCGTCCGAAGAAGTGACCTGAAGTGGTTTTAATTGGTAAATTGGCCATATCTCGGAAATGGCTTGGTCGTTTGAGATGCGGTTTGTTGCGTTCGATTCAGCACGCAAATACGCTTCTTTTGTGTCCCAAATCATGCCGATGCGACCAGTAGAAAGTAAGAAAAAATGTCGGAGAAGGTCACCTGAAATGGTTGACTTGAAGTGGTTTATTTTACATAATTGGGCATATCTCGGAGACTGTTCGCTCGATTTGAATGCTTCGGGTCTCGTTGGATTCAGCATGGAAAGACGCTTGTTTAGAGCCATCAAACATGTTGATGCGGCCTGTAGAAAGTAGGGAAAAATGTTGGAGAAAGTGACCATAAAATGCTAAATTATACAAAATGGGCCGTATCTCGAAAACTAAGCGTTTTTCGGGGTTGCAAATGATCTCTTACGCCATTTTACGGATATAACCGCGTTGCAAAGACGCTTCTTTAGAGCCATAAACCATGCCGCTACGACCAATAGATCAAAAGTTAGTAAAAAATAGTGCCTAAAAATCGTCCGAAGAAGTGACCTGAAGTGGTTTTAATTGGTAAATTGGCCATATCTCGGATATATTTACGGATATAACCGCGTTGCAAAGACGCTTCTTTAGAGCCATAAACCATGCCGCTACGACCAATAGATCAAAAGTTAGTAAAAAATAGTGCCTAAAAATCGTCCGAAGAAGTGACCTGAAGTGGTTTTAATTGGTAAATTGGCCATATCTCGGAAATGGCTTGGTCGTTTGAGATGCGGTTTGTTGCGTTCGATTCAGCACGCAAATACGCTTCTTTTGTGTCCCAAATCATGCCGATGCGACCAGTAGAAAGTAAGAAAAAATGTCGGAGAAGGTCACCTGAAATGGTTGACTTGAAGTGGTTTATTTTACATAATTGGGCATATCTCGGAGACTGTTCGCTCGATTTGAATGCTTCGGGTCTCGTTGGATTCAGCATGGAAAGACGCTTGTTTAGAGCCATCAAACATGTTGATGCGGCCTGTAGAAAGTAGGGAAAAATGTTGGAGAAAGTGACCATAAAATGCTAAATTATACAAAATGGGCCGTATCTCGAAAACTAAGCGTTTTTCGGGGTTGCAAATGATCTCTTACGCCATTTTACGGATATAACCGCGTTGCAAAGACGCTTCTTTAGAGCCATAAACCATGCCGCTACGACCAATAGATCAAAAGTTAGTAAAAAATAGTGCCTAAAAATCGTCCGAAGAAGTGACCTGAAGTGGTTTTAATTGGTAAATTGGCCATATCTCGGAAATGGCTTGGTCGTTTGAGATGCGGTTTGTTGCGTTCGATTCAGCACGCAAATACGCTTCTTTTGTGTCCCAAATCATGCCGATGCGACCAGTAGAAAGTAGGAAAAAATGTCGGAGAAGGTCACCTGAAATGGTTGACTTGAAGTGGTTTATTTTACATAATTGGGCATATCTCGGAGACTGTTCGCTCGATTTGAATGCTTCGGGTCTCGTTGGATTCAGCATGGAAAGACGCTTCTTTAGAGCCATCAAACATGTTGATGCGGCCTGTAGAAAGTAGGGAAAAATGTTGGAGAAAGTGACCATAAAATGCTAAATTATACAAAATGGGCCGTATCTCGAAAACTAAGCGTTTTTCGGGGTTGCAAATGATCTCTTACGCCATTTTACGGATATAACCGCGTTGCAAAGACGCTTCTTTAGAGCCATAAACCATGCCGCTACGACCAATAGATCAAAAGTTAGTAAAAAATAGTGCCTAAAAATCGTCCGAAGAAGTGACCTGAAGTGGTTTTAATTGGTAAATTGGCCATATCTCGGAAATGGCTTGGTCGTTTGAGATGCGGTTTGTTGCGTTCGATTCAGCACGCAAATACGCTTCTTTTGTGTCCCAAATCATGCCGATGCGACCAGTAGAAAGTAGGAAAAAATGTCGGAGAAGGTCACCTGAAATGGTTGACTTGAAGTGGTTTATTTTACATAATTGGGCATATCTCGGAGACTGTTCGCTCGATTTGAATGCTTCGGGTCTCGTTGGATTCAGCATGGAAAGACGCTTCTTTAGAGCCATCAAACATGTTGATGCAGCCTGTAGAAAGTAGGGAAAAATGTTGGAGAAAGTGACCATAAAATGCTAAATTATACAAAATGGGCCGTATCTCGAAAACTAAGCGTTTTTCGGGGTTGCAAATGATCTCTTACGCCATTTTACGGATATAACCGCGTTGCAAAGACGCTTCTTTAGAGCCATAAACCATGCCGCTACGACCAATAGATCAAAAGTTAGTAAAAAATAGTGCCTAAATATCGTCCGAAGAAGTGACCTGAAGTGGTTTTAAATGGTAAATTGGCCATATCTCGGAAATGGCTTGGTCGTTTGAGATGCGGTTTGTTGCGTTCGATTCAGCACGCAAATACGCTTCTTTTGTGTCCCAAATCATGCCGATGCGACCAGTAGAAAGTAGGAAAAAATGTCGGAGAAGGTCACCTGAAATGGTTGACTTGAAGTGGTTTATTTTACATAATTGGGCATATCTCGGAGACTGTTGGCTCGATTTGAATGCTTCGGGTCTCGTTGGATTCAGCATGGAAAGACGCTTCTTTAGAGCCATCAAACATGTTGATGCGGCCTGTAGAAAGTAGGGAAAAATGTTGGAGAAAGTGACCATAAAATGCTAAATTATACAAAATGGGCCGTATCTCGAAAACTAAGCGTTTTTCGGGGTTGCAAATGATCTCTTACGCCATTTTACGGATATAACCGCGTTGCAAAGACGCTTCTTTAGAGCCATAAACCATGCCGCTACGACCAATAGATCAAAAGTTAGTAAAAAATAGTGCCTAAATATCGTCCGAAGAAGTGACCTGAAGTGGTTTTAATTGGTAAATTGGCCATATCTCGGAAATGGCTTGGTCGTTTGAGATGCGGTTTGTTGCGTTCGATTCAGCACGCAAATACGCTTCTTTTGTGTCCCAAATCATGCCGATGCGACCAGTAGAAAGTAGGAAAAAATGTCGGAGAAGGTCACCTGAAATGGTTGACCTGAAATGGTTTATTTTACATAATTGGGCATATCTCGGAGACTGTTCGCTCGATTTGAATGCTTCGGGTCTCGTTGGATTCAGCATGGAAAGACGCTTGTTTAGAGCCATCAAACATGTTGATGCGGCCTGTAGAAAGTAGGGAAAAATGTTGGAGAAAGTGACCATAAAATGCTAAATTATACAAAATGGGCCGTATCTCGAAAACTAAGCGTTTTTCGGGGTTGCAAATGATCTCTTACGCCATTTTACGGATATAACCGCGTTGCAAAGACGCTTCTTTAGAGCCATAAACCATGCCGCTACGACCAATAGATCAAAAGTTAGTAAAAAATAGTGCCTAAATATCGTCCGAAGAAGTGACCTGAAGTGGTTTTAAATGGTAAATTGGCCATATCTCGGAAATGGCTTGGTCGTTTGAGATGCGGTTTGTTGCGTTCGATTCAGCACGCAAATACGCTTCTTTTGTGTCCCAAATCATGCCGATGCGACCAGTAGAAAGTAGGAAAAAATGTCGGAGAAGGTCACCTGAAATGGTTGACTTGAAGTGGTTTATTTTACATAATTGGGCATATCTCGGAGACTGTTGGCTCGATTTGAATGCTTCGGGTCTCGTTGGATTCAGCATGGAAAGACGCTTCTTTAGAGCCATCAAACATGTTGATGCGGCCTGTAGAAAGTAGGGAAAAATGTTGGAGAAAGTGACCATAAAATGCTAAATTATACAAAATGGGCCGTATCTCGAAAACTAAGCGTTTTTCGGGGTTGCAAATGATCTCTTACGCCATTTTTCGGATATAACCGCGTTGCAAAGACGCTTCTTTAGAGCCATAAACCATGCCGCTACGACCAATAGATCAAAAGTTAGTAAAAAATAGTGCCTAAATATCGTCCGAAGAAGTGACCTGAAGTGGTTTTAATTGGTAAATTGGCCATATCTCGGAAATGGCTTGGTCGTTTGAGATGCGGTTTGTTGCGTTCGATTCAGCACGCAAATACGCTTCTTTTGTGTCCCAAATCATGCCGATGCGACCAGTAGAAAGTAGGAAAAAATGTCGGAGAAGGTCACCTGAAATGGTTGACCTGAAATGGTTTATTTTACATAATTGGGCATATCTCGGAGACTGTTCGCTCGATTTGAATGCTTCGGGTCTCGTTGGATTCAGCATGGAAAGACGCTTCTTTAGAGCCATCAAACATGTTGATGCGGCCTGTAGAAAGTAGGGAAAAATGTTGGAGAAAGTGACCATAAAATGCTAAATTATACAAAATGGGCCGTATCTCGAAAACTAAGCGTTTTTCGGGGTTGCAAATGATCTCTTACGCCATTCTACGGATATAACCGCGTTGCAAAGACGCTTCTTTAGAGCCATAAACCATGCCGCTACGACCAATAGATCAAAAGTTAGTAAAAAATAGTGCCTAAATATCGTCCGAAGAAGTGACCTGAAGTGGTTTTAAATGGTAAATTGGCCATATCTCGGAAATGGCTTGGTCGTTTGAGATGCGGTTTGTTGCGTTCGATTCAACACGCAAATACGCTTCTTTTGTGTCCCAAATCATGCCGATGCGACCAGTAGAAAGTAGGAAAAAATGTCGGAGAAGGTCACCTGAAATGGTTGACTTGAAGTGGTTTATTTTACATAATTGGGCATATCTCGGAGACTGTTGGCTCGATTTGAATGCTTCGGGTCTCGTTGGATTCAGCATGGAAAGACGCTTCTTTAGAGCCATCAAACATGTTGATGCGGCCTGTAGAAAGTAGGGAAAAATGTTGGAGAAAGTGACCATAAAATGCTAAATTATACAAAATGGGCCGTATCTCGAAAACTAAGCGTTTTTCGGGGTTGCAAATGATCTCTTACGCCATTTTACGGATATAACCGCGTTGCAAAGACGCTTCTTTAGAGCCATAAACCATGCCGCTACGACCAATAGATCAAAAGTTAGTAAAAAATAGTGCCTAAATATCGTCCGAAGAAGTGACCTGAAGTGGTTTTAATTGGTAAATTGGCCATATCTCGGAAATGGCTTGGTCGTTTGAGATGCGGTTTGTTGCGTTCGATTCAGCACGCAAATACGCTTCTTTTGTGTCCCAAATCATGCCGATGCGACCAGTAGAAAGTAGGAAAAAATGTCGGAGAAGGTCACCTGAAATGGTTGACTTGAAGTGGTTTATTTTACATAATTGGGCATATCTCGGAGACTGTTGGCTCGATTTGAATGCTTCGGGTCTCGTTGGATTCAGCATGGAAAGACGCTTCTTTAGAGCCATCAAACATGTTGATGCGGCCTGTAGAAAGTAGGGAAAAATGTTGGAGAAAGTGACCATAAAATGCTAAATTATGCAAAATGGGCCGTATCTCGAAAACTAAGCGTTTTTCGGGGTTGCAAATGATCTCTTACGCCATTTTTCGGATATAACCGCGTTGCAAAGACGCTTCTTTAGAGCCATAAACCATGCCGCTACGACCAATAGATCAAAAGTTAGTAAAAAATAGTGCCTAAATATCGTCCGAAGAAGTGACCTGAAGTGGTTTTAATTGGTAAATTGGCCATATCTCGGAAATGGCTTGGTCGTTTGAGATGCGGTTTGTTGCGTTCGATTCAGCACGCAAATACGCTTCTTTTGTGTCCCAAATCATGCCGATGCGACCTGTAGAAAGTAGGAAAAAATGTCGGAGAAGGTCACCTGAAATGGTTGACCTGAAATGGTTTATTTTACATAATTGGGCATATCTCGGAGACTGTTCGCTCGATTTGAATGCTTCGGGTCTCGTTGGATTCAGCATGGAAAGACGCTTCTTTAGAGCCATCAAACATGTTGATGCAGCCTGTAGAAAGTAGGGAAAAATGTTGGAGAAAGTGACCATAAAATGCTAAATTATACAAAATGGGCCGTATCTCGAAAACTAAGCGTTTTTCGGGGTTGCAAATGATCTCTTACGCCATTTTACGGATATAACCGCGTTGCAAAGACGCTTCTTTAGAGCCATAAACCATGCCGCTACGACCAATAGATCAAAAGTTAGTAAAAAATAGTGCCTAAATATCGTCCGAAGAAGTGACCTGAAGTGGTTTTAAATGGTAAATTGGCCATATCTCGGAAATGGCTTGGTCGTTTGAGATGCGGTTTGTTGCGTTCGATTCAGCACGCAAATACGCTTCTTTTGTGTCCCAAATCATGCCGATGCGACCTGTAGAAAGTAGGAAAAAATGTCGGAGAAGGTCACCTGAAATGGTTGACCTGAAATGGTTTATTTTACATAATTGGGCATATCTCGGAGACTGTTCGCTCGATTTGAATGCTTCGGGTCTCGTTGGATTCAGCATGGAAAGACGCTTCTTTAGAGCCATCAAACATGTTGATGCAGCCTGTAGAAAGTAGGGAAAAATGTTGGAGAAAGTGACCATAAAATGCTAAATTATACAAAATGGGCCGTATCTCGAAAACTAAGCGTTTTTCGGGGTTGCAAATGATCTCTTACGCCATTTTACGGATATAACCGCGTTGCAAAGACGCTTCTTTAGAGCCATAAACCATGCCGCTACGACCAATAGATCAAAAGTTAGTAAAAAATAGTGCCTAAATATCGTCCGAAGAAGTGACCTGAAGTGGTTTTAATTGGTAAATTGGCCATATCTCGGAAATGGCTTGGTCGTTTGAGATGCGGTTTGTTGCGTTCGATTCAGCACGCAAATACGCTTCTTTTGTGTCCCAAATCATGCCGATGCGACCAGTAGAAAGTAGGAAAAAATGTCGGAGAAGGTCACCTGAAATGGTTGACCTGAAATGGTTTATTTTACATAATTGGGCATATCTCGGAGACTGTTTGCTCGATTTGAATGCTTCGGGTCTCGTTGGATTCAGCATGGAAAGACGCTTCTTTAGAGCCATCAAACATGTTGATGCGGCCTGTAGAAAGTAGGGAAAAATGTTGGAGAAAGTGACCATAAAATGCTAAATTATACAAAATGGGCCGTATCTCGAAAACTAAGCGTTTTTCGGGGTTGCAAATGATCTCTTACGCCATTTTACGGATATAACCGCGTTGCAAAGACGCTTCTTTAGAGCCATAAACCATGCCGCTACGACCAATAGATCAAAAGTTAGTAAAAAATAGTGCCTAAAAATCGTCCGAAGAAGTGACCTGAAGTGGTTTTAATTGGTAAATTGGCCATATCTCGGAAATGGCTTGGTCGTTTGAGATGCGGTTTGTTGCGTTCGATTCAGCACGCAAATACGCTTCTTTTGTGTCCCAAATCATGCCGATGCGACCAGTAGAAAGTAGGAAAAAATGTCGGAGAAGGTCACCTGAAATGGTTGACCTGAAATGGTTTATTTTACATAATTGGGCATATCTCGGAGACTGTTTGCTCGATTTGAATGCTTCGGGTCTCGTTGGATTCAGCATGGAAAGACGCTTCTTTAGAGCCATCAAACATGTTGATGCGGCCTGTAGAAAGTAGGGAAAAATGTTGGAGAAAGTGACCATAAAATGCTAAATTATACAAAATGGGCCGTATCTCGAAAACTAAGCGTTTTTCGGGGTTGCAAATGATCTCTTACGCCATTTTACGGATATAACCGCGTTGCAAAGACGCTTCTTTAGAGCCATAAACCATGCCGCTACGACCAATAGATCAAAAGTTAGTAAAAAATAGTGCCTAAATATCGTCCGAAGAAGTGACCTGAAGTGGTTTTAATTGGTAAATTGGCCATATCTCGGAAATGGCTTGGTCGTTTGAGATGCGGTTTGTTGCGTTCGATTCAGCACGCAAATACGCTTCTTTTGTGTCCCAAATCATGCCGATGCGACCAGTAGAAAGTAGGAAAAAATGTCGGAGAAGGTCACCTGAAATGGTTGACTTGAAGTGGTTTATTTTACATAATTGGGCATATCTCGGAGACTGTTGGCTCGATTTGAATGCTTCGGGTCTCGTTGGATTCAGCATGGAAAGACGCTTCTTTAGAGCCATCAAACATGTTGATGCGGCCTGTAGAAAGTAGGGAAAAATGTTGGAGAAAGTGACCATAAAATGCTAAATTATACAAAATGGGCCGTATCTCGAAAACTAAGCGTTTTTCGGGGTTGCAAATGATCTCTTATGCCATTTTACGGATATAACCGCGTTGCAAAGACGCTTCTTTAGAGCCATAAACCATGCCGCTACGACCAATAGATCAAAAGTTAGTAAAAAATAGTGCCTAAATATCGTCCGAAGAAGTGACCTGAAGTGGTTTTAAATGGTAAATTGGCCATATCTCGGAAATGGCTTGGTCGTTTGAGATGCGGTTTGTTGCGTTCGATTCAGCACGCAAATACGCTTCTTTTGTGTCCCAAATCATGCCGATGCGACCAGTAGAAAGTAGGAAAAAATGTTGGAGAAGGTCACCTGAAATGGTTGACCTGAAATGGTTTATTTTACATAATTGGGCATATCTCGGAGACTGTTTGCTCGATTTGAATGCTTCGGGTCTCGTTGGATTCAGCATGGAAAGACGCTTCTTTAGAGCCATCAAACATGTTGATGCGGCCTGTAGAAAGTAGGGAAAAATGTTGGAGAAAGTGACCATAAAATGCTAAATTATACAAAATGGGCCGTATCTCGAAAACTAAGCGTTTTTCGGGGTTGCAAATGATCTCTTACGCCATTTTACGGATATAACCGCGTTGCAAAGACGCTTCTTTAGAGCCATAAACCATGCCGCTACGACCAATAGATCAAAAGTTAGTAAAAAATAGTGCCTAAAAATCGTCCGAAGAAGTGACCTGAAGTGGTTTTAATTGGTAAATTGGCCATATCTCGGAAATGGCTTGGTCGTTTGAGATGCGGTTTGTTGCGTTCGATTCAGCACGCAAATACGCTTCTTTTGTGTCCCAAATCATGCCGATGCGACCAGTAGAAAGTAGGAAAAAATGTCGGAGAAGGTCACCTGAAATGGTTGACTTGAAGTGGTTTATTTTACATAATTGGGCATATCTCGGAGACTGTTGGCTCGATTTGAATGCTTCGGGTCTCGTTGGATTCAGCATGGAAAGACGCTTCTTTAGAGCCATCAAACATGTTGATGCGGCCTGTAGAAAGTAGGGAAAAATGTTGGAGAAAGTGACCATAAAATGCTAAATTATACAAAATGGGCCGTATCTCGAAAACTAAGCGTTTTTCGGGGTTGCAAATGATCTCTTATGCCATTTTACGGATATAACCGCGTTGCAAAGACGCTTCTTTAGAGCCATAAACCATGCCGCTACGACCAATAGATCAAAAGTTAGTAAAAAATAGTGCCTAAATATCGTCCGAAGAAGTGACCTGAAGTGGTTTTAAATGGTAAATTGGCCATATCTCGGAAATGGCTTGGTCGTTTGAGATGCGGTTTGTTGCGTTCGATTCAGCACGCAAATACGCTTCTTTTGTGTCCCAAATCATGCCGATGCGACCAGTAGAAAGTAGGAAAAAATGTCGGAGAAGGTCACCTGAAATGGTTGACCTGAAATGGTTTATTTTACATAATTGGGCATATCTCGGAGACTGTTTGCTCGATTTGAATGCTTCGGGTCTCGTTGGATTCAGCATGGAAAGACGCTTCTTTAGAGCCATCAAACATGTTGATGCGGCCTGTAGAAAGTAGGGAAAAATGTTGGAGAAAGTGACCATAAAATGCTAAATTATACAAAATGGGCCGTATCTCGAAAACAAAGCGTTTTTCGGGGTTGCAAATGATCTCTTACGCCATTTTACGGATATAACCGCGTTGCAAAGACGCTTCTTTAGAGCCATAAACCATGCCGCTACGACCAATAGATCAAAAGTTAGTAAAAAATAGTGCCTAAATATCGTCCGAAGAAGTGACCTGAAGTGGTTTTAATTGGTAAATTGGCCATATCTCGGAAATGGCTTGGTCGTTTGAGATGCGGTTTGTTGCGTTCGATTCAGCACGCAAATACGCTTCTTTTGTGTCCCAAATCATGCCGATGCGACCTGTAGAAAGTAGGAAAAAATGTCGGAGAAGGTCACCTGAAATGGTTGACCTGAAATGGTTTATTTTACATAATTGGGCATATCTCGGAGACTGTTCGCTCGATTTGAATGCTTCGGGTCTCGTTGGATTCAGCATGGAAAGACGCTTCTTTAGAGCCATCAAACATGTTGATGCAGCCTGTAGAAAGTAGGGAAAAATGTTGGAGAAAGTGACCATAAAATGCTAAATTATACAAAATGGGCCGTATCTCGAAAACTAAGCGTTTTTCGGGGTTGCAAATGATCTCTTGCGCCATTTTACGGATATAACCGCGTTGCAAAGACGCTTCTTTAGAGCCATAAACCATGCCGCTACGACCAATAGATCAAAAGTTAGTAAAAAATAGTGCCTAAATATCGTCCGAAGAAGTGACCTGAAGTGGTTTTAATTGGTAAATTGGCCATATCTCGGAAATGGCTTGGTCGTTTGAGATGCGGTTTGTTGCGTTCGATTCAGCACGCAAATACGCTTCTTTTGTGTCCCAAATCATGCCGATGCGACCAGTAGAAAGTAGGAAAAAATGTCGGAGAAGGTCACCTGAAATGGTTGACTTGAAGTGGTTTATTTTACATAATTGGGCATATCTCGGAGACTGTTGGCTCGATTTGAATGCTTCGGGTCTCGTTGGATTCAGCATGGAAAGACGCTTCTTTAGAGCCATCAAACATGTTGATGCGGCCTGTAGAAAGTAGGGAAAAATGTTGGAGAAAGTGACCATAAAATGCTAAATTATACAAAATGGGCCGTATCTCGAAAACTAAGCGTTTTTCGGGGTTGCAAATGATCTCTTACGCCATTTTACGGATATAACCGCGTTGCAAAGACGCTTCTTTAGAGCCATAAACCATGCCGCTACGACCAATAGATCAAAAGTTAGTAAAAAATAGTGCCTAAATATCGTCCGAAGAAGTGACCTGAAGTGGTTTTAAATGGTAAATTGGCCATATCTCGGAAATGGCTTGGTCGTTTGAGATGCGGTTTGTTGCGTTCGATTCAGCACGCAAATACGCTTCTTTTGTGTCCCAAATCATGCCGATGCGACCAGTAGAAAGTAGGAAAAAATGTCGGAGAAGGTCACCTGAAATGGTTGACCTGAAATGGTTTATTTTACATAATTGGGCATATCTCGGAGACTGTTTGCTCGATTTGAATGCTTCGGGTCTCGTTGGATTCAGCATGGAAAGACGGTTCTTTAGAGCCATCAAACATGTTGATGCGGCCTGTAGAAAGTAGGGAAAAATGTTGGAGAAAGTGACCATAAAATGCTAAATTATACAAAATGGGCCGTATCTCGAAAACTAAGCGTTTTTCGGGGTTGCAAATGATCTCTTACGCCATTTTACGGATATAACCGCGTTGCAAAGACGCTTCTTTAGAGCCATAAACCATGCCGCTACGACCAATAGATCAAAAGTTAGTAAAAAATAGTGCCTAAAAATCGTCCGAAGAAGTGACCTGAAGTGGTTTTAATTGGTAAATTGGCCATATCTCGGAAATGGCTTGGTCGTTTGAGATGCGGTTTGTTGCGTTCGATTCAGCACGCAAATACGCTTCTTTTGTGTCCCAAATCATGCCGATGCGACCAGTAGAAAGTAGGAAAAAATGTCGGAGAAGGTCACCTGAAATGGTTGACTTGAAGTGGTTTATTTTACATAATTGGGCATATCTCGGAGACTGTTGGCTCGATTTGAATGCTTCGGGTCTCGTTGGATTCAGCATGGAAAGACGCTTCTTTAGAGCCATCAAACATGTTGATGCGGCCTGTAGAAAGTAGGGAAAAATGTTGGAGAAAGTGACCATAAAATGCTAAATTATACAAAATGGGCCGTATCTCGAAAACTAAGCGTTTTTCGGGGTTGCAAATGATCTCTTACGCCATTTTACGGATATAACCGCGTTGCAAAGACGCTTCTTTAGAGCCATAAACCATGCCGCTACGACCAATAGATCAAAAGTTAGTAAAAAATAGTGCCTAAATATCGTCCGAAGAAGTGACCTGAAGTGGTTTTAAATGGTAAATTGGCCATATCTCGGAAATGGCTTGGTCGTTTGAGATGGGGTTTGTTGCGTTCGATTCAGCACGCAAATACGCTTCTTTTGTGTCCCAAATCATGCCGATGCGACCAGTAGAAAGTAGGAAAAAATGTCGGAGAAGGTCACCTGAAATGGTTGACCTGAAATGGTTTATTTTACATAATTGGGCATATCTCGGAGACTGTTTGCTCGATTTGAATGCTTCGGGTCTCGTTGGATTCAGCATGGAAAGACGCTTCTTTAGAGCCATCAAACATGTTGATGCGGCCTGTAGAAAGTAGGGAAAAATGTTGGAGAAAGTGACCATAAAATGCTAAATTATACAAAATGGGCCGTATCTCGAAAACTAAGCGTTTTTCGGGGTTGCAAATGATCTCTTACGCCATTTTACGGATATAACCGCGTTGCAAAGACGCTTCTTTAGAGCCATAAACCATGCCGCTACGACCAATAGATCAAAAGTTAGTAAAAAATAGTGCCTAAAAATCGTCCGAAGAAGTGACCTGAAGTGGTTTTAATTGGTAAATTGGCCATATCTCGGAAATGGCTTGGTCGTTTGAGATGCGGTTTGTTGCGTTCGATTCAGCACGCAAATACGCTTCTTTTGTGTCCCAAATCATGCCGATGCGACCAGTAGAAAGTAGGAAAAAATGTCGGAGAAGGTCACCTGAAATGGTTGACCTGAAGTGGTTTATTTTACATAATTGGCCATATCTCGGAGACTGTTCGCTCGATTTGAATGCTTCGGGTCTCGTTGGATTCAGCATGGAAAGACGCTTCTTTAGAGCCATCAAACATGTTGATGCGCCCTGTAGAAAGTAGGGGAAAATGTTGGAGAAAGTGACCATAAAATGCTAAATTATACAAAATGGGCCGTATCTCGAAAACTAAGCGTTTTTCGGGGTTGCAAATGATCTCTTACGCCATTTTACGGATATAACCGCGTTGCAAAGACGCTTCTTTAGAGCCATAAACCATGCCGCTACGACCAATAGATCAAAAGTTAGTAAAAAATAGTGCCTAAATATCGTCCGAAGAAGTGACCTGAAGTGGTTTTAATTGGTAAATTGGCCATATCTCGGAAATGGCTTGGTCGTTTGAGATGCGGTTTGTTGCGTTCGATTCAGCACGCAAATACGCTTCTTTTGTGTCCCAAATCATGCCGATGCGACCAGTAGAAAGTAGGAAAAAATGTCGGAGAAGGTCACCTGAAATGGTTGACTTGAAGTGGTTTATTTTACATAATTGGGCATATCTCGGAGACTGTTGGCTCGATTTGAATGCTTCGGGTCTCGTTGGATTCAGCATGGAAAGACGCTTCTTTAGAGCCATCAAACATGTTGATGCGGCCTGTAGAAAGTAGGGAAAAATGTTGGAGAAAGTGACCATAAAATGCTAAATTATACAAAATGGGCCGTATCTCGAAAACTAAGCGTTTTTCGGGGTTGCAAATGATCTCTTACGCCATTTTACGGATATAACCGCGTTGCAAAGACGCTTCTTTAGAGCCATAAACCATGCCGCTACGACCAATAGATCAAAAGTTAGTAAAAAATAGTGCCTAAATATCGTCCGAAGAAGTGACCTGAAGTGGTTTTAAATGGTAAATTGGCCATATCTCGGAAATGGCTTGGTCGTTTGAGATGCGGTTTGTTGCGTTCGATTCAGCACGCAAATACGCTTCTTTTGTGTCCCAAATCATGCCGATGCGACCAGTAGAAAGTAGGAAAAAATGTCGGAGAAGGTCACCTGAAATGGTTGCCTTGAAGTGGTTTATTTTACATAATTGGGCATATCTCGGAGACTGTTGGCTCGATTTGAATGCTTCGGGTCTCGTTGGATTCAGCATGGAAAGACGCTTCTTTAGAGCCATCAAACATGTTGATGCGGCCTGTAGAAAGTAGGGAAAAATGTTGGAGAAAGTGACCATAAAATGCTAAATTATGCAAAATGGGCCGTATCTCGAAAACTAAGCGTTTTTCGGGGTTGCAAATGATCTCTTACGCCATTTTACGGATATAACCGCGTTGCAAAGACGCTTCTTTAGAGCCATAAACCATGCCGCTACGACCAATAGATCAAAAGTTAGTAAAAAATAGTGCCTAAATATCGTCCGAAGAAGTGACCTGAAGTGGTTTTAATTGGTAAATTGGCCATATCTCGGAAATGGCTTGGTCGTTTGAGATGCGGTTTGTTGCGTTCGATTCAGCACGCAAATACGCTTCTTTTGTGTCCCAAATCATGCCGATGCGACCTGTAGAAAGTAGGAAAAAATGTCGGAGAAGGTCACCTGAAATGGTTGACCTGAAATGGTTTATTTTACATAATTGGGCATATCTCGGAGACTGTTCGCTCGATTTGAATGCTTCGGGTCTCGTTGGATTCAGCATGGAAAGACGCTTCTTTAGAGCCATCAAACATGTTGATGCAGCCTGTAGAAAGTAGGGAAAAATGTTGGAGAAAGTGACCATAAAATGCTAAATTATACAAAATGGGCCGTATCTCGAAAACTAAGCGTTTTTCGGGGTTGCAAATGATCTCTTACGCCATTTTACGGATATAACCGCGTTGCAAAGACGCTTCTTTAGAGCCATAAACCATGCCGCTACGACCAATAGATCAAAAGTTAGTAAAAAATAGTGCCTAAATATCGTCCGAAGAAGTGACCTGAAGTGGTTTTAAATGGTAAATTGGCCATATCTCGGAAATGGCTTGGTCGTTTGAGATGCGGTTTGTTGCGTTCGATTCAGCACGCAAATACGCTTCTTTTGTGTCCCAAATCATGCCGATGCGACCAGTAGAAAGTAGGAAAAAATGTCGGAGAAGGTCACCTGAAATGGTTGACCTGAAATGGTTTATTTTACATAATTGGGCATATCTCGGAGACTGTTTGCTCGATTTGAATGCTTCGGGTCTCGTTGGATTCAGCATGGAAAGACGCTTCTTTAGAGCCATCAAACATGTTGATGCGGCCTGTAGAAAGTAGGGAAAAATGTTGGAGAAAGTGACCATAAAATGCTAAATTATACAAAATGGGCCGTATCTCGAAAACTAAGCGTTTTTCGGGGTTGCAAATGATCTCTTACGCCATTTTACGGATATAACCGCGTTGCAAAGACGCTTCTTTAGAGCCATAAACCATGCCGCTACGACCAATAGATCAAAAGTTAGTAAAAAATAGTGCCTAAAAATCGTCCGAAGAAGTGACCTGAAGTGGTTTTAATTGGTAAATTGGCCATATCTCGGAAATGGCTTGGTCGTTTGAGATGCGGTTTGTTGCGTTCGATTCAGCACGCAAATACGCTTCTTTTGTGTCCCAAATCATGCCGATGCGACCAGTAGAAAGTAGGAAAAAATGTCGGAGAAGGTCACCTGAAATGGTTGACCTGAAGTGGTTTATTTTACATAATTGGCCATATCTCGGAGACTGTTCGCTCGATTTGAATGCTTCGGGTCTCGTTGGATTCAGCATGGAAAGACGCTTCTTTAGAGCCATCAAACATGTTGATGCGCCCTGTAGAAAGTAGGGGAAAATGTTGGAGAAAGTGACCATAAAATGCTAAATTATACAAAATGGGCCGTATCTCGAAAACTAAGCGTTTTTCGGGGTTGCAAATGATCTCTTACGCCATTTTACGGATATAACCGCGTTGCAAAGACGCTTCTTTAGAGCCATAAACCATGCCGCTACGACCAATAGATCAAAAGTTAGTAAAAAATAGTGCCTAAATATCGTCCGAAGAAGTGACCTGAAGTGGTTTTAATTGGTAAATTGGCCATATCTCGGAAATGGCTTGGTCGTTTGAGATGCGGTTTGTTGCGTTCGATTCAGCACGCAAATACGCTTCTTTTGTGTCCCAAATCATGCCGATGCGACCAGTAGAAAGTAGGAAAAAATGTCGGAGAAGGTCACCTGAAATGGTTGACTTGAAGTGGTTTATTGTACATAATTGGGCATATCTCGGAGACTGTTGGCTCGATTTGAATGCTTCGGGTCTCGTTGGATTCAGCATGGAAAGACGCTTCTTTAGAGCCATCAAACATGTTGATGCGGCCTGTAGAAAGTAGGGAAAAATGTTGGAGAAAGTGACCATAAAATGCTAAATTATACAAAATGGGCCGTATCTCGAAAACTAAGTGTTTTTCGGGGTTGCAAATGATCTCTTACGCCATTTTACGGATATAACCGCGTTGCAAAGACGCTTCTTTAGAGCCATAAACCATGCCGCTACGACCAATAGATCAAAAGTTAGTAAAAAATAGTGCCTAAATATCGTCCGAAGAAGTGACCTGAAGTGGTTTTAAATGGTAAATTGGCCATATCTCGGAAATGGCTTGGTCGTTTGAGATGCGGTTTGTTGCGTTCGATTCAGCACGCAAATACGCTTCTTTTGTGTCCCAAATCATGCCGATGCGACCAGTAGAAAGTAGGAAAAAATGTCGGAGAAGGTCACCTGAAATGGTTGACCTGAAATGGTTTATTTTACATAATTGGGCATATCTCGGAGACTGTTCGCTCGATTTGAATGCTTCGGGTCTCGTTGGATTCAGCATGGAAAGACGCTTCTTTAGAGCCATCAAACATGTTGATGCGGCCTGTAGAAAGTAGGGAAAAATGTTGGAGAAAGTGACCATAAAATGCTAAATTATACAAAATGGGCCGTATCTCGAAAACTAAGCGTTTTTCGGGGTTGCAAATGATCTCTTACGCCATTTTACGGATATAACCGCGTTGCAAAGACGCTTCTTTAGAGCCATAAACCATGCCGCTACGACCAATAGATCAAAAGTTAGTAAAAAATAGTGCCTAAATATCGTCCGAAGAAGTGACCTGAAGTGGTTTTAAATGGTAAATTCGCCATATCTCGGAAATGGCTTGGTCGTTTGAGATGCGGTTTGTTGCGTTCGATTCAGCACGCAAATACGCTTCTTTTGTGTCCCAAATCATGCCGATGCGACCAGTAGAAAGTAGGGAAACATTTTGGAGAAAGTGACATGACAGTTTGACCTGAAGTAGTTTATTTTGCTAAATCGGCCATATCTCGGAGACGGCTCGGTTGTTTTAAATGCGGTTTGTTGCGTTAGATTTGGCACACAAATACGCTTCTTTTGTGCCCCCAACCATGCCGATACGGCCAGTAGAAAGTAGGGAAAAAAATGTTGGAGGAAGTGACCTGAAATGCTGAATTTTACAAAATGGCCCGTATCTCGAAAACTAAGCGTTTTTTGGCGATTCTGGCTTCTTTGCTCAAGGTTTCTTACAACTTTGCGCCCGATGAAAATACGCTTCTTTAGAGCCATCAACCATGCCGCTACGACCAATAGGTCAGAAGTTAGCAGAAATGAAGGTCGACAAAATCGTCGGAAAAGGTGACCTGAAGTAGTTTATTTTGCTAAATCGGCCATATCTCGAAGACGGCTCGGTTGTTTTAAATGCGGTTTGTTGCGTTAGATTCGGCACACAAAGACGCTTCTTTTGCGCCCACACACATGTCGCTACGGCCAGTAGAAAGTAGGGAAACATTTTGGAGAAAGTGACATGACAGTTTGACCTGAAGTAGTTTATTTTGCTAAATCGGCCATATCTCGGAGACGGCTCGGTTGTTTTAAATGCGGTTTGTTGCGTTAGATTTGGCACACAAATACGCTTCTTTTGTGCCCCCAACCATGCCGATACGGCCAGTAGAAAGTAGGGAAAAAAATGTTGGAGGAAGTGACCTGAAATGCTGAATTTTACAAAATGTCCCGTATCTCGAAAACTAAGCGTTTTTTGGCGATTCTGGCTTCTTTGCTCAAGGTTTCTTACAACTTTGCGCCCGATGAAAATACGCTTCTTTAGAGCCATCAACCATGCCGCTACGACCAATAGGTCAGAAGTTAGCAGAAATGAAGGTCGACAAAATCGTCGGAAAAGGTGACCTGAAGTAGTTTATTTTGCTAAATCGGCCATATCTCGAAGACGGCTCGGTTGTTTTAAATGCGGTTTGTTGCGTTAGATTCGGCACACAAAGACGCTTCTTTTGCGCCCCCAAACATGTCGCTACGGCCTGTAGAAAGTAGGGAAACATTTTGGAGAAAGTGACATGACAGTTTGACCTGAAGTAGTTTATTTTGCTAAATCGGCCATATCTCGGAGACGGCTCGGTTGTTTTAAATGCGGTTTGTTGCGTTAGATTCGGCACACAAAGACGCTTCTTTTGTGCCCCCAACCATGCCGATACGGCCAGTAGAAAGTAGGGAAAAAAATGTTGGAGGAAGTGACCTGAAATGCTGAATTTTACAAAATGGCCCGTGTCTCGAAAACTAAGCGTTTTTTGGCGATTCTGGCTTCTTTGCTCAAGGTTTCTTACAACTTTGCGCCCGATGAAAATACGCTTCTTTAGAGCCATCAACCATGCCGCTACGACCAATAGGTCAGAAGTTAGCAGAAATGAAGGTCGACAAAATCGTCGGAAAAGGTGACCTGAAGTAGTTTATTTTGCTAAATCGGCCATATCTCGAAGACGGCTCGGTTGTTTTAAATGCGGTTTGTTGCGTTAGATTCGGCACACAAAGACGCTTCTTTTGCGCCCACACACATGTCGCTACGGCCAGTAGAAAGTAGGGAAACATTTTGGAGAAAGTGACATGACAGTTTGACCTGAAGTAGTTTATTTTGCTAAATCGGCCATATCTCGGAGACCGCTCGGTTGTTTTAAATGCGGTTTGTTGCGTTAGATTTGGCACACAAAGACGCTTCTTTTGTGCCCCCAACCATGCCGCTACGGCCAGTAGAAAGTAGGGAAAAAAATGTTGGAGGAAGTGACCTGAAATGCTGAATTTTACAAAATGGCCCGTATCTCGAAAACTAAGCGTTTTTTGGCGATTCTGGCTTCTTTCCTCAAGGTTTCTTACAAGTTTGCGCCCGATGAAAATACGCTTCTTTAGAGCCATCAACCATGCCGCTACGACCAATAGGTCAGAAGTTAGCAGAAATGAAGGTCGACAAAATCGTCGGAAAAGGTGACCTGAAGTAGTTTATTTTGCTAAATCGGCCATATCTCGAAGACGGCTCGGTTGTTTTAAATGCGGTTTGTTGCGTTAGATTCGGCACACAAAGACGCTTCTTTTGCGCCCCCAAACATGTCGCTACGGCCAGTAGAAAGTAGGGAAACATTTTGGAGAAAGTGACATGACAGTTTGACCTGAAGTAGTTTATTTTGCTAAATCGGCCATATCTCGGAGACGGCTCGGTTGTTTTAAATGCGGTTTGTTGCGTTAGATTTGGCACACAAATACGCTTCTTTTGTGCCCCCAACCATGCCGATACGGCCAGTAGAAAGTAGGGAAAAAAATGTTGGAGGAAGTGACCTGAAATGCTGAATTTTACAAAATGGCCCGTATCTCGAAAACTAAGCGTTTTTTGGCGATTCTGGCTTCTTTGCTCAAGGTTTCTTACAACTTTGCGCCCGATGAAAATACGCTTCTTTAGAGCCATCAACCATGCCGCTACGACCAATAGGTCAGAAGTTAGCAGAAATGAAGGTCGACAAAATCGTCGGAAAAGGTGACCTGAAGTAGTTTATTTTGCTAAATCGGCCATATCTCGAAGACGGCTCGGTTGTTTTAAATGCGGTTTGTTGCGTTAGATTCGGCACACAAAGACGCTTCTTTTGCGCCCCCAAACATGTCGCTACGGCCTGTAGAAAGTAGGGAAACATTTTGGAGAAAGTGACATGACAGTTTGACCTGAAGTAGTTTATTTTGCTAAATCGGCCATATCTCGGAGACGGCTCGGTTGTTTTAAATGCGGTTTGTTGCGTTAGATTCGGCACACAAAGACGCTTCTTTTGTGCCCCCAACCATGCCGATACGGCCAGTAGAAAGTAGGGAAAAAAATGTTGGAGGAAGTGACCTGAAATGCTGAATTTTACAAAATGGCCCGTATCTCGAAAACTAAGCGTTTTTTGGCGATTCTGGCTTCTTTGCTCAAGGTTTCTTACAACTTTGCGCCCGATGAAAATACGCTTCTTTAGAGCCATCAACCATGCCGCTACGACCAATAGGTCAGAAGTTAGCAGAAATGAAGGTCGACAAAATCGTCGGAAAAGGTGACCTGAAGTAGTTTATTTTGCTAAATCGGCCATATCTCGAAGACGGCTCGGTTGTTTTAAATGCGGTTTGTTGCGTTAGATTCGGCACACAAAGACGCTTCTTTTGTGCCCCCAACCATGCCGATACGGCCAGTAGAAAGTAGGGAAAAAAATGTTGGAGGAAGTGACCTGAAATGCTGAATTTTACAAAATGGCCCGTATCTCGAAAACTAAGCGTTTTTTGGCGATTCTGGCTTCTTTGCTCAAGGTTTCTTACAACTTTGCGCCCGATGAAAATACGCTTCTTTAGAGCCATCAACCATGCCGCTACGACCAATAGGTCAGAAGTTAGCAGAAATGAAGGTCGACAAAATCGTCGGAAAAGGTGACCTGAAGTAGTTTATTTTGCTAAATCGGCCATATCTCGAAGACGGCTCGGTTGTTTTAAATGCGGTTTGTTGCGTTAGATTCGGCACACAAAGACGCTTCTTTTGTGCCCCCAACCATGCCGCTACGGCCAGTAGAAAGTAGGGAAAAAAATGTTGGAGGAAGTGACCTGAAATGCTGAATTTTACAAAATGGCCCGTATCTCGAAAACTAAGCGTTTTTTGGCGATTCTGGCTTCTTTCCTCAAGGTTTCTTACAAGTTTGCGCCCGATGAAAATACGCTTCTTTAGAGCCATCAACCATGCCGCTACGACCAATAGGTCAGAAGTTAGCAGAAATGAAGGTCGACAAAATCGTCGGAAAAGGTGACCTGAAGTAGTTTATTTTGCTAAATCGGCCATATCTCGAAGACGGCTCGGTTGTTTTAAATGCGGTTTGTTGCGTTAGATTCGGCACACAAAGACGCTTCTTTTGCGCCCCCAAACATGTCGCTACGGCCAGTAGAAAGTAGGGAAACATTTTGGAGAAAGTGACATGACAGTTTGACCTGAAGTAGTTTATTTTGCTAAATCGGCCATATCTCGGAGACGGCTCGGTTGTTTTAAATGCGGTTTGTTGCGTTAGATTTGGCACACAAATACGCTTCTTTTGTGCCCCCAACCATGCCGATACGGCCAGTAGAAAGTAGGGAAAAAAATGTTGGAGGAAGTGACCTGAAATGCTGAATTTTACAAAATGGCCCGTATCTCGAAAACTAAGCGTTTTTTGGCGATTCTGGCTTCTTTGCTCAAGGTTTCTTACAACTTTGCGCCCGATGAAAATACGCTTCTTTAGAGCCATCAACCATGCCGCTACGACCAATAGGTCAGAAGTTAGCAGAAATGAAGGTCGACAAAATCGTCGGAAAAGGTGACCTGAAGTAGTTTATTTTGCTAAATCGGCCATATCTCGAAGACGGCTCGGTTGTTTTAAATGCGGTTTGTTGCGTTAGATTCGGCACACAAAGACGCTTCTTTTGCGCCCCCAAACATGTCGCTACGGCCTGTAGAAAGTAGGGAAACATTTTGGAGAAAGTGACATGACAGTTTGACCTGAAGTAGTTTATTTTGCTAAATCGGCCATATCTCGGAGACGGCTCGGTTGTTTTAAATGCGGTTTGTTGCGTTAGATTCGGCACACAAAGACGCTTCTTTTGTGCCCCCAACCATGCCGATACGGCCAGTAGAAAGTAGGGAAAAAAATGTTGGAGGAAGTGACCTGAAATGCTGAATTTTACAAAATGGCCCGTATCTCGAAAACTAAGCGTTTTTTGGCGATTCTGGCTTCTTTGCTCAAGGTTTCTTACAACTTTGCGCCCGATGAAAATACGCTTCTTTAGAGCCATCAACCATGCCGCTACGACCAATAGGTCAGAAGTTAGCAGAAATGAAGGTCGACAAAATCGTCGGAAGAGGTGACCTGAAGTAGTTTATTTTGCTAAATCGGCCATATCTCGAAGACGGCTCGGTTGTTTTAAATGCGGTTTGTTGCGTTAGATTCGGCACACAAAGACGCTTCTTTTGCGCCCCCAAACATGACATGACAGTTTGACCTGAAGTAGTTTATTTTGCTAAATCGGCCATATCTCGGAGACCGCTCGGTTGTTTTAAATGCGGTTTGTTGCGTTAGATTTGGCACACAAAGACGCTTCTTTTGTGCCCCCAACCATGCCGCTACGGCCAGTAGAAAGTAGGGAAAAAAATGTTGGAGGAAGTGACCTGAAATGCTGAATTTTACAAAATGGCCCGTATCTCGAAAACTAAGCGTTTTTTGGCGATTCTGGCTTCTTTGCTCAAGGTTTCTTACAACTTTGCGCCCGATGAAAATACGCTTCTTTAGAGCCATCAACCATGCCGCTACGACCAATAGGTCAGAAGTTAGCAGAAATGAAGGTCGACAAAATCGTCGGAAAAGGTGACCTGAAGTAGTTTATTTTGCTAAATCGGCCATATCTCGAAGACGGCTCGGTTGTTTTAAATGCGGTTTGTTGCGTTAGATTCGGCACACAAAGACGCTTCTTTTGCGCCCCCACACATGTCGCTACGGCCAGTAGAAAGTAGGGAAAAATTTTGGAGAAAGTGACATGACAGTTTGACCTGAAGTAGTTTATTTTGCTAAATCGGCCATATCTCGGAGACGGCTCGGTTGTTTTAAATGCGGTTTGTTGCGTTAGATTTGGCACACAAATACGCTTCTTTTGTGCCCCCAACCATGCCGATACGGCCAGTAGAAAGTAGGGAAAAAAATGTTGGAGGAAGTGACCTGAAATGCTGAATTTTACAAAATGGCCCGTATCTCGAAAACTAAGCGTTTTTTGGCGATTCTGGCTTCTTTGCTCAAGGTTTCTTACAACTTTGCGCCCGATGAAAATACGCTTCTTTAGAGCCATCAACCATGCCGCTACGACCAATAGGTCAGAAGTTAGCAGAAATGAAGGTCGACAAAATCGTCGGAAAAGGTGACCTGAAGTAGTTTATTTTGCTAAATCGGCCATATCTCGAAGACGGCTCGGTTGTTTTAAATGCGGTTTGTTGCGTTAGATTCGGCACACAAAGACGCTTCTTTTGCGCCCCCAAACATGTCGCTACGGCCAGTAGAAAGTAGGGAAACATTTTGGAGAAAGTGACATGACAGTTTGACCTGAAGTAGTTTATTTTGCTAAATCGGCCATATCTCGGAGACCGCTCGGTTGTTTTAAATGCGGTTTGTTGCGTTAGATTTGGCACACAAAGACGCTTCTTTTGTGCCCCCAACCATGCCGCTACGGCCAGTAGAAAGTAGGGAAAAAAATGTTGGAGGAAGTGACCTGAAATGCTGAATTTTACAAAATGTCCCGTATCTCGAAAACTAAGCGTTTTTTGGCGATTCTGGCTTCTTTGCTCAAGGTTTCTTACAACTTTGCGCCCGATGAAAATACGCTTCTTTAGAGCCATCAACCATGCCGCTACGACCAATAGGTCAGAAGTTAGCAGAAATGAAGGTCGACAAAATCGTCGGAAAAGGTGACCTGAAGTAGTTTATTTTGCTAAATCGGCCATATCTCGAAGACGGCTCGGTTGTTTTAAATGCGGTTTGTTGCGTTAGATTCGGCACACAAAGACGCTTCTTTTGTGCCCCCAACCATGTCGCTACGGCCAGTAGAAAGTAGGGAAACATTTTGGAGAAAGTGACATGACAGTTTGACCTGAAGTAGTTTATTTTGCTAAATCGGCCATATCTCGGAGACGGCTCGGTTGTTTTAAATGCGGTTTGTTGCGTTAGATTCGGCACACAAAGACGCTTCTTTTGTGCCCCCAACCATGCCGCTACGGCCAGTAGAAAGTAGGGAAAAAAATGTTGGAGGAAGTGACCTGAAATGCTGAATTTTACAAAATGGCCCGTATCTCGAAAACTAAGCGTTTTTTGGCGATTCTGGCTTCTTTGCTCAAGGTTTCTTACAACTTTGCGCCCGATGAAAATACGCTTCTTTAGAGCCATCAACCATGCCGCTACGACCAATAGGTCAGAAGTTAGCAGAAATGAAGGTCGACAAAATCGTCGGAAAAGGTGACCTGAAGTAGTTTATTTTGCTAAATCGGCCATATCTCGAAGACGGCCCGGTTGTTTTAAATGCGGTTTGTTGCGTTAGATTCGGCACACAAAGACGCTTCTTTTGCGCCCCCACACATGTCGCTACGGCCAGTAGAAAGTAGGGAAACATTTTGGAGAAAGTGACATGACAGTTTGACCTGAAGTAGTTTATTTTGCTAAATCGGCCATATCTCGGAGACGGCTCGGTTGTTTTAAATGCGGTTTGTTGCGTTAGATTTGGCACACAAATACGCTTCTTTTGTGCCCCCAACCATGCCGATACGGCCAGTAGAAAGTAGGGAAAAAAATGTTGGAGGAAGTGACCTGAAATGCTGAATTTTACAAAATGGCCCGTATCTCGAAAACTAAGCGTTTTTTGGCGATTCTGGCTTCTTTGCTCAAGGTTTCTTACAACTTTGCGCCCGATGAAAATACGCTTCTTTAGAGCCATCAACCATGCCGCTACGACCAATAGGTCAGAAGTTAGCAGAAATGAAGGTCGACAAAATCGTCGGAAAAGGTGACCTGAAGTAGTTTATTTTGCTAAATCGGCCATATCTCGAAGACGGCTCGGTTGTTTTAAATGCGGTTTGTTGCGTTAGATTCGGCACACAAAGACGCTTCTTTTGTGCCCCCACACATGTCGATACGGCCAGTAGAAAGTAGGGAAACATTTTGGAGAAAGTGACATGACAGTTTGACCTGAAGTAGTTTATTTTGCTAAATCGGCCATATCTCGGAGACGGCTCGGTTGTTTTAAATGCGGTTTGTTGCGTTAGATTTGGCACACAAATACGCTTCTTTTGTGCCCCCAACCATGCCGCTACGGCCAGTAGAAAGTAGGGAAAAAAATGTTGGAGGAAGTGACCTGAAATGCTGAATTTTACAAAATGGCCCGTATCTCGAAAACTAAGCGTTTTTTGGCGATTCTGGCTTCTTTGCTCAAGGTTTCTTACAACTTTGCGCCCGATGAAAATACGCTTCTTTAGAGCCATCAACCATGCCGCTACGACCAATAGGTCAGAAGTTAGCAGAAATGAAGGTCGACAAAATCGTCGGAAAAGGTGACCTGAAGTAGTTTATTTTGCTAAATCGGCCATATCTCGAAGACGGCTCGGTTGTTTTAAATGCGGTTTGTTGCGTTAGATTCGGCACACAAAGACGCTTCTTTTGTGCCCCCAACCATGCCGCTACGGCCAGTAGAAAGTAGGGAAAAAAATGTTGGAGGAAGTGACCTGAAATGCTGAATTTTACAAAATGGCCCGTATCTCGAAAACTAAGCGTTTTTTGGCGATTCTGGCTTCTTTGCTCAAGGTTTCTTACAACTTTGCGCCCGATGAAAAAACGCTTCTTTAGAGCCATCAACCATGCCGCTACGACCAATAGGTCAGAAGTTAGCAGAAATGAAGGTCGACAAAATCGTCGGAAAAGGTGACCTGAAGTAGTTTATTTTGCTAAATCGGCCATATCTCGAAGACGGCCCGGTTGTTTTAAATGCGGTTTGTTGCGTTAGATTCGGCACACAAAGACGCTTCTTTTGCGCCCCCACACATGTCGCTACGGCCAGTAGAAAGTAGGGAAACATTTTGGAGAAAGTGACATGACAGTTTGACCTGAAGTAGTTTATTTTGCTAAATCGGCCATATCTCGGAGACCGCTCGGTTGTTTTAAATGCGGTTTGTTGCGTTAGATTTGGCACACAAAGACGCTTCTTTTGTGCCCCCAACCATGCCGCTACGGCCAGTAGAAAGTAGGGAAAAAAATGTTGGAGGAAGTGACCTGAAATGCTGAATTTTACAAAATGTCCCGTATCTCGAAAACTAAGCGTTTCTTGGCGATTCTGGCTTCTTTGCTCAAGGTTTCTTACAACTTTGCGCCCGATGAAAATACGCTTCTTTAGAGCCATCAACCATGCCGCTACGACCAATAGGTCAGAAGTTAGCAGAAATGAAGGTCGACAAAATCGTCGGAAAAGGTGACCTGAAGTAGTTTATTTTGCTAAATCGGCCATATCTCGAAGACGGCTCGGTTGTTTTAAATGCGGTTTGTTGCGTTAGATTCGGCACACAAAGACGCTTCTTTTGCGCCCCCAAACATGTCGCTACGGCCAGTAGAAAGTAGGGAAACATTTTGGAGAAAGTGACATGACAGTTTGACCTGAAGTAGTTTATTTTGCTAAATCGGCCATATCTCGGAGACGGCTCGGTTGTTTTAAATGCGGTTTGTTGCGTTAGATTCGGCACACAAAGACGCTTCTTTTGTGCCCCCAACCATGCCGCTACGGCCAGTAGAAAGTAGGGAAAAAAATGTTGGAGGAAGTGACCTGAAATGCTGAATTTTACAAAATGGCCCGTATCTCGAAAACTAAGCGTTTTTTGGCGATTCTGGCTTCTTTGCTCAAGGTTTCTTACAACTTTGCGCCCGATGAAAATACGCTTCTTTAGAGCCATCAACCATGCCGCTACGACCAATAGGTCAGAAGTTAGCAGAAATGAAGGTCGACAAAATCGTCGGAAAAGGTGACCTGAAGTAGTTTATTTTGCTAAATCGGCCATATCTCGAAGACGGCTCGGTTGTTTTAAATGCGGTTTGTTGCGTTAGATTCGGCACACAAAGACGCTTCTTTTGTGCCCCCACACATGTCGATACGGCCAGTAGAAAGTAGGGAAACATTTTGGAGAAAGTGACATGACAGTTTGACCTGAAGTAGTTTATTTTGCTAAATCGGCCATATCTCGGAGACCGCTCGGTTGTTTTAAATGCGGTTTGTTGCGTTAGATTTGGCACACAAAGACGCTTCTTTTGTGCCCCCAACCATGCCGCTACGGCCAGTAGAAAGTAGGGAAAAAAATGTTGGAGGAAGTGACCTGAAATGCTGAATTTTACAAAATGGCCCGTATCTCGAAAACTAAGCGTTTTTTGGCGATTCTGGCTTCTTTGCTCAAGGTTTCTTACAAGTTTGCGCCCGATGAAAATACGCTTCTTTAGAGCCATCAACCATGCCGCTACGACCAATAGGTCAGAAGTTAGCAGAAATGAAGGTCGACAAAATCGTCGGAAAAGGTGACCTGAAGTAGTTTATTTTGCTAAATCGGCCATATCTCGGAGACGGCTCGGTTGTTTTAAATGCGGTTTGTTGCGTTAGATTTGGCACACAAATACGCTTCTTTTGTGCCCCAACCATGCCGATACGGCCAGTAGAAAGTAGGGAAAAAAATGTTGGAGGAAGTGACCTGAAATACTGAATTTTACAAAATGTCCCGTATCTCGAAAACTAAGCGTTTTTTGGCGATTCTGGCTTCTTTGCTCAAGGTTTCTTACAACTTTGCGCCCGATGAAAATACGCTTCTTTAGAGCCATCAACCATGCCGCTACGACCAATAGGTCAGAAGTTAGCAGAAATGAAGGTCGACAAAATCGTCGGAAAAGGTGACCTGAAGTAGTTTATTTTGCTAAATCGGCCATATCTCGAAGACGGCTCGGTTGTTTTAAATGCGGTTTGTTGCGTTAGATTCGGCACACAAAGACGCTTCTTTTGTGCCCCCAACCATGCCGCTACGGCCAGTAGAAAGTAGGGAAAAAAATGTTGGAGGAAGTGACCTGAAATGCTGAATTTTACAAAATGGCCCGTATCTCGAAAACTAAGCGTTTTTTGGCGATTCTGGCTTCTTTGCTCAAGGTTTCTTACAACTTTGCGCCCGATGAAAAAACGCTTCTTTAGAGCCATCAACCATGCCGCTACGACCAATAGGTCAGAAGTTAGCAGAAATGAAGGTCGACAAAATCGTCGGAAAAGGTGACCTGAAGTAGTTTATTTTGCTAAATCGGCCATATCTCGAAGACGGCCCGGTTGTTTTAAATGCGGTTTGTTGCGTTAGATTCGGCACACAAAGACGCTTCTTTTGCGCCCCCACACATGTCGCTACGGCCAGTAGAAAGTAGGGAAACATTTTGGAGAAAGTGACATGACAGTTTGACCTGAAGTAGTTTATTTTGCTAAATCGGCCATATCTCGGAGACCGCTCGGTTGTTTTAAATGCGGTTTGTTGCGTTAGATTTGGCACACAAAGACGCTTCTTTTGTGCCCCCAACCATGCCGCTACGGCCAGTAGAAAGTAGGGAAAAAAATGTTGGAGGAAGTGACCTGAAATGCTGAATTTTACAAAATGTCCCGTATCTCGAAAACTAAGCGTTTCTTGGCGATTCTGGCTTCTTTGCTCAAGGTTTCTTACAACTTTGCGCCCGATGAAAATACGCTTCTTTAGAGCCATCAACCATGCCGCTACGACCAATAGGTCAGAAGTTAGCAGAAATGAAGGTCGACAAAATCGTCGGAAAAGGTGACCTGAAGTAGTTTATTTTGCTAAATCGGCCATATCTCGAAGACGGCTCGGTTGTTTTAAATGCGGTTTGTTGCGTTAGATTCGGCACACAAAGACGCTTCTTTTGCGCCCACACACATGTCGCTACGGCCAGTAGAAAGTAGGGAAACATTTTGGAGAAAGTGACATGACAGTTTGACCTGAAGTAGTTTATTTTGCTAAATCGGCCATATCTCGGAGACCGCTCGGTTGTTTTAAATGCGGTTTGTTGCGTTAGATTTGGCACACAAAGACGCTTCTTTTGTGCCCCCAACCATGCCGCTACGGCCAGTAGAAAGTAGGGAAAAAAATGTTGGAGGAAGTGACCTGAAATGCTGAATTTTACAAAATGGCCCGTATCTCGAAAACTAAGCGTTTTTTGGCGATTCTGGCTTCTTTGCTCAAGGTTTCTTACAAGTTTGCGCCCGATGAAAATACGCTTCTTTAGAGCCATCAACCATGCCGCTACGACCAATAGGTCAGAAGTTAGCAGAAATGAAGGTCGACAAAATCGTCGGAAAAGGTGACCTGAAGTAGTTTATTTTGCTAAATCGGCCATATCTCGGAGACGGCTCGGTTGTTTTAAATGCGGTTTGTTGCGTTAGATTTGGCACACAAATACGCTTCTTTTGTGCCCCAACCATGCCGATACGGCCAGTAGAAAGTAGGGAAAAAAATGTTGGAGGAAGTGACCTGAAATACTGAATTTTACAAAATGTCCCGTATCTCGAAAACTAAGCGTTTTTTGGCGATTCTGGCTTCTTTGCTCAAGGTTTCTTACAACTTTGCGCCCGATGAAAATACGCTTCTTTAGAGCCATCAACCATGCCGCTACGACCAATAGGTCAGAAGTTAGCAGAAATGAAGGTCGACAAAATCGTCGGAAAAGGTGACCTGAAGTAGTTTATTTTGCTAAATCGGCCATATCTCGAAGACGGCTCGGTTGTTTTAAATGCGGTTTGTTGCGTTAGATTCGGCACACAAAGACGCTTCTTTTGCGCCCCCAAACATGTCGCTACGGCCAGTAGAAAGTAGGGAAACATTTTGGAGAAAGTGACATGACAGTTTGACCTGAAGTAGTTTATTTTGCTAAATCGGCCATATCTCGAAGACGGCTCGGTTGTTTTAAATGCGGTTTGTTGCGTTAGATTCGGCACACAAAGACGCTTCTTTTGTGCCCCCAACCATGCCGCTACGGCCAGTAGAAAGTAGGGAAAAAAATGTTGGAGGAAGTGACCTGAAATGCTGAATTTTACAAAATGGCCCGTATCTCGAAAACTAAGCGTTTTTTGGCGATTCTGGCTTCTTTGCTCAAGGTTTCTTACAACTTTGCGCCCGATGAAAATACGCTTCTTTAGAGCCATCAACCATGCCGCTACGACCAATAGGTCAGAAGTTAGCAGAAATGAAGGTCGACAAAATCGTCGGAAAAGGTGACCTGAAGTAGTTTATTTTGCTAAATCGGCCATATCTCGAAGACGGCTCGGTTGTTTTAAATGCGGTTTGTTGCGTTAGATTCGGCACACAAAGACGCTTCTTTTGTGCCCCCACACATGTCGCTACGGCCAGTAGAAAGTAGGGAAACATTTTGGAGAAAGTGACATGACAGTTTGACCTGAAGTAGTTTATTTTGCTAAATCGGCCATATCTCGGAGACGGCTCGGTTGTTTTAAATGCGGTTTGTTGCGTTAGATTTGGCACACAAATACGCTTCTTTTGTGCCCCCAACCATGCCGATACGGCCAGTAGAAAGTAGGGAAAAAAATGTTGGAGGAAGTGACCTGAAATGCTGAATTTTACAAAATGGCCCGTATCTCGAAAACTAAGCGTTTTTTGGCGATTCTGGCTTCTTTGCTCAAGGTTTCTTACAACTTTGCGCCCGATGAAAATACGCTTCTTTAGAGCCATCAACCATGCCGCTACGACCAATAGGTCAGAAGTTAGCAGAAATGAAGGTCGACAAAATCGTCGGAAAAGGTGACCTGAAGTAGTTTATTTTGCTAAATCGGCCATATCTCGGCGACGGCTCGGTTGTTTTAAATGCGGTTTGTTGCGTTAGATTCGGCACACAAAGACGCTTCTTTTGTGCCCCCAACCATGCCGCTACGGCCAGTAGAAAGTAGGGAAAAAAATGTTGGAGGAAGTGACCTGAAATGCTGAATTTTACAAAATGGCCCGTATCTCGAAAACTAAGCGTTTTTTGGCGATTCTGGCTTCTTTGCTCAAGGTTTCTTACAACTTTGCGCCCGATGAAAATACGCTTCTTTAGAGCCATCAACCATGCCGCTACGACCAATAGGTCAGAAGTTAGCAGAAATGAAGGTCGACAAAATCGTCGGAAAAGGTGACCTGAAGTAGTTTATTTTGCTAAATCGGCCATATCTCGAAGACGGCCCGGTTGTTTTAAATGCGGTTTGTTGCGTTAGATTCGGCACACAAAGACGCTTCTTTTGCGCCCCCACACATGTCGCTACGGCCAGTAGAAAGTAGGGAAACATTTTGGAGAAAGTGACATGACAGTTTGACCTGAAGTAGTTTATTTTGCTAAATCGGCCATATCTCGGAGACGGCTCGGTTGTTTTAAATGCGGTTTGTTGCGTTAGATTTGGCACACAAATACGCTTCTTTTGTGCCCACAACCATGCCGATACGGCCAGTAGAAAGTAGGGAAAAAAATGTTGGAGGAAGTGACCTGAAATGCTGAATTTTACAAAATGGCCCGTATCTCGAAAACTAAGCGTTTTTTGGCGATTCTGGCTTCTTTGCTCAAGGTTTCTTACAACTTTGCGCCCGATGAAAATACGCTTCTTTAGAGCCGTCAACCATGCCGCTACGACCAATAGGTCAGAAGTTAGCAGAAATGAAGGTCGACAAAATCGTCGGAAAAGGTGACCTGAAGTAGTTTATTTTGCTAAATCGGCCATATCTCGAAGACGGCTCGGTTGTTTTAAATGCGGTTTGTTGCGTTAGATTCGGCACACAAAGACGCTTCTTTTGTGCCCCCAACCATGCCGCTACGGCCAGTAGAAAGTAGGGAAAAAAATGTTGGAGGAAGTGACCTGAAATGCTGAATTTTACAAAATGGCCCGTATCTCGAAAACTAAGCGTTTTTTGGCGATTCTGGCTTCTTTGCTCAAGGTTTCTTAAAACTTTGCGCCCGATGAAAATACGCTTCTTTAGAGCCATCAACCATGCCGCTACGACCAATAGGTCAGAAGTTAGCAGAAATGAAGGTCGACAAAATCGTCGGAAAAGGTGACCTGAAGTAGTTTATTTTGCTAAATCGGCCATATCTCGAAGACGGCCCGGTTGTTTTAAATGCGGTTTGTTGCGTTAGATTCGGCACACAAAGACGCTTCTTTTGCGCCCCCACACATGTCGCTACGGCCAGTAGAAAGTAGGGAAACATTTTGGAGAAAGTGACATGACAGTTTGACCTGAAGTAGTTTATTTTGCTAAATCGGCCATATCTCGGAGACGGCTCGGTTGTTTTAAATGCGGTTTGTTGCGTTAGATTTGGCACACAAATACGCTTCTTTTGTGCCCCCAACCATGCCGATACGGCCAGTAGAAAGTAGGGAAAAAAATGTTGGAGGAAGTGACCTGAAATGCTGAATTTTACAAAATGGCCCGTATCTCGAAAACTAAGCGTTTTTTGGCGATTCTGGCTTCTTCGCTCAAGGTTTCTTACAACTTTGCGCCCGATGAAAATACGCTTCTTTAGAGCCATCAACCATGCCGCTACGACCAATAGGTCAGAAGTTAGCAGAAATGAAGGTCGACAAAATCGTCGGAAAAGGTGACCTGAAGTAGTTTATTTTGCTAAATCGGCCATATCTCGAAGACGGCTCGGTTGTTTTAAATGCGGTTTGTTGCGTTAGATTCGGCACACAAAGACGCTTCTTTTGTGCCCCCACACATGTCGATACGGCCAGTAGAAAGTAGGGAAACATTTTGGAGAAAGTAACATGACAGTTTGACCTGAAGTAGTTTATTTTGCTAAATCGGCCATATCTCGGAGACGGCTCGGTTGTTTTAAATGCGGTTTGTTGCGTTAGATTCGGCACACAAAGACGCTTCTTTTGTGCCCCCACACATGTCGATACGGCCAGTAGAAAGTAGGGAAACATTTTGGAGAAAGTGACATGACAGTTTGACCTGAAGTAGTTTATTTTGCTAAATCGGCCATATCTCGGAGACGGCTCGGTTGTTTTAAATGCGGTTTGTTGCGTTAGATTTGGCACACAAATACGCTTCTTTTGTGCCCACAACCATGCCGATACGGCCAGTAGAAAGTAGGGAAAAAAATGTTGGAGGAAGTGACCTGAAATGCTGAATTTTACAAAATGGCCCATATCTCGAAAACTAAGCGTTTTTTGGCGATTCTGGCTTCTTTGCTCAAGGTTTCTTACAACTTTGCGCCCGATGAAAATACGCTTCTTTAGAGCCATCAACCATGCCGCTACGACCAATAGGTCAGAAGTTAGCAGAAATGAAGGTCGACAAAATCGTCGGAAAAGGTGACCTGAAGTAGTTTATTTTGCTAAATCGGCCATATCTCGGAGACGGCTCGGTTGTTTTAAATGCGGTTTGTTGCGTTAGATTTGGCACACAAATACGCTTCTTTTGTGCCCCCAACCATGCCGATACGGCCAGTAGAAAGTAGGGAAAAAAATGTTGGAGGAAGTGACCTGAAATGCTGAATTTTACAAAATGGCCCGTATCTCGAAAACTAAGCGTTTTTTGGCGATTCTGGCTTCTTCGCTCAAGGTTTCTTACAACTTTGCGCCCGATGAAAATACGCTTCTTTAGAGCCATCAACCATGCCGCTACGACCAATAGGTCAGAAGTTAGCAGAAATGAAGGTCGACAAAATCGTCGGAAAAGGTGACCTGAAGTAGTTTATTTTGCTAAATCGGCCATATCTCGAAGACGGCTCGGTTGTTTTAAATGCGGTTTGTTGCGTTAGATTCGGCACACAAAGACGCTTCTTTTGTGCCCCCACACATGTCGATACGGCCAGTAGAAAGTAGGGAAACATTTTGGAGAAAGTAACATGACAGTTTGACCTGAAGTAGTTTATTTTGCTAAATCGGCCATATCTCGGAGACGGCTCGGTTGTTTTAAATGCGGTTTGTTGCGTTAGATTCGGCACACAAAGACGCTTCTTTTGTGCCCCCACACATGTCGATACGGCCAGTAGAAAGTAGGGAAACATTTTGGAGAAAGTGACATGACAGTTTGACCTGAAGTAGTTTATTTTGCTAAATCGGCCATATCTCGGAGACGGCTCGGTTGTTTTAAATGCGGTTTGTTGCGTTAGATTTGGCACACAAATACGCTTCTTTTGTGCCCACAACCATGCCGATACGGCCAGTAGAAAGTAGGGAAAAAAATGTTGGAGGAAGTGACCTGAAATGCTGAATTTTACAAAATGGCCCATATCTCGAAAACTAAGCGTTTTTTGGCGATTCTGGCTTCTTTGCTCAAGGTTTCTTACAACTTTGCGCCCGATGAAAATACGCTTCTTTAGAGCCATCAACCATGCCGCTACGACCAATAGGTCAGAAGTTAGCAGAAATGAAGGTCGACAAAATCGTCGGAAAAGGTGACCTGAAGTAGTTTATTTTGCTAAATCGGCCATATCTCGGCGACGGCTCGGTTGTTTTAAATGCGGTTTGTTGCGTTAGATTCGGCACACAAAGACGCTTCTTTTGTGCCCCCAACCATGCCGCTACGGCCAGTAGAAAGTAGGGAAAAAAATGTTGGAGGAAGTGACCTGAAATGCTGAATTTTACAAAATGGCCCGTATCTCGAAAACTAAGCGTTTTTTGGCGATTCTGGCTTCTTTGCTCAAGGTTTCTTACAACTTTGCGCCCGATGAAAATACGCTTCTTTAGAGCCATCAACCATGCCGCTACGACCAATAGGTCAGAAGTTAGCAGAAATGAAGGTCGACAAAATCGTCGGAAAAGGTGACCTGAAGTAGTTTATTTTGCTAAATCGGCCATATCTCGAAGACGGCCCGGTTGTTTTAAATGCGGTTTGTTGCGTTAGATTCGGCACACAAAGACGCTTCTTTTGCGCCCCCACACATGTCGCTACGGCCAGTAGAAAGTAGGGAAACATTTTGGAGAAAGTGACATGACAGTTTGACCTGAAGTAGTTTATTTTGCTAAATCGGCCATATCTCGGAGACGGCTCGGTTGTTTTAAATGCGGTTTGTTGCGTTAGATTTGGCACACAAATACGCTTCTTTTGTGCCCCCAACCATGCCGATACGGCCAGTAGAAAGTAGGGAAAAAAATGTTGGAGGAAGTGACCTGAAATGCTGAATTTTACAAAATGGCCCGTATCTCGAAAACTAAGCGTTTTTTGGCGATTCTGGCTTCTTTGCTCAAGGTTTCTTACAACTTTGCGCCCGATGAAAATACGCTTCTTTAGAGCCATCAACCATGCCGCTACGACCAATAGGTCAGAAGTTAGCAGAAATGAAGGTCGACAAAATCGTCGGAAAAGGTGACCTGAAGTAGTTTATTTTGCTAAATCGGCCATATCTCGAAGACGGCTCGGTTGTTTTAAATGCGGTTTGTTGCGTTAGATTCGGCACACAAAGACGCTTCTTTTGTGCCCCCACACATGTCGATACGGCCAGTAGAAAGTAGGGAAACATTTTGGAGAAAGTAACATGACAGTTTGACCTGAAGTAGTTTATTTTGCTAAATCGGCCATATCTCGGAGACGGCTCGGTTGTTTTAAATGCGGTTTGTTGCGTTAGATTTGGCACACAAATACGCTTCTTTTGTGCCCACAACCATGCCGATACGGCCAGTAGAAAGTAGGGAAAAAAATGTTGGAGGAAGTGACCTGAAATGCTGAATTTTACAAAATGGCCCCTATCTCGAAAACTAAGCGTTTTTTGGCGATTCTGGCTTCTTTGCTCAAGGTTTCTTACAACTTTGCGCCCGATGAAAATACGCTTCTTTAGAGCCATCAACCATGCCGCTACGACCAATAGGTCAGAAGTTAGCAGAAATGAAGGTCGACAAAATCGTCGGAAAAGGTGACCTGAAGTAGTTTATTTTGCTAAATCGGCCATATCTCGAAGACGGCTCGGTTGTTTTAAATGCGGTTTGTTGCGTTAGATTCGGCACACAAAGACGCTTCTTTTGCGCCCCCACACATGTCGCTACGGCCAGTAGAAAGTAAGGAAAAAATGTTGGAGGAAGTGACCTGAAATGCTGAATTTTACAAAATGGCCCCTATCTCGAAAACTAAGCGTTTTTTGGCGATTCTGGCTTCTTTGCTCAAGGTTTCTTACAACTTTGCGCCCGATGAAAATACGCTTCTTTAGAGCCATCAACCATGCCGCTACGACCAATAGGTCAGAAGTTAGCAGAAATGAAGGTCGACAAAATCGTCGGAAAAGGTGACCTGAAGTAGTTTATTTTGCTAAATCGGCCATATCTCGAAGACGGCTCGGTTGTTTTAAATGCGGTTTGTTGCGTTAGATTCGGCACACAAAGACGCTTCTTTTGCGCCCCCACACATGTCGCTACGGCCAGTAGAAAGTAAGGAAAAAATGTTGGAGGAAGTGACCTGAAATGCTGAATTTTACAAAATGGCCCCTATCTCGAAAACTAAGCGTTTTTTGGCGATTCTGGCTTCTTTGCTCAAGGTTTCTTACAACTTTGCGCCCGATGAAAATACGCTTCTTTAGAGCCATCAACCATGCCGCTACGACCAATAGGTCAGAAGTTAGCAGAAATGAAGGTCGACAAAATCGTCGGAAAAGGTGACCTGAAGTAGTTTATTTTGCTAAATCGGCCATATCTCGAAGACGGCTCGGTTGTTTTAAATGCGGTTTGTTGCGTTAGATTCGGCACAGAAAGACGCTTCTTTTGTGCCCCCACACATGTCGATACGGCCAGTAGAAAGTAGGGAAACATTTTGGAGAAAGTGACATGACAGTTTGACCTGAAGTAGTTTATTTTGCTAAATCGGCCATATCTCGGAGACGGCTCGGTTGTTTTAAATGCGGTTTGTTGCGTTAGATTTGGCACACAAATACGCTTCTTTTGTGCCCACAACCATGCCGATACGGCCAGTAGAAAGTAGGGGAAAAAATGTTGGAGGAAGTGACCTGAAATGCTGAATTTTACAAAATGGCCCGTATCTCGAAAACTAAGCGTTTTTTGGCGATTCTGGCTTCTTTGCTCAAGGTTTCTTACAACTTTGCGCCCGATGAAAATACGCTTCTTTAGAGCCATCAACCATGCCGCTACGACCAATAGGTCAGAAGTTAGCAGAAATGAAGGTCGACAAAATCGTCGGAAAAGGTGACCTGAAGTAGTTTATTTTGCTAAATCGGCCATATCTCGAAGACGGCTCGGTTGTTTTAAATGCGGTTTGTTGCGTTAGATTCGGCACACAAAGACGCTTCTTTTGCGCCCCCACACATGTCGCTACGGCCAGTAGAAAGTAAGGAAAAAATGTTGGAGGAAGTGACCTGAAATGCTGAATTTTACAAAATGGCCCCTATCTCGAAAACTAAGCGTTTTTTGGCGATTCTGGCTTCTTTGCTCAAGGTTTCTTACAACTTTGCGCCCGATGAAAATACGCTTCTTTAGAGCCATCAACCATGCCGCTACGACCAATAGGTCAGAAGTTAGCAGAAATGAAGGTCGACAAAATCGTCGGAAAAGGTGACCTGAAGTAGTTTATTTTGCTAAATCGGCCATATCTCGAAGACGGCTCGGTTGTTTTAAATGCGGTTTGTTGCGTTAGATTCGGCACACAAAGACGCTTCTTTTGCGCCCCCACACATGTCGCTACGGCCAGTAGAAAGTAAGGAAAAAATGTTGGAGGAAGTGACCTGAAATGCTGAATTTTACAAAATGGCCCCTATCTCGAAAACTAAGCGTTTTTTGGCGATTCTGGCTTCTTTGCTCAAGGTTTCTTACAACTTTGCGCCCGATGAAAATACGCTTCTTTAGAGCCATCAACCATGCCGCTACGACCAATAGGTCAGAAGTTAGCAGAAATGAAGGTCGACAAAATCGTCGGAAAAGGTGACCTGAAGTAGTTTATTTTGCTAAATCGGCCATATCTCGAAGACGGCTCGGTTGTTTTAAATGCGGTTTGTTGCGTTAGATTCGGCACACAAAGACGCTTCTTTTGTGCCCCCACACATGTCGATACGGCCAGTAGAAAGTAGGGAAACATTTTGGAGAAAGTGACATGACAGTTTGACCTGAAGTAGTTTATTTTGCTAAATCGGCCATATCTCGGAGACGGCTCGGTTGTTTTAAATGCGGTTTGTTGCGTTAGATTTGGCACACAAATACGCTTCTTTTGTGCCCCCACACATGTCGCTACGGCCAGTAGAAAGTAGGGAAAAAAATGTTGGAGGAAGTGACCTGAAATGCTGAATTTTACAAAATGGCCCGTATCTCGAAAACTAAGCGTTTTTTGGCGATTCTGGCTTCTTTGCTCAAGCTTTCTTACAACTTTGCGCCCGATGAAAATACGCTTCTTTAGAGCCATCAACCATGCCGCTACGACCAATAGGTCAGAAGTTAGCAGAAATGAAGGTCGACAAAATCGTCGGAAAAGGTGACCTGAAGTAGTTTATTTTGCTAAATCGGCCATATCTCGAAGACGGCTCGGTTGTTTTAAATGCGGTTTGTTGCGTTAGATTCGGCACACAAAGACGCTTCTTTTGCGCCCCCAAACATGTCGCTACGGCCAGTAGAAAGTAGGGAAACATTTTGGAGAAAGTGACATGACAGTTTGACCTGAAGTAGTTTATTTTGCTAAATCGGCCATATCTCGGAGACGGCTCGGTTGTTTTAAATGCGGTTTGTTGCGTTAGATTTGGCACACAAATACGCTTCTTTTGTGCCCCCAACCATGCCGATACGGCCAGTAGAAAGTAGGGAAAAAAATGTTGGAGGAAGTGACCTGAAATGCTGAATTTTACAAAATGGCCCGTATCTCGAAAACTAAGCGTTTTTTGGCGATTCTGGCTTCTTTACTCAAGGTTTCTTACAACTTTGCGCCCGATGAAAATACGCTTCTTTAGAGCCATCAACCATGCCGCTACGACCAATAGGTCAGAAGTTAGCAGAAATGAAGGTCGACAAAATCGTCGGAAAAGGTGACCTGAAGTAGTTTATTTTGCTAAATCGGCCATATCTCGAAGACGGCTCGGTTGTTTTAAATGCGGTTTGTTGCGTTAGATTTGGCACACAAAGACGCTTCTTTTGCGCCCCCACACATGTCGCTACGGCCAGTAGAAAGTAGGGAAACATTTTGGAGAAAGTGACATGACAGTTTGACCTGAAGTAGTTTATTTTGCTAAATCGACCATATCTCGGAGACCGCTCGGTTGTTTTAAATGCGGTTTGTTGCATTAGATTCGGCACATAAAGACGCTTCTTTTGTGCCCCCAACCATGCCGATACGGCCAGTAGAAAGTAGGGAAAAAAATGTTGGAGGAAGTGACCTGAAATGCTGAATTTTACAAAATGGCCCGTATCTCGAAAACTAAGCGTTTTTTGGCGATTCTGGCTTCTTGGCTCAAGGTTTCTTACAACTTTGCGCCCGATGAAAATACGCTTCTTTAGAGCCATCAACCATGCCGCTACGACCAATAGGTCAGAAGTTAGCAGAAATGAAGGTCGACAAAATCGTCGGAAAAGGTGACCTGAAGTAGTTTATTTTGCTAAATCGGCCATATCTCGAAGACGGCTCGGTTGTTTTAAATGCGGTTTGTTGCGTTAGATTCGGCACACAAAGACGCTTCTTTTGTGCCCCCACACATGTCGATACGGCCAGTAGAAAGTAGGGAAACATTTTGGAGAAAGTGACATGACAGTTTGACCTGAAGTAGTTTATTTTGCTAAATCGGCCATATCTCGGAGACGGCTCGGTTGTTTTAAATGCGGTTTGTTGCATTAGATTCGGCACATAAAGACGCTTCTTTTGTGCCCCCAACCATGCCGATACGGCCAGTAGAAAGTAGGGGAAAAAATGTTGGAGGAAGTGACCTGAAATGCTGAATTTTACAAAATGGCCCGTATCTCGAAAACTAAGCGTTTTTTGGCGATTCTGGCTTCTTTGCTCAAGGTTTCTTACAACTTTACGCCCGATGAAAATACGCTTCTTTAGAGCCATCAACCATGCCGCTACGACCAATAGGTCAGAAGTTAGCAGAAATGAAGGTCGAAGATTCAAAGTCCCATCGTGACACAACCTGCGCCACCCTCGATCGACCAGACCAGGAAGTGACCTGAAATGCTGAATTTTACAAAATGGCCCGTATCTCGAAAACTAAGCGTTTTTTGGCGATTCTGGCTTCATTGCTCACGGTTTCTTACAACTTTGCGCCCGATGAAAAAACGCTTCTTTAGAGCCATCAACCATGCCGCTACGACCAATAGGTCAGAAGTTAGCAGAAATGAAGGTCGACAAAATCGTCGGAAAAGGTGACCTGAATTAGTTTATTTTGCTAAATCGGCCATATCTCGAAGACGGCTCGGTTGTTTTAAATGCGGTTTGTTGCGTTAGATTCGGCACACAAAGACGCTTCTTTTGCGCCCCCACACATGTAGCTACGGCCAGTAGAAAGTAGGGAAACATTTTGGAGAAAGTGACATGACAGTTTGACCTGAAGTAGTTTATTTTGCTAAATCGGCCATATCTCGGAGACGGCTCGGTTGTTTTAAATGCGGTTTGTTGCGTTAGATTCGGCACACAAAGACGCTTCTTTTGTGCCCCCAACCATGCCGCTACGGCCAGTAGAAAGTAGGGAAAAAAATGTTGGAGGAAGTGACCTGAAATGCTGAATTTTACAAAATGGCCCGTATCTCGAAAACTAAGCGTTTTTTGGCGATTCTGGCTTCTTTGCTCGAGGTTTCTTACAACTTTGCGCCCGATGAAAATACGCTTCTTTAGAGCCATCAACCATGCCGCTACGACCAATAGGTCAGAAGTTAGCAGAAATGAAGGTCGACAAAATCGTCGGAAAAGGTGACCTGAAGTAGTTTATTTTGCTAAATCGGCCATATCTCGAAGACGGCTCGGTTGTTTTAAATGCGGTTTGTTGCGTTAGATTCGGCACACAAAGACGCTTCTTTTGTGCCCCCACACATGTCGATACGGCCAGTAGAAAGTAGGGAAACATTTTGGAGAAAGTGACATGACAGTTTGACCTGAAGTAGTTTATTTTGCTAAATCGGCCATATCTCGGAGACGGCTCGGTTGTTTTAAATGCGGTTTGTTGCGTTAGATTCGGCACACAAAGACGCTTCTTTTGTGCCCCCAACCATGCCGCTACGGCCAGTAGAAAGTAGGGAAAAAAATGTTGGAGGAAGTGACCTGAAATGCTGAATTTTACAAAATGGCCCGTATCTCGAAAACTAAGCGTTTTTTGGCGATTCTGGCTTCTCTGCTCAAGGTTTCTTACAACTTTGCGCCCGATGAAAATACGCTTCTTTAGAGCCATCAACCATGCCGCTACGACCAATAGGTCAGAAGTTAGCAGAAATGAAGGTCGACAAAATCGTCGGAAAAGGTGACCTGAAGTAGTTTATTTTGCTAAATCGGCCATATCTCGAAGACGGCTCGGTTGTTTTAAATGCGGTTTATTGCGTTAGATTCGGCACACAAAGACGCTTCTTTTGCACCCCCACACATGTAGCTACGGCCAGTAGAAAGTAGGGAAACATTTTGGAGAAAGTGACATGACAGTTTGACCTGAAGTAGTTTATTTTGCTAAATCGGCCATATCTCGGAGACGGCTCGGTTGTTTTAAATGCGGTTTGTTGCGTTAGATTCGGCACACAAAGACGCTTCTTTTGTGCCCCCAACCATGCCGCTACGGCCAGTAGAAAGTAGGGAAAAAAATGTTGGAGGAAGTGACCTGAAATGCTGAATTTTACAAAATGGCCCGTATCTCGAAAACTAAGCGTTTTTTGGCGATTCTGGCTTCTTTGCTCAAGGTTTCTTACAACTTTGCGCCCGATGAAAATACGCTTCTTTAGAGCCATCAACCATGCCGCTACGACCAATAGGTCAGAAGTTAGCAGAAATGAAGGTCGACAAAATCGTCGGCAAAGGTGACCTGAAGTAGTTTATTTTGCTAAATCGGCCATATCTCGAAGACGGCTCAGTTGTTTTAAATGCGGTTTGTTGCGTTAGATTCGGCACACAAAGACGCTTCTTTTGCACCCCCACACATGTCGATACGGCCAGTAGAAAGTAGGGAAACATTTTGGAGAAAGTGACATGACAGTTTGACCTGAAGTAGTTTATTTTGCTAAATCGGCCATATCTCGGAGACGGCTCGGTTGTTTTAAATGCGGTTTGTTGCGTTAGATTCGGCACACAAAGACGCTTCTTTTGTGCCCCCAACCATGCCGCTACGGCCAGTAGAAAGTAGGGAAAAAAATGTTGGAGGAAGTGACCTGAAATGCTGAATTTTACAAAATGGCCCGTATCTCGAAAACTAAGCGTTTTTTGGCGATTCTGGCTTCTTTGCTCAAGGTTTCTTACAACTTTGCGCCCGATGAAAATACGCTTCTTTAGAGCCATCAACCATGCCGCTACGACCAATAGGTCAGAAGTTAGCAGAAATGAAGGTCGACAAAATCGTCGGAAAAGGTGACCTGAATTAGTTTATTTTGCTAAATCGGCCATATCTCGAAGACGGCTCGGTTGTTTTAAATGCGGTTTGTTGCGTTAGATTCGGCGCACAAAGACGCTTCTTTTGCGCCCCCACACATGTCGCTACGGCCAGTAGAAAGTAGGGAAACATTTTGGAGAAAGTGACATGACAGTTTGACCTGAATTAGTTTATTTTGCTAAATCGGCCATATCTCGAAGACGGCTCGGTTGTTTTAAATGCGGTTTGTTGCGTTAGATTCGGCACACAAAGCCGCTTCTTTTGCGCCCCCACACATGTCGCTACGGCCAGTACAAAGTAAGGAAAAAATGTTGGAGGAAGTGACCTGAAATGCAGAATTTTACAAAATGGCCCGTATCTCGAAAACTAAGCGTTTTTTGGCGATTCTGGCTTCTTTGCTCAAGGTTTCTTACAACTTTACGCCCGATGAAAATACGCTTCTTTAGAGCCATCAACCATGCCGCTACGACCAATAGGTCAGAAGTTAGCAGAAATGAAGGTCGAAGATTCAAAGTCCCATCGTGACACAACCTGCGCCACCCTCGATCGACCAGTTGCAGAGCCACCTGCCCAGCAGAAAACGCCAGCAACCTGGTCGAATCATAGTTATTTTCTCCTTAATTTTGTAAAATCCTTAAATCCTTGTCTCCACATAACGATTCAATAAAGAATGATGTATAAAATTAAACAAAGGTCATTTCTTTTCTTAAAGTCAACCCACATGTTAAAACACAAAAAAGGTCCTTGTCAGGATCGGAAATCAACGTAAGTTAGTCAAGGTGAGTATGTGTCTTTCACAGAACAGCAACAAAATCCCATAGAACCTAAGGAACCGATCCACCCCGTACACAACTGCACCCAGTCAGGGCTTCAAAATCGCAATTTTCATTCAAAAATCCACCTGAAATACCAGGCCAGCAGAAACGCAGACAAAACAGCAGGTATCCTCACTTTCAGCCCGGACGGTGTGCAACAAAATTGTTCACACCCAGGACATGTGACCATGGCAAAAATCGTTGCGAATCCGCCTGGCTGGAAATTGGGATACCTACTGCTTCTGCTGAGTTTCTGGTGGCCTGGTATTTCAGATGGATTTTGCTTGAAATCGAATGATTTTTGGTGACTTCGGTGAACGGAGTGGGGGTGGTATGGGGCCGATCGGATTTTAGGTGGAATATGGGGCGGAGCGGTCTGAGGCATGCGGAGCGACATGAAAGGTGGTATGGGCGGGCGGGGATCGTCTTGTTTGCTCTTGTTGAATGTTGCTCATGTCCGCCTTCTTCTGAGATTATGGTGAGCCATCATCAACCATGCCGCTACGAATGGTAGGACGGAAAATGGTAGGAATGGTTAATTGGTAAATCGGCCATATCTCGGAGACGGATCAGTTGTTTTAGACACGGTTTGTTGCATTGGATGCAGCACGCTTCTTGGTTCACGGTTGTGACTTATCCCCCCTGCACCTTTTCCGCGTTGCAGCTCCTATGCCTAGCAGAGACACCCACCTCAGCGGAGGCCAGGCTGACGTCAGAGTGTGAAATTTTCGCACGAAATCGTTGATTTTCCCTGGAAAACCGATGGGCAACCCCTCGAAGTTGATGAAATCATCGATGGGGCAGCCGCAGCTATCGTCCAAAAAAAGTCCGACTCAAAAATTCGCATTTTTTTGGAAAATCCGAAAAAATGCACGATTTCACGGCAAAAAATGCCGTCAATTGTGAATCCCTGCCCTCGACTTTTTCCGCTGCGAGACGACAAATTTTTGAAAATCGTTTTTTTCCCAAATTCTACCGGCTTTTGGATGAAAATCGGGTGGAGTGGAGTGTGTCAAGGGGTAGCTTGGAGTATACATCGAAAATTTGAAGGAAATCGACGAGGAAATGCGAAAATGAGACAAGTGGAGTCCAACTAACCCAATTTTCGCAGACCCACCACGGGAGTCTCTGCTTCGTTTGATTGATTCATCATTCCATGGCGTCTGATTTAAATGCAGTTTATTGCGTTAGATTCGGCACACAAAGACGCTTCTTTTGTGCCCCCACACATGTCGCTACGGCCAGTAGAAAGTAGGGAAAAAAAATGTTGGAGGAAGTGACCTGAAATGCTGAATTTTACAAAATGGCCCGTATCTCGAAAACTAAGCGTTTTTTGGCGATTCTGGCTTCTTTGCTCAAGGTTTCTTACAACTTTGCGCCCGATGAAAATACGCTTCTTTAGAGCCATCAACCATGCCGCTACGACCAATAGGTCAGAAGTTAGCAGAAATGAAGGTCGACAAAATCGTCGGAAAAGGTGACCTGAAGTAGTTTATTTTGCTAAATCGGCCATATCTCGAAGACGGCTCGGTTGTTTTAAATGCGGTTTGTTGCGTTAGATTCGGCACACAAAGACGCTTCTTTTGTGCCCCCACACATGTCGATACGGCCAGTAGAAAGTAGGGAAACATTTTGGAGAAAGTGACATGACAGTTTGACCTGAAGTAGTTTATTTTGCTAAATCGGCCATATCTCGGAGACGGCTCGGTTGTTTTAAATGCGGTTTGTTGCGTTAGATTCGGCACACAAAGACGCTTCTTTTGTGCCCCCAACCATGCCGCTACGGCCAGTAGAAAGTAGGGAAAAAAATGTTGGAGGAAGTGACCTGAAATGCTGAATTTTACAAAATGGCCCGTATCTCGAAAACTAAGCGTTTTTTGGCGATTCTGGCTTCTTTGCTCAAGGTTTCTTACAACTTTGCGCCCGATGAAAATACGCTTCTTTAGAGCCATCAACCATGCCGCTACGACCAATAGGTCAGAAGTTAGCAGAAATGAAGGTCGACAAAATCGTCGGAAAAGGTGACCTGAAGTAGTTTATTTTGCTAAATCGGCCATATCTCGAAGACGGCTCGGTTGTTTTAAATGCGGTTTGTTGCGTTAGATTCGGCACAGAAAGACGCTTCTTTTGTGCCCCCACACATGTCGATACGGCCAGTAGAAAGTAGGGAAACATTTTGGAGAAAGTGACATGACAGTTTGACCTGAAGTAGTTTATTTTGCTAAATCGGCCATATCTCGGAGACGGCTCGGTTGTTTTAAATGCGGTTTGTTGCGTTAGATTCGGCACACAAAGACGCTTCTTTTGTGCCCCCAACCATGCCGCTACGGCCAGTAGAAAGTAGGGAAAAAAATGTTGGAGGAAGTGACCTGAAATGCTGAATTTTACAAAATGGCCCGTATCTCGAAAACTAAGCGTTTTTTGGCGATTCTGGCTTCTTTGCTCAAGGTTTCTTACAACTTTGCGCCCGATGAAAATACGCTTCTTTAGAGCCATCAACCATGCCGCTACGACCAATAGGTCAGAAGTTAGCAGAAATGAAGGTCGACAAAATCGTCGGAAAAGGTGACCTGATTTAGTTTATTTTGCTAAATCGGCCATATCTCGAAGACGGCTCGGTTGTTTTAAATGCGGTTTGTTGCGTTAGATTCGGCACACAAAGACGCTTCTTTTGCACCCCCACACATGTAGCTACGGCCAGTAGAAAGTAGGGAAACATTTTGGAGAAAGTGACATGACAGTTTGACCTGAAGTAGTTTATTTTGCGAAATCGGCCATATCTCGGAGACGGCTCGGTTGTTTTAAATGCGGTTTGTTGCGTTAGATTCGGCACACAAAGACGCTTCTTTTGTGCCCCCAACCATGCCGCTACGGCCAGTAGAAAGTAGGGAAAAAAATGTTGGAGGAAGTGACCTGAAATGCTGAATTTTACAAAATGGCCCGTATCTCGAAAACTAAGCGTTTTTTGGCGATTCTGACTTCTTTGCTCAAGGTTTCTTACAACTTTGCGCCCGATGAAAATACGCTTCTTTAGAGCCATCAACCATGCCGCTACGACCAATAGGTCAGAAGTTAGCAGAAATGAAGGTCGACAAAATCGTCGGAAAAGGTGACCTGAAGTAGTTTATTTTGCTAAATCGGCCATATCTCGAAGACGGCTCGGTTGTTTTAAATGCGGTTTGTTGCGTTAGATTCGGCACACAAAGACGCTTCTTTTGTGCCCCCACACATGTCGATACGGCCAGTAGAAAGTAGGGAAACATTTTGGAGAAAGTGACATGACAGTTTGACCTGAAGTAGTTTATTTTGCTAAATCGGCCATATCTCGGAGACGGCTCGGTTGTTTTAAATGCGGTTTGTTGCGTTAGATTCGGCACACAAAGACGCTTCTTTTGTGCCCCCAACCATGCCGCTACGGCCAGTAGAAAGTAGGGAAAAATATGTTGGAGGAAGTGACCTGAAATGCTGAATTTTACAAAATGGCCCGTATCTCGAAAACTAAGCGTTTTTTGGCGATTCTGGCTTCTTTGCTCAAGGTTTCTTACAACTTTGCGCCCGATGAAAATACGCTTCTTTAGAGCCATCAACCATGCCGCTACGACCAATAGGTCAGAAGTTAGCAGAAATGAAGGTCGGCAAAATCGTCGGAAAAGGTGACCTGAATTAGTTTATTTTGCTAAATCGGCCATATCTCGAAGACGGCTCGGTTGTTTTAAATGCGGTTTGTTGCGTTAGATTCGGCACACAAAGACGCTTCTTTTGCACCCCCACACATGTAGCTACGGCCAGTAGAAAGTAGGGAAACATTTTGGAGAAAGTGACATGACAGTTTGACCTGAAGTAGTTTATTTTGCTAAATCGGCCATATCTCGGAGACGGCTCGGTTGTTTTAAATGCGGTTTGTTGCGTTAGATTCGGCACACAAAGACGCTTCTTTTGTGCCCCCAACCATGCCGCTACGGCCAGTAGAAAGTAGGGAAAAAAATGTTGGAGGAAGTGACCTGAAATGCTGAATTTTACAAAATGGCCCGTATCTCGAAAACTAAGCGTTTTTTGGCGATTCTGGCTTCTTTGCTCAAGGTTTCTTACAACTTTGCGCCCGATGAAAATACGCTTCTTTAGAGCCATCAACCATGCCGCTACGACCAATAGGTCAGAAGTTAGCAGAAATGAAGGTCGACAAAATCGTCGGAAAAGGTGACCTGAAGTAGTTTATTTTGCTAAATCGGCCATATCTCGAAGACGGCTCGGTTGTTTTAAATGCGGTTTGTTGCGTTAGATTCGGCACACAAAGACGCTTCTTTTGTGCCCCCACACATGTCGATACGGCCAGTAGAAAGTAGGGAAACATTTTGGAGAAAGTGACATGACAGTTTGACCTGAAGTAGTTTATTTTGCTAAATCGGCCACATCTCGGAGACGGCTCGGTTGTTTTAAATGCGGTTTGTTGCGTTAGATTTGGCACACAAATACGCTTCTTTTGTGCCCCCAACCATGCCGATACGGCCAGTAGAAAGTAGGGAAAAAAATGTTGGAGGAAGTGACCTGAAATGCTGAATTTTACAAAATGGCCCGTATCTCGAAAACTAAGCGTTTTTTGGCGATTCTGGCTTCTTTGCTCAAGGTTTCTTACAACTTTGCGCCCGATGAAAATACGCTTCTTTAGAGCCATCAACCATGCCGCTACGACCAATAGGTCAGAAGTTAGCAGAAATGAAGGTCGACAAAATCGTCGGAAAAGGTGACCTGAAGTAGTTTATTTTGCTAAATCGGCCATATCTCGAAGACGGCTCGGTTGTTTTAAATGCGGTTTGTTGCGTTAGATTCGGCACACAAAGACGCTTCTTTTCCACCCCCACACATGTAGCTACGGCCAGTAGAAAGTAGGGAAACATTTTGGAGAAAGTGACATGACAGTTTGACCTGAAGTAGTTTATTTTGCTAAATCGGCCATATCTCGGAGACGGCTCGGTTGTTTTAAATGCGGTTTGTTGCGTTAGATTCGGCACACAAAGACGCTTCTTTTGTGCCCCCAACCATGCCGCTACGGCCAGTAGAAAGTAGGGAAAAAAATGTTGGAGGAAGTGACCTGAAATGCTGAATTTTACAAAATGGCCCGTATCTCGAAAACTAAGCGTTTTTTGGCGATTCTGGCTTCTTTGCTCAAGGTTTCTTACAACTTTGCGCCCGATGAAAATACGCTTCTTTAGAGCCATCAACCATGCCGCTACGACCAATAGGTCAGAAGTTAGCAGAAATGAAGGTCGACAAAATCGTCGGAAAAGGTGACCTGAATTAGTTTATTTTGCTAAATCGGCCATATCTCGAAGACGGCTCGGTTGTTTTAAATGCGGTTTGTTGCGTTAGATTCGGCACACAAAGCCGCTTCTTTTGCGCCCCCACACATGTCGCTACGGCCAGTAGAAAGTAAGGAAAAAATGTTGGAGGAAGTGACCTGAAATGCAGAATTTTACAAAATGGCCTGTATCTCGAAAACTAAGCGTTTTTTGGCGATTCTGGCTTCTTTGCTCAAGGTTTCTTACAACTTTACGCCCGATGAAAATACGCTTCTTTAGAGCCATCAACCATGCCGCTACGACCAATAGGTCAGAAGTTAGCAGAAATGAAGGTCGAAGATTCAAAGTCCCATCGTGACACAACCTGCGCCACCCTCGATCGACCAGTTGCAGAGCCACCTGCCCAGCATAAAACGCCAGCAACCTGGTCGAATCATAGTTATTTTCTCCTTAATTTTGTAAAATCCTTAAATCCTTGTCTCCACATAACGATTCAATAAAGAATGATGTATAAAATTAAACAAAGGTCATTTCTTTTCTTAAAGTCAACCCACATGTTAAAACACAAAAAAGGTCCTTGTCAGGATCGGAAATCAACGTAAGTTAGTCAAGGTGAGTATGTGTCTTTCACAGAACAGCAACAAAATCCCATAGAACCTAAGGAACCGATCCACCCCGTACACAACTGCACCCAGTCAGGGCTTCAAAATCGCAATTTTCATTCAAAAATCCACCTGAAATACCAGGCCAGCAGAAACGCAGACAAAACAGCAGGTATCCTCACTTTCAGCCCGGACGGTGTGCAACAAAATTGTTCACACCCAGGACATGTGACCATGGCAAAAATCGTTGCGAATCCGCCTGGCTGGAAATTGGGATACCTACTGCTTCTGCTGAGTTTCTGGTGGCCTGGTATTTCAGATGGATTTTGCTTGAAATCGAATGATTTTTGGTGACTTCGGTGAACGGAGTGGGGGTGGTATGGGGCCGATCGGATTTTAGGTGGAATATGGGGCGGAGCGGTCTGAGGCATGCGGAGCGACATGAAAGGTGGTATGGGCGGGCGGAGATCGTCTTGTTTGCTCTTGTTGAATGTTGCTCATGTCCGCCTTCTTCTGAGATTATGGTGAGCCATCATCAACCATGCCGCTACGAATAGTAGGACGGAAAATGGTAGGAATGGTTAATTGGTAAATCGGCCATATCTCGGAGACGGATCAGTTGTTTTAGACACGGTTTGTTGCATTGGATGCAGCACGCTTCTTGGTTCACGGTTGTGACTTATCCCCCCTGCACCTTTTCCGCGTTGCAGCTCCTATGCCTAGCAGAGACACCCACCTCAGCGGAGGCCAGGCTGACGTCAGAGTGTGAAATTTTCGCACGAAATCGTTGATTTTCCCTGGAAAACCGATGGGCAACCCCTCGAAGTTGATGAAATCATCGATGGGGCAGCCGCAGCTATCGTCCAAAAAAAGTCCGACTCAAAAATTCGCATTTTTTTGGAAAATTCGAAAAAATGCACGATTTCACGGCAAAAAATGCCGTCAATTGTGAATCCCTGCCCTCGACTTTTTCCGCTGCGAGACGACAAATTTTTGAAAATCGTTTTTTTTCCCAAATTCTACCGGCTTTTGGATGAAAATCGGGTGGAGTGGAGTGTGTCAAGGGGTAGCTTGGAGTATACATCGAAAATTTGAAGGAAATCGACGAGGAAATGCGAAAATGAGACAAGTGGAGTCCAACTAACCCAATTTTCGCAGACCCACCACGGGAGTCTCTGCTTCGTTTGATTGATTCATCATTCCATGGCGTCTGATTTAAATGCAGTTTATTGCGTTAGATTCGGCACACAAAGACGCTTCTTTTGTGCCCCCACACATGTCGCTACGGCCAGTAGAAAGTAGGGAAAAAAATGTTGGAGGAAGTGACCTGAAATGCTGAATTTTACAAAATGGCCCGTATCTCGAAAACTAAGCGTTTTTTGGCGATTCTGGCTTCTTTGCTCAAGGTTTCTTACAACTTTGCGCCCGATGAAAATACGCTTCTTTAGAGCCATCAACCATGCCGCTACGACCAATAGGTCAGAAGTTAGCAGAAATGAAGGTCGACAAAATCGTCGGAAAAGGTGACCTGAAGTAGTTTATTTTGCTAAATCGGCCATATCTCGAAGACGGCTCGGTTGTTTTAAATGCGGTTTGTTGCGTTAGATTCGGCACAGAAAGACGCTTCTTTTGTGCCCCCACACATGTCGATACGGCCAGTAGAAAGTAGGGAAACATTTTGGAGAAAGTGACATGACAGTTTGACCTGAAGTAGTTTATTTTGCTAAATCGGCCATATCTCGGAGACGGCTCGGTTGTTTTAAATGCGGTTTGTTGCGTTAGATTCGGCACACAAAGACGCTTCTTTTGTGCCCCCAACCATGCCGCTACGGCCAGTAGAAAGTAGGGAAAAAAATGTTGGAGGAAGTGACCTGAAATGCTGAATTTTACAAAATGGCCCGTATCTCGAAAACTAAGCGTTTTTTGGCGATTCTGGCTTCTTTGCTCAAGGTTTCTTACAACTTTGCGCCCGATGAAAATACGCTTCTTTAGAGCCATCAACCATGCCGCTACGACCAATAGGTCAGAAGTTAGCAGAAATGAAGGTCGACAAAATCGTCGGAAAAGGTGACCTGAATTAGTTTATTTTGCTAAATCGGCCATATCTCGAAGACGGCTCGGTTGTTTTAAATGCGGTTTGTTGCGTTAGATTCGGCACACAAAGACGCTTCTTTTGCACCCCCACACATGTAGCTACGGCCAGTAGAAAGTAGGGAAACATTTTGGAGAAAGTGACATGACAGTTTGACCTGAAGTAGTTTATTTTGCTAAATCGGCCATATCTCGGAGACGGCTCGGTTGTTTTAAATGCGGTTTGTTGCGTTAGATTCGGCACACAAAGACGCTTCTTTTGTGCCCCCAACCATGCCGCTACGGCCAGTAGAAAGTAGGGAAAAAAATGTTGGAGGAAGTGACCTGAAATGCTGAATTTTACAAAATGGCCCGTATCTCGAAAACTAAGCGTTTTTTGGCGATTCTGGCTTCTTTGCTCAAGGTTTCTTACAACTTTGCGCCCGATGAAAATACGCTTCTTTAGAGCCATCAACCATGCCGCTACGACCAATAGGTCAGAAGTTAGCAGAAATGAAGGTCGACAAAATCGTCGGAAAAGGTGACCTGAAGTAGTTTATTTTGCTAAATCGGCCATATCTCGAAGACGGCTCGGTTGTTTTAAATGCGGTTTGTTGCGTTAGATTCGGCACACAAAGACGCTTCTTTTGTGCCCCCACACATGTCGATACGGCCAGTAGAAAGTAGGGAAACATTTTGGGGAAGGTGACATGACAGTTTGACCTGAAGTAGTTTATTTTGCTAAATCGGCCATATCTCGGAGACGGCTCGGTTGTTTTAAATGCGGTTTGTTGCGTTAGATTTGGCACACAAATACGCTTCTTTTGTGCCCCCAACCATGCCGATACGGCCAGTAGAAAGTAGGGAAAAAAATGTTGGAGGAAGTGACCTGAAATGCTGAATTTTACAAAATGGCCCGTATCTCGAAAACTAAGCGTTTTTTGGCGATTCTGGCTTCTTTGCTCAAGGTTTCTTACAACTTTGCGCCCGATGAAAATACGCTTCTTTAGAGCCATCAACCATGCCGCTACGACCAATAGGTCAGAAGTTAGCAGAAATGAAGGTCGACAAAATCGTCGGAAAAGGTGACCTGAAGTAGTTTATTTTGCTAAATCGGCCATATCTCGAAGACGGCTCGGTTGTTTTAAATGCGGTTTGTTGCGTTAGATTCGGCACACAAAGACGCTTCTTTTCCACCCCCACACATGTAGCTACGGCCAGTAGAAAGTAGGGAAACATTTTGGAGAAAGTGACATGACAGTTTGACCTGAAGTAGTTTATTTTGCTAAATCGGCCATATCTCGGAGACGGCTCGGTTGTTTTAAATGCGGTTTGTTGCGTTAGATTCGGCACACAAAGACGCTTCTTTTGTGCCCCCAACCATGCCGCTACGGCCAGTAGAAAGTAGGGAAAAAAATGTTGGAGGAAGTGACCTGAAATGCTGAATTTTACAAAATGGCCCGTATCTCGAAAACTAAGCGTTTTTTGGCGATTCTGGCTTCTTTGCTCAAGGTTTCTTACAACTTTGCGCCCGATGAAAATACGCTTCTTTAGAGCCATCAACCATGCCGCTACGACCAATAGGTCAGAAGTTAGCAGAAATGAAGGTCGACAAAATCGTCGGAAAAGGTGACCTGAATTAGTTTATTTTGCTAAATCGGCCATATCTCGAAGACGGCTCGGTTGTTTTAAATGCGGTTTGTTGCGTTAGATTCGGCACACAAAGACGCTTCTTTTGCGCCCCCACACATGTCGCTACGGCCAGTAGAAAGTAGGGAAACATTTTGGAGAAAGTGACATGACAGTTTGACCTGAATTAGTTTATTTTGCTAAATCGGCCATATCTCGAAGACGGCTCGGTTGTTTTAAATGCGGTTTGTTGCGTTAGATTCGGCACACAAAGCCGCTTCTTTTGCGCCCCCACACATGTCGCTACGGCCAGTAGAAAATAAGGAAAAAATGTTGGAGGAAGTGACCTGAAATGCAGAATTTTACAAAATGGCCCGTATCTCGAAAACTAAGCGTTTTTTGGCGATTCTGGCTTCTTTACTCAAGGTTTCTTACAACTTTACGCCCGATGAAAATACGCTTCTTTAGAGCCATCAACCATGCCGCTACGACCAATAGGTCAGAAGTTAGCAGAAATGAAGGTCGAAGATTCAAAGTCCCATCGTGACACAACCTGCGCCACCCTCGATCGACCAGTTGCAGAGCCACCTGCCCAGCAGAAAACGCCAGCAACCTGGTCGAATCATAGTTATTTTCTCCTTAATTTTGTAAAATCCTTAAATCCTTGTCTCCACATAACGATTCAATAAAGAATGATGTATAAAATTAAACAAAGGTCATTTCTTTTCTTAAAGTCAACCCACATGTTAAAACACAAAAAAGGTCCTTGTCAGGATCGGAAATCAACGTAAGTTAGTCAAGGTGAGTATGTATGTGTCTTTCACAGAACAGCAACAAAATCCCATAGAACCTAAGGAACCGATCCACCCCGTACACAACTGCACCCAGTCAGGGCTTCAAAATCGCAATTTTCATTCAAAAATCCACCTGAAATACCAGGCCAGCAGAAACGCAGACAAAACAGCAGGTATCCTCACTTTCAGCCCGGACGGTGTGCAACAAAATTGTTCACACCCAGGACATGTGACCATGGCAAAAATCGTTGCGAATCCGCCTGGCTGGAAATTGGGATACCTACTGCTTCTGCTGAGTTTCTGGTGGCCTGGTATTTCAGATGGATTTTGCTTGAAATCGAATGATTTTTGGTGACTTCGGTGAACGGAGTGGGGGTGGTATGGGGCCGATCGGATTTTAGGTGGAATATGGGGCGGAGCGGTCTGAGGCATGCGGAGCGACATGAAAGGTGGTATGGGCGGGCGGGGATCGTCTTGTTTGCTCTTGTTGAATGTTGCTCATGTCCGCCTTCTTCTGAGATTATGGTGAACCATCATCAACCATGCCGCTACGAATAGTAGGACGGAAAATGGTAGGAATGGTTAATTGGTAAATCGGCCATATCTCGGAGACGGATCAGTTGTTTTAGACACGGTTTGTTGCATTGGATGCAGCACGCTTCTTGGTTCACGGTTGTGACTTATCCCCCCTGCACCTTTTCCGCGTTGCAGCTCCCATGCCTAGCAGAGACACCCACCTCAGCGGAGGCCAGGCTGACGTCAGAGTGTGAAATTTTCGCACGAAATCGTTGATTTTCCCTGGAAAACCGATGGGCAACCCCTCGAAGTTGATGAAATCATCGATGGGGCAGCCGCAGCTATCGTCCAAAAAAAGTCCGACTCAAAAATTCGCATTTTTTTGGAAAATTCGAAAAAATGCACGATTTCACGGCAAAAAATGCCGTCAATTGTGAATCCCTGCCCTCGACTTTTTCCGCTGCGAGACGACAAATTTTTGAAAATCGTTTTTTTCCCAAATTCTACCGGCTTTTGGATGAAAATCGGGTGGAGTGGAGTGTGTCAAGGGGTAGCTTGGAGTATACATCGAAAATTTGAAGGAAATCGACGAGGAAATGCGAAAATGAGACAAGTGGAGTCCAACTAACCCAATTTTCGCAGACCCACCACGGGAGTCTCTGCTTCGTTTGATTGATTCATCATTCCATGGCGTCTGATTTAAATGCAGTTTATTGCGTTAGATTCGGCACACAAAGACGCTTCTTTTGTGCCCCCACACATGTCGCTACGGCCAGTAGAAAGTAGGGAAAAATTTTGGAGAAAGTGACATGACAGTTTGACCTGAAGTAGTTTATTTTGCTAAATCGGCCATATCTCGGAGACGGCTCGGTTGTTTTAAATGCGGTTTGTTGCGTTAGATTCGGCACACAAATACGCTTCTTTTGTGCCCCCAACCATGCCGCTACGGCCAGTAGAAAGTAGGGAAATAAATGTTGGAGGAAGTGACCTGAAATGCTGAATTTTACAAAATGGCCCGTATCTCGAAAACTAAGCGTTTTTTGGCGATTCTGGCTTCTTTGCTCAAGGTTTCTTACAACTTTGCGCCCGATGAAAATACGCTTCTTTAGAGCCATCAACCATGCCGCTACGACCAATAGGTCAGAAGTTAGCAGAAATGAAGGTCGACAAAATCGTCGGAAAAGGTGACCTGAAGTAGTTTATTTTGCTAAATCGGCCATATCTCAAAGACGGCTCGGTTGTTTTAAATGCGGTTTGTTGCGTTAGATTCGGCACACAAAGACGCTTCTTTTGCACCCCCACACATGTAGCTACGGCCAGTAGAAAGTAGGGAAACATTTTGGAGAAAGTGACATGACAGTTTGACCTGAAGTAGTTTATTTTGCTAAATCGGCCATATCTCGGAGACCGCTCGGTTGTTTTAAATGCGGTTTGTTGCGTTAGATTCGGCACACAAAGACGCTTCTTTTGTGCCCCCAACCATGCCGTTACGGCCAGTAGAAAGTAGGGAAAAAAATGTTGGAGGAAGTGACCTGAAATGCTGAATTTTACAAAATGGCCTGTATCTCGAAAACTAAGCGTTTTTTGGCGATTCTGGCTTCTTTGCTCAAGGTTTCTTACAACTTTGCGCCCGATAAAAATACGCTTCTTTAGAGCCATCAACCATGCCGCTACGACCAATAGGTCAGAAGTTAGCAGAAATGAAGGTCGAAGGTTCAAAGTCCCATCGTGACACAACCTGCGCCACCCTCGATCGACCAGTTGCAGAGCCACCTGCCCAGCAGAAAACGCCAGCAACCTGGTCGAATCATAGTTATTTTCTCCTTAATTTTGTAAAATCCCTTAATCCTTGTCTCCACATAACGATTCAATAAAGAATGATGTATAAAATTAAACAAAGGTCATTTCTTTTCTTAAAGTCAACCCACATGTTAAAACACAAAAAAGGTCCTTGTCAGGATCGGAAATCAACGTAAGTTAGTCAAGGTGAGTATGTATGTGTCTTTCACAGAACAGCAACAAAATCCCATAGAACCTAAGGAACCGATCCACCCCGTACACAACTGCACCCAGTCAGGGCTTCAAAATCGCAATTTTCATTCAAAAATCCACCTGAAATACCAGGCCAGCAGAAACGCAGACAAAACAGCAGGTATCCTCACTTTCAGCCCGGACGGTGTGCAACAAAATTGTTCACACCCAGGACATGTGACCATGGCAAAAATCGTTGCGAATCCGCCTGGCTGGAAATTGGGATACCTACTGCTTCTGCTGAGTTTCTGGTGGCCTGGTATTTCAGATGGATTTTGCTTGAAATCGAATGATTTTTGGTGACTTCGGTGAACGGAGTGGGGGTGGTATGGGGCCGATCGGATTTTAGGTGGAATATGGGGCGGAGCGGTCTGAGGCATGCGGAGCGACATGAAAGGTGGTATGGGCGGGCGGGGATCGTCTTGTTTGCTCTTGTTGAATGTTGCTCATGTCCGCCTTCTTCTGAGATTATGGTGAACCATCATCAACCATGCCGCTACGAATAGTAGGACGGAAAATGGTAGGAATGGTTAATTGGTAAATCGGCCATATCTCGGAGACGGATCAGTTGTTTTAGACACGGTTTGTTGCATTGGATGCAGCACGCTTCTTGGTTCACGGTTGTGACTTATCCCCCCTGCACCTTTTCCGCGTTGCAGCTCCTATGCCTAGCAGAGACACCCACCTCAGCGGAGGCCAGGCTGACGTCAGAGTGTGAAATTTTCGCACGAAATCGTTGATTTTCCCTGGAAAACCGATGGGCAACCCCTCGAAGTTGATGAAATCATCGATGGGGCAGCCGCAGCTATCGTCCAAAAAAAGTCCGACTCAAAAATTCGCATTTTTTTGGAAAATTCGAAAAAATGCACGATTTCACGGCAAAAAATGCCGTCAATTGTGAATCCCTGCCCTCGACTTTTTCCGCTGCGAGACGACAAATTTTTGAAAATCGTTTTTTTTCCCAAATTCTACCGGCTTTTGGATGAAAATCGGGTGGAGTGGAGTGTGTCAAGGGGTAGCTTGGAGTATACATCGAAAATTTGAAGGAAATCGACGAGGAAATGCGAAAATGAGACAAGTGGAGTCCAACTAACCCAATTTTCGCAGACCCACCACGGGAGTCTCTGCTTCGTTTGATTGATTCATCATTCCATGGCGTCTGATTTAAATGCAGTTTATTGCGTTAGATTCGGCACACAAAGACGCTTCTTTTGTGCCCCCACACATGTCGCTACGGCCAGTAGAAAGTAGGGAAAAATTTTGGAGAAAGTGACATGACAGTTTGACCTGAAGTAGTTTATTTTGCTAAATCGGCCATATCTCGGAGACGGCTCGGTTGTTTTAAATGCGGTTTGTTGCGTTAGATTCGGCACACAAATACGCTTCTTTTGTGCCCCCAACCATGCCGCTACGGCCAGTAGAAAGTAGGGAAATAAATGTTGGAGGAAGTGACCTGAAATGCTGAATTTTACAAAATGGCCCGTATCTCGAAAACTAAGCGTTTTTTGGCGATTCTGGCTTCTTTGCTCAAGGTTTCTTACAACTTTGCGCCCGATGAAAATACGCTTCTTTAGAGCCATCAACCATGCCGCTACGACCAATAGGTCAGAAGTTAGCAGAAATGAAGGTCGACAAAATCGTCGGAAAAGGTGACCTGAAGTAGTTTATTTTGCTAAATCGGCCATATCTCAAAGACGGCTCGGTTGTTTTAAATGCGGTTTGTTGCGTTAGATTCGGCACACAAAGACGCTTCTTTTGCACCCCCACACATGTAGCTACGGCCAGTAGAAAGTAGGGAAACATTTTGGAGAAAGTGACATGACAGTTTGACCTGAAGTAGTTTATTTTGCTAAATCGGCCATATCTCGGAGACCGCTCGGTTGTTTTAAATGCGGTTTGTTGCGTTAGATTCGGCACACAAAGACGCTTCTTTTGTGCCCCCAACCATGCCGTTACGGCCAGTAGAAAGTAGGGAAAAAAATGTTGGAGGAAGTGACCTGAAATGCTGAATTTTACAAAATGGCCTGTATCTCGAAAACTAAGCGTTTTTTGGCGATTCTGGCTTCTTTGCTCAAGGTTTCTTACAACTTTGCGCCGGATAAAAATACGCTTCTTTAGAGCCATCAACCATGCCGCTACGACCAATAGGTCAGAAGTTAGCAGAAATGAAGGTCGAAGGTTCAAAGTCCCATCGTGACACAACCTGCGCCACCCTCGATCGACCAGTTGCAGAGCCACCTGCCCAGCAGAAAACGCCAGCAACCTGGTCGAATCATAGTTATTTTCTCCTTAATTTTGTAAAATCCCTTAATCCTTGTCTCCACATAACGATTCAATAAAGAATGATGTATAAAATTAAACAAAGGTCATTTCTTTTCTTAAAGTCAACCCACATGTTAAAACACAAAAAAGGTCCTTGTCAGGATCGGAAATCAACGTAAGTTAGTCAAGGTGAGTATGTATGTGTCTTTCACAGAACAGCAACAAAATCCCATAGAACCTAAGGAACCGATCCACCCCGTACACAACTGCACCCAGTCAGGGCTTCAAAATCGCAATTTTCATTCAAAAATCCACCTGAAATACCAGGCCAGCAGAAACGCAGACAAAACAGCAGGTATCCTCACTTTCAGCCCGGACGGTGTGCAACAAAATTGTTCACACCCAGGACATGTGACCATGGCAAAAATCGTTGCGAATCCGCCTGGCTGGAAATTGGGATACCTACTGCTTCTGCTGAGTTTCTGGTGGCCTGGTATTTCAGATGGATTTTGCTTGAAATCGAATGATTTTTGGTGACTTCGGTGAACGGAGTGGGGGTGGTATGGGGCCGATCGGATTTTAGGTGGAATATGGGGCGGAGCGGTCTGAGGCATGCGGAGCGACATGAAAGGTGGTATGGGCGGGCGGGGATCGTCTTGTTTGCTCTTGTTGAATGTTGCTCATGTCCGCCTTCTTCTGAGATTATGGTGAACCATCATCAACCATGCCGCTACGAATAGTAGGACGGAAAATGGTAGGAATGGTTAATTGGTAAATCGGCCATATCTCGGAGACGGATCAGTTGTTTTAGACACGGTTTGTTGCATTGGATGCAGCACGCTTCTTGGTTCACGGTTGTGACTTATCCCCCCTGCACCTTTTCCGCGTTGCAGCTCCTATGCCTAGCAGAGACACCCACCTCAGCGGAGGCCAGGCTGACGTCAGAGTGTGAAATTTTCGCACGAAATCGTTGATTTTCCCTGGAAAACCGATGGGCAACCCCTCGAAGTTGATGAAATCATCGATGGGGCAGCCGCAGCTATCGTCCAAAAAAAGTCCGACTCAAAAATTCGCATTTTTTTGGAAAATTCGAAAAAATGCACGATTTCACGGCAAAAAATGCCGTCAATTGTGAATCCCTGCCCTCGACTTTTTCCGCTGCGAGACGACAAATTTTTGAAAATCGTTTTTTTCCCAAATTCTACCGGCTTTTGGATGAAAATCGGGTGGAGTGGAGTGTGTCAAGGGGTAGCTTGGAGTATACATCGAAAATTTGAAGGAAATCGACGAGGAAATGCGAAAATGAGACAAGTGGAGTCCAACTAACCCAATTTTCGCAGACCCACCACGGGAGTCTCTGCTTCGTTTGATTGATTCATCATTCCATGGCGTCTGATTTAAATGCAGTTTATTGCGTTAGATTCGGCACACAAAGACGCTTCTTTTGTGCCCCCACACATGTCGCTACGGCCAGTAGAAAGTAGGGAAAAAAATGTTGGAGGAAGTGACCTGAAATGCTGAATTTTACAAAATGGCCCGTATCTCGAAAACTAAGCGTTTTTTGGCGATTCTGGCTTCATTGCTCAAGGTTTCTTACAACTTTGCGCCCGATGAAAATACGCTTCTTTAGAGCCATCAACCATGCCGCTACGACCAATAGGTCAGAAGTTAGCAGAAATGAAGGTCGACAAAATCGTCGGAAAAGGTGACCTGAATTAGTTTATTTTGCTAAATCGGCCATATCTCGAAGACGGCTCGGTTGTTTTAAATGCGGTTTGTTGCGTTAGATTCGGCACACAAAGACGCTTCTTTTGCACCCCCACACATGTAGCTACGGCCAGTAGAAAGTAGGAAAACATTTCGGAGAAAGTGACATGACAGTTTGACCTGAAGTAGTTTATTTTGCTAAATCGGCCATATCTCGAAGACGGCTCGGTTGTTTTAAATGCGGTTTGTTGCGTTAGATTCGGCACACAAAGACGCTTCTTTTGTGCCCCCACACATGTCGATACGGCCAGTAGAAAGTAGGGAAACATTTTGGAGAAAGTGACATGACAGTTTGACCTGAAGTAGTTTATTTTGCTAAATCGGCCATATCTCGGAGACGGCTCGGTTGTTTTAAATGCGGTTTGTTGCGTTAGATTTGGCACACAAATACGCTTCTTTTGTGCCCCCAACCATGCCGATACGGCCAGTAGAAAGTAGGGAAAAAAATGTTGGAGGAAGTGACCTGAAATGCTGAATTTTACAAAATGGCCCGTATCTCGAAAACTAAGCGTTTTTTGGCGATTCTGGCTTCTTTGCTCAAGGTTTCTTACAACTTTGCGCCCGATGAAAATACGCTTCTTTAGAGCCATCAACCATGCCGCTACGACCAATAGGTCAGAAGTTAGCAGAAATGAAGGTCGACAAAATCGTCGGAAAAGGTGACCTGAAGTAGTTTATTTTGCTAAATCGGCCATATCTCGAAGACGGCTCGGTTGTTTTAAATGCGGTTTGTTGCGTTAGATTCGGCACACAAAGACGCTTCTTTTGCGCCCCCACACATGTCGCTACGGCCAGTAGAAAGTAGGGAAAAATTTTGGAGAAAGTGACATGACAGTTTGACCTGAAGTAGTTTATTTTGCTAAATCGGCCATATCTCGGAGACCGCTCGGTTGTTTTAAATGCGGTTTGTTGCGTTAGATTCGGCACACAAAGACGCTTCTTTTGTGCCCCCAACCATGCCGCTACGGCCAGTAGAAAGTAGGGAAAAAAATGTTGGAGGAAGTGACCTGAAATGCTGAATTTTACAAAATGGCCCGTATCTCGAAAACTAAGCGTTTTTTGGCGATTCTGGCTTCTTTGCTCAAGGTTTCTTACAACTTTGCGCCCGATGAAAATACGCTTCTTTAGAGCCATCAACCATGCCGCTACGACCAATAGGTCAGAAGTTAGCAGAAATGAAGGTCGACAAAATCGTCGGAAAAGGTGACCTGAAGTAGTTTATTTTGCTAAATCGGCCATATCTCGAAGACGGCTCGGTTGTTTTAAATGCGGTTTGTTGCGTTAGATTCGGCACACAAAGACGCTTCTTTTGTGCCCCCACACATGTCGATACGGCCAGTAGAAAGTAGGGAAACATTTTGGAGAAAGTGACATGACAGTTTGACCTGAAGTAGTTTATTTTGCTAAATCGGCCATATCTCGGAGACGGCTCGGTTGTTTTAAATGCGGTTTGTTGCGTTAGATTCGGCACACAAATACGCTTCTTTTGTGCCCCCAACCATGCCGCTACGGCCAGTAGAAAGTAGGGAAAAAAATGTTGGAGGAAGTGACCTGAAATGCTGAATTTTACAAAATGGCCCGTATCTCGAAAACTAAGCGTTTTTTGGCGATTCTGGCTTCGGCTCGGTTGTTTTAAATGCTAAAAGTAGGGAAAAATGTCGGGAGCCTTATGTCTCTTTGTGAAAGTGCCATAGGACCATATGGTCTTCTGTCTCTTTGTGAAAGCGTTTATGATGAATCTAGATGGATAGATATTGAAATGTAGAAGCCGCTTGAGAGCAAAATCCGTGATATCTTACTTTGTCCTATTGTAATCGAAGAATTGTTCCGATCCTTGAAAATCATCTTAGCAATACTGCCCCTATTAGATAAATAGTAAGAATTGGATTCATTAAGTAAAAATTCGACTAAGGTAAATTATATTTGCTTTTGTCAATTAAAAAGTTTTTATTAATTTACATAAATACGTCTACAGGAAAAATGATTAAACATAACAAATAGTTACAACTGCAGTGACATAACAGATTTTTAAATGTCGTTAAAATTCAATGAAAGTGATTACGTATACATAACGTATACGTCGATAGAAAGCGTATTAATGCGATAGCAATATTTACCACGTCCATAAAAGATATTATAATGTCAACAAATAGGTGAACTCAAAACCGGTACAGCCAGTTAAGTTCAACTTTTGTCTCAATTGAGAAGTCACTATTCGTCACAACATTGGGAACAGTATAGTTTCGCTACCGGAAATTAGTTCATTATTGAAGAGAAATCTGCTCGGAAAGGGTTTTTTTCATCCTATTATGCATACATGTATGTATATACTATACGCGTGTTAATAAAGTTAGCTTACACTTAATGTAATATTTAATAATCGGTTCAAAAATAAACTGTTGGTAAACAACCTAAAGTTCCTCTTTCGAGTAAGTAACTTATTTCTTATCTCCTGTTATATGCAATGATACAATTAATTCAGTCGGGACACAAGCCTCCTTGGAGCCGTCGATTTTTTTTTTTTTTTGTTGTCTTATTTGAATCAGAAGCTCTTTCTAACCATTGAACTTTAATGTTATATGGCAGGCAGCAAGTAGCAGAGAGCTCTTAAAGCTATTTTCGATATCTCTGAGAGTATGCGCATGTCGTCTCCATAACAAATTCCATATACCTAAAGCTAAAAGAGAAAAAAGCTTTAGGAAACACATATTTGAAAAGTTTCTAGGCCATGGTGATAAGGAGTACTACAGTGGTCACATCCTCAGCATCCGCACGGTAGTCATCGCAAATACGTGAGATAAGTCGAACATTTAATTATTATTTCCGGGTCTTCAATCGGCGTCGAATACTTATTCTTTGTGTATGAAGGACACAGCTCTCAACTATGAAAGTTCAGTTATTCATAAACAATCGCATGGAACTGACGGAACTACAGATTTATAATACGCTGTTTATTATCATTCCTCAAAATCTTCGCATCTGAAATCAGCTGTGCTTGTGTATACCATTTATTTACTGATTTATTGCGTGTTTTTTTCTTACTTTTTTTTTCAAATTGTTGACAACCTTTATTTTTTTTTTTTTTTTTGAGTGAATTGATTAGGAATTTTTTGTGTTGCTATAAACAAGTTTATATTAATTTTTACAACTCTGTGCTGTTAGTATAAATTTACTGCATTATTATCAGGTAAAATAAGTATATTATCATTGCAATAACTTGCATTTAACTTAGTTGTTAAGTTTTGTACAATTTGACTTTTGAGATTGACAACAATGCATTTAATGCGCGATTTCTTACAATTTTTAAACTATATATAGATTCTATAAGAACTATAACTTGAGACTATCGCACATCGAATTCATACGTGTGTATAAATATATATGCCATATGCCAGAAACGATAATTATATTCAAAAACATAACTTACTACCAGTATGGTAAGCATCGTCAATTGTAATCCGCAACGAAACAATGGATTATAGAATATGATTTCACTAACCCTTGCAATACAATATTCGTAAATGGTACGATGTCAAATTCAAGTTTACTAAGAAAGCCGGAATGCAGATATGCCTATCAATATACAGCACATAATTTCAAGAACTTATAATAGAAGAATTATTGTTCAAATTGTACACTCGAAAGATTATTAATTAATTACACGAAAAAAAACACAATGCAAAAGTATAAAAAAGGACATAACCAGCGAAGAGAATTTCTTCGAGAGACACTATCAATGCCGCCATCAAAACTACTAAAATTTAAATTAATATGCCCTCAATGTGTGCGCGTTTGTTTTGCATTCTTTATTATGGTTAGAGTAACAGGTAAGTGATTTATTTTGCAAATAAATATGTAAAACCTTTTTAAATAATAGATGTTTTCAATTTCAATTCAAATGTTTTCAAAAAAAAAACATATACTGCAAACACGTACGTTTTCCCAAATTATTGAATAACTTCACTTGCTTTAAAAACTGTAATTTAACTTATTCAATTTCGATATAAAACATACTCCATAGACAGTAGACACTACCAGAGCTAATAGGCCTCAAAACCAATTACAAATGTTCGTATGTACAATTTAGCAAGACGGTGAGGTACGGTGATGTTTTAATCACTCTTAATACCCATGTTCCTCAGATATTAAAAAAACAGTGAGCAGAGTAAAAGGATACATGCATGCATGTCATTTTCAATAGTATTCAGTTGAACCGACGTGTATATGTAACACTGGTAACAAATCTCGGATTGCGGTATTGTCTGTCGTTTACAGTAGATCATACGAAATTATTTTTCCATCTAAACAGTTCCTTACGAAGAGAAATATGCATATATTTCGACAATTCTCTTTTTATCTTTGCACAACGATGCACAATTTGATAATTCATAGGTTACTTAAAATTTGACTTTCGGGTGCTCACAAAAATATACTTACATATATTTTAATTAAAGTAATGTAAATAACTAAGCTTGAATACACATAGTGTATATAAGAAAAATTCTATTGCAGAAACTTGCAACCAACGGCGGGGTTTCACATAGCAATGCCTATGGCCCCAATTTTGATCGCATACAAAAACAGAACTTTGCCTTTGTGCAATCAAGAAGCATTTCCATACATACAAACATCTATACCTATGCGTAGTCCCATACATCTATATATATATACCTACATAAGGGCGCACATATCCACAATTTGAGTACTATTTAGGTTCCCATCTGGCAACAAAGAAATAACAACAGAGTCAAACACTGAAGCTTCTACTCCTGCATGTGGAAATAGCATAACCGTTGCCAAAGAATATCGCCTATTTGTGATTTTGAAACAGTCAGCATGTTCAGGGTAGAACATTTCGAGAGTGGGGTGTGTTAGGTCTTTTTGCTTCAGTTTCAATAGCCTCACGTTTTTGCCTTTAACTGCAACGACTTTACTGTCTGGAAATATCCGCATGCCCATACAATGACACACGATGTATCAATACCCAGTTCATGGAGAGAAGATATTTAGATCCTAAAGCAAATCACATCAAATGAACATACATCCAAATATCTAAGTATTCACTTGTAGTTATACGTTCCACATCTATGTGCATGCATACATCAGGATATTGTAAAAAGCAAGGAGTAAGGGCTTTAGTGCAAGCAATGTCTGTGAAGTTTTTCTTGCGTCAGCACTTATGTATGTACATATGAAACACTACAGCGAGATATTCGAACTGCAACAGAAAATATAAAACATTACACACACACATCCCGGTGTATGGAAATGCATGCTTTTAGAACTACATACAATATGTGGGAGGGCAATGGGTACTGCTTCAAATATTTTGGCAACGCAGTTTTTGCTTGATACTGCTCGTGTACATGAGTAGATAAAAGGCAATAAACATCGAAATGGAAACATCTGGATATTTGTGGTGAATGCTTTCTATGCTTTTGTATAAACATATCTACATGTTCTCGAATATCTACTAAATGTTTATACATACATATATAAGATATACATGTATTAGTTAATGTTGTGGTATAAGTCTTGATATTGCCGTACATCCTTATTAGGTTTCTATCCCTAAAATTCACCTTGCATTTGAAAAATTTGCAATTACAAACAAAATTTGCATATTTGCAAATAAACATGTATGCCTACTAATATACATATATAATTTCAAAGAGACTCGATTTTATATTTGATAAAAATTAAAAAAAATCCTTAAAGTGAAATTAAAAAGGAACCCTTAAACCCGTTTAAGCAAAGTTCCACCACATCACCAGTGTCACCCTTATAAATCCAACCATAAGGACATGCACATGAATATGCTAATACATATGTATATACATGGCTAAATGCATATACATACATGTATGTACAAACATGTATGTAAACACTTTACTGTTAGCCCGAGCGTACTTTTCATTCCCTCTTTGCTGCGACGTTTTACCTTCTCATAATGGGGATAATGGGGAGACGACGACGTCTAAAGGTTGGCGGACGATTTGCCACCAGTTTTGAGATAAGTACAATCCACTCGACTCAATGAGGGTATATAGTATGTTCCTATCGGATAGCATAATTACACCGTACTTTTCTACTTTTATATGAGTCTGTATACGGACTATATCGTTTACCCGACCCAAGCTACAAGGCTGGTTTCGCAGTCGCAAACCGGCTCCTAAAGCAAAGGATTTCTCCCATCTTATGTCAATATTAGCACCATCATATGTACATACATATAATGTACTTACCTACAGTTTTATTACTCGAATAATAATACTTCTACGTATTAAATAAATTTTCATTTCAAAGCGTCTAACTGTATATGACGATATGTGAAGGAAAATTGTTTAATGCAATGCATCTTTCTACATATTCAAGCTCAAACTCAATTGAATACATACATATGTACATATATCATGCAGAAGAATAAACGTTCCTACCGTAACGTACATACACATGAATAAATTCTTAAGGAAACGTTTTAAAATCTAAATCACAGCATGTGTATTTTTCCAGCGTATTGCACTCTTTGGGGAGTCATTTTCATTTTCATTTTTTTTTTTTTTTTTATTATCTTAATTTTTAATAGAAATGTAACATCTTCTATTTCATCCCTTAACGTGGTTTTTCCGGTGACAGTGCTTTGCATAAATATAAAACTTAAATAAGTACGCATTTATCATAATTTCGTTGAAATGGATAGCAACTTAGGCAAGAAGATAATCATGAACAACAGAAAAATGCATACATTTCAATGTTGATCTGTAACTGCTAGTACGTCTACATACAGCCATTCATATGTAGATAAATGTATGCGCATCATGTGACAGGTAAAGGAAAGACATGCGATCCATATCCATGGTTGACAAACACTCTTGTACATAATTTATGAATTACCGGATACCATTGAGCCCATAGCCCGTTTAAAAATTCAGATTTGTTTGCGTATAAATAAGTTATTTTCAAAAGGAGTTATAAAGAAATGGCAGGGATGATAAAGATGTTATCAGGCCTCTCGTGGTCGTTTGAGTGATTATATGGTGAATGATATCTGGATTATAAAATTGGTTTATCTTCTATCTCTCTTTTTAACTTTGTTTTCGTTGATGTATGATATGATGATATGAGCTATGAGCTTTTACAGTCTCGAACGAGTATACAAATCTTTCTCAATTATCATTCAAATTATGCCAAATATACATACAGCAATAAATATTTGTACTATATCTTCGCATCAGCATATGGATCTGGGTTTTTCGAAACGCAGGGACCAAACTTTGCCAGTGAACCACCGCACCGCATCGAATTTACAAATACAGCCGGATATCTGATTGATTGTTTAGCACACGGTAATCCTGCACCGAATGTTGAATGGCTGGACAAAGAAAACAATCCTATCGTGTCAGTTTCCAAGGTTAGTTAGACGACACGATTGTTAAAGTTATAATTAGCTCAATCAATGGGTCAATCTTGTGTCCGTTCTTTTACTTGTATTGTATACTGCAGGTTCGTCACGTACTTGCAAACGGTTCACTATATTTTCCTTCATTTGAAGCAGAAGAATTTAGACAAGATGTGCACTGGTCCATTTACCGGTGTGTTGCCTCAAACTCTGTTGGTACAATCGTTTCAAGGGACTTAGAGGTAAAGGCAGGTAAGTTTCGAAAAATACATCATTAAAGACCAACCAAACAACAATCATGAACGTCTAAACGATAACGTATCGTCGGTCTATTTTCAGTGGTCAATCAGCGTTATGAACCCGAAGTGCAAAATCCAGGAGGATTTATCGGTAGTAATGTCTTAATCAAGTGTAATATACCCTCTTTTGTAAAGGAGTATGTGAAAGTAACTTCATGGTTACAGGAACCAAATTTTAATATTTACCCTTCATTGGAAGGCGGTAAGTAGGTTTATTATTCTTATTATCAAAAGCAATTCATTTCTAACATAATCCTCCAAAAATTGTTTTGTTTTTAAATGTATATCCTTCCGTAGAGCTCGGCCGGTTAAAATTAAATTCATTTCCCAACATCCCTAAAAACTGAAAAACGTTTTCATGAATATACACATTCACTGATGTGTACATACGTACATATATATGTATATACTATGCTCTTCTATGATCGGGCCTCTTTCTTGCTACCTCCCTCTTATCATAATAAAAGAAAAATGTGCGAGTAGCTGCGGTGGCCTTAAAGTTCAGTTCAGTTTATATAATGTTATTAAAGGAAGAGAAACACTCGAGAATATGGTGAACAAATATAATCGAGAAAAAAAACTTGTGTATTTAATATCTTTCCGTTTAAATTGGAGTTTTAAGAGAAGGAAGAAGAAGACGAATTTTCTCAATTCATAGCTCATAGAGGGTGGGTTTAAATACAAGGGGGAATATATGAAGAAAATTAAAGTGGATAGTTTCCATGGCTCAGCATATTACTCAAATAGATTCTTACACACGTATAATTACGTAAGACCCAATGCGGCTTAAAAACAATACACTTTACTTCTTCATGCATACGAACATGCATTGCGAACATATCTTTAATTTTTAGGAAAGAAAAAAAAAAGGGAACTATAAAAGATTCATTCTACACTCTAGATGAATTTTCTACATACTCTACCTTACATGTCTTATGTACGTTTATATGGACACACGTTACAACAACGCCTACTGCTGGCTCAAATACACAAATGTGTGTACGCTTATACAGAGAGTATACATTTGCATATAGATGTAGCTTGCCTATGAGCATCCGCCTTATTGCTACGCTCCAACGATGATGAAAATAGAAGGGATGAGGAGGAGGACGACGACGACGACTACGGCGTTGGATGTTTAGATCAGACAAGAAAAACAGTGGCTGGGAATAGCATTGTATGTGCAGAACCAGCTCCTCTTTTCCACAAAATTTTTGGGTTTCCGCTCTTTCGAATACATCTTTGTCCTCGTTTCAACATTTTCCTTTTACACATATTTAGAATGAAAATCATAATTTATTCCGGCCCGGCTCAGGTTTAAGACAATAAATATATACATACATATGTACATGTGTAGATAAACGTCATTGCCCTCTGAGTTAAACTAAATAGTATGTTAATAAACAGAGGAAGCCCCCTTGCATGAGTCAATTTAAAGTCATGCAAAATATATCTATGCATATCAGCTATCAGACGCTGATGTATGATTGATTGTGACTGGCAAAATATAAAAGACTACGAAATAAAACTGCTGTCCATATGATGTCCTGAACTTAATACTGCTCAAGGAGAATGCTTCTATCACAGATTCCCCCCCTAAAACACTAAGTAGTGTTGTGTAGCCGTTGATCTACCATCAATTATAGTCAGATTATTTCCTCTGACATTGGCTAGAGTTGAAAATAAGTCATTGGTAACAGCGAAACTAATCAACTCAGTTAATAGGCCACTTGGTTGTTTCCATTTGATTGAAACATGTCACTTTTTGAAAAATCGATTTTCTTTCAATTCGTACACGAATTCCAGGAATGAATGTCACACTTTCGCGCTGACTAAAGAGAACAATGTCCTTTATAACCTAATGTCATATTATATTGGTGGAATAGAAATGAATAACATTGTTGTTCAAGTCCAGAGACATGGCATGCTTCGCCCTGATGCGACTATTCTCTAATTTGTTTTTAGTTTCTTAAGTACTTTAGCGTCCTCGTGAACTAACCTTATCCCTTGGTTTGAATTTATTTTGAAGATGGAAAAAGTCATATGTTACCAACGGGAGAACTATTAGTGGTCAATATCACACGAATGGATGCACATAAGATCTATCGATGTCGAACGCATCATCAACTAACACAGGAAGCTGTCGTTAGCAGCAATGTTGGAAAAATCCAACTAACAGGCTAGTGTTTGCACACATTTTTTTATATTCGTTACAAACATGCATGTGTATATTTAAAAGTCGGTACAATTACATACGTACCTCGTTAATATTTAATTTGATAAAAATGAACGTATGTTTCATTTTTTTTTTTTGTTTTTTAGAAATGCGAGAGCTTGTACCCCCGATAATGAATGAAAAGCTCGTCCTACTTACAGCACGCCTCGGTGACCCGGTTGTAATTCCATGTGTTGCGTATGCTAACCCAACACCAGAATACAGGCAAGTGAAGCAAAAATGTTTGATTTCAAAAATATCCAATCATTATTGAACTGCAGCATCCCCTACCCCTTATTTTCAATTGCTGCTGGATTAGATTGCCACATTTAAGGTTATATGCTCTATACTCGTCTTGAGTATTTCTCAATATCATTACGAACGATTTACGTCTGAATTGAAAGCTGCACTTGAAACCACCCTATTTATTTTTTTTTTCTTTTCATTGTTTCCCCATGACATCTTGCCCCCAAGGAACGATTATTTTTCATACCGTGTTCTTTGTTAAAATTCAACTTCACAGTCTTTGCCTTACACTTGCGTTGATTTTCGCAACCGCTCTGGAGAGCCATACACACATACATTTATTCTTAAGGACTTTTATTATATAGGTTTATGAATGAACGCAGACATTATAGGTTGGAAGTAACCATCATTGTTGTGAAATCATATACCATTTTATCTGAATAAAAAGCATTCATACAAGTCTTGTATGTACAATTACTGATACGGTGTCAATTCGTTGATAGATGGTATACGAAAAAAATTGGTAGTGAAGACTCAATCGAACCGCTTCTCTCTACTGGACGTGCAAAGGTTAAGGATGGAACTTTTATCATAACATCTGTTGAACAAGCGGACAGTGGATCATTTTTTTGTACTGCAACAAATTCCGAGGGAAGCGAAACACTTGAGGTTCAACTATCGATAACTTCACCATTAAGTACTACCATTCAACCCGCCGTACAAACAGTGAACCTTGGAAAATCTGCTGACTTGGTACATGGCATTTTTTTCCTCTTCAATTCAAATGAGCTCAACCAATATAAGTGTATTCTAGGTATGCCGATGTACTGGTTTTCCTAAGCAAAGTGTTAGCTGGCTTAAGGATGGCCTTTCACTACGGTCCGGATCAAGGGTCCGGCTTCTTTCAAACGAGCATATCCGAATAACTTCCATAAGCAAGGAAGACAAAGGAATGTATCAATGTTTTGTGAAAAATGATCATGATGTAGCTCAAGCCACGGCAGAACTACGCTTAGGGGGTAGATAATACTCCGTAGACATTTTCAACTTGTTTGTAAACATATATCCTTTTTGTAGAAGTAGCACCGCAGCTTATATATAAGTTCATTGAACAAACTATGCAGCCGGGTCCATCGGTGTCACTGAAGTGCAGTGCCACTGGCAATCCAACACCGCGAATAGTTTGGAACTTGGATGGTTTTCCACTGCCAAATGTACGTGAAAATGGCTCTGTTTTATGCATGTTTAATTTCTTACATTTGCATTCAGACGGATCGACTTATGATTGGACAATATGTTACATTATTTGGTGATGTTATAAGCCATGTCAATATTTCTGCCGTCAAGTCAGAAGATGGTGGCGAGTATGAATGCAAGGCGATATCAAAAGCTGGCGAATCCGCCCATTCTGCTCGGTTGAATATTTATGGTAATTTTTGCACGAACCTTATCCAGTTCATAATGCACATAGATTTTTTGTTTTGCATAGGAATGCCATATATTCGACCAATGCCGAAAATTTCAGCAGTTGCAGGCAAATCCTTTCATCTGAAATGTCCTGTTGCAGGGTATCCTATTGAAAGTATAACACTGGAAAAGGGTACGTACGATATATTTCTGCAATTAATAAGAAAAAATATGTATTTTTTTTATTTTCGAGACGACTTTTTTTATTTTTATTTTTCTCTTCTGTTATCCCTGTTATCCCACTGTTATCCCCAGAAAATGTATTCAATCGATTACAGATGGCGTCAAATTACCAACAAACATATGACAGCGTATACAAAATGGTACTCTTACGATAGAAAATGTCCAGAAGACTGCCGATCAAGGAACGTACACCTGCATCGCCCGTAATAAGCATAATTACACCTCACAGCGCTCAGTTGATATCAAGGTCCTCGGTGAGTTAACCTAGACTTTAACTAGGCCTAGAAAAAAAGAAAATAACTATATTTTAAATAATGAATTATAATATTTCTTTTTTTTTTTCTTTTTCCGTTGAATTTAATACAACTATGTCACTTATATGCACTTTGGTTGAATGTTTTACACACCCGCGGCACTGCAATATATTTGAACAATTAATGAATATCTTTTGAATAATTATATATTTGCTACGCATACTATATGTATGTACATATCATATTATACATATATAGTTCCTCCCAAAATTACCCCATTTTCGTTCGCACGCGACCTAAATGTTGGTGATCGTACTAGCATTCAGTGCGTAATTGGAACTGGTGATTTGCCTCTGACGTTTACCTGGCTAAAAGATGGCATACAACTCCTTCATGATGGTAGTGTTAGCTCGAGCACAGGATATGCGGAATATGGGAAAAGCGGAAGTCAAATATCAATTCAAAATGGCGGAAGGTATATAGGAAACAGCGCTGATGAAAGATCTTTTGATTCGATTGATAGTGTTATTAATAGTCCTGGAGGAATAGTAACAATTCGTCAAAATGACGATTTTACTAGTGCTTTAAGTATTACAAGTGTAACAAAGGCTCAAAGTGGTACATATACTTGCCGAGTACAAAATGACGCGGCAACTGTAACCCACTCAGCACAGCTTAGAGTGAATGGTATTGAACAATATTTAAATATGTGTCATAACGAAAAATAACAGTATAAGAAAGCTTAGTTAACAATACAACTTCAGGATGAAATTAGACTCATCTTATTCTGTTATTCATTGTTTTGGACAAAAACGTTCAATGGAAATGTATTTTCCACATTAGCTTAGCCTTTACCATTATTATAGTTACCACTACTGATGCCCATTTCATTTATTATTTTCATTCATATAATTTTTGTATGTGCATGTAATTCTTATTACTTGCATGTTAGTTGAAAATAAATTTAATTTAATTTGAATTCGAATTGTTTTCTCTCCGACGTCTTCTATTGTCTAGATTCCATACTTCTTGCTTGATTTTCTACTTAAAAAATATAAGTGTATTTATTATTTATGAATCCAACATGCTCAGACAAATTAAAACTAAGTATGAATTCTTATAAAATCTTTAGTTCCTCCTCGCATATCACCCTTTAACTTCGAGGATGAAATCACAGAGGGAATGCGTACACAACTTATGTGCTCGAGTAGTCAAGGCGATCAGCCATTTAACATAACATGGCTGAAGGACGATATCCCTATACTGATTACTAAGGATGGTGCCACTGGCAGTGATAGCAAGTCACCGGATCCGTCATTGAACATAAACGAATATGCACACTTCTCAAGCATAATTTCTATACACAATGTTAGCTCTAGACACAATGGAAACTATACTTGCCGAATAACTAATCATGCTGGTTCTGTTGAATACACAGCAGTCCTTTCAGTCGCCGGTACCGTAAAGAAACGTTGATACGCAAGTTAAAAGGGAATGTTTCAATATAGTTCGCACTGTCTTTCAGCACAAACGTTTTACATTTTTACATTAAAAGCACTTTCATGCACCGACTATGCACAAAGACGAACCAATATCATATAATAGTACAAGAACCTTAATATATTATCTATGAATGAATGTGTGTGTGTGTGTACGTGTGTGACTATACTTGAATATACTTATGTTTTTATTAAAAAATTACTCGTATGCACCGACAGAGACTTGTTATGTTCACGGAATATTTTTACCACAAGGAAAAGTACAATTTTTGTCAAAAAAATAATTCAAGTTAATTTCTACGATAGTCTCACTACAGCTATAATTGAAACCATATATGTGTATGTATATTTCGTAAGTTTCTCCATCCTTCCTCAATGAACCTTTAGAATAGGTATTGAGAAGAGCACAATATATCTTATAATTTATTTTGTATTTTTAAGTAATTTTAAACGCTTGCTATTTGAAGAAAAACAATGTAGTTAAGCTCCCGCGTATATATCGCCTGTGGCTTTTATTTATTTCTTTTAGTTAGTGCATGCCTATTTGGTTGCATGTGTAGTTTAGTTGTTTGTTGAAATCAAATACTTACAAAGTGTATTTTTGGATTGTCAATAGTGCCACCAAAATGGGTGGTGAAGCCCACTGATCAGAATGCAGTACTTGGCAATCCAGTGGTAATAACTTGTAGTGCAGACGGATTTCCAATCCCAACCGTTTTGTGGAAACAATCGATGGGTAATATTTTCCGTTTGCTCTTTAAATTTTGGAGAAATTCTATTTTTTATAGTATAGGCGAACAGTCCGGGGAATATCGAGAGCTTAGTTACACAGGGGGGAATTCAATGATCGAAAGTCACCGAAATGGGACACTTATTATTCCTAAGGTAGGCAGAGAACATGAAGGAAATTACTTATGTCAGGCCAGCAATGGAATAGGGGCAGGATTAAGTACACTTATAAAGCTGACTGTGCATGGTGAGAATAGTCATCATTTGATCACCTTTCATTATGAGATTTTCATCCTGTAGTTGGGCCCCATGTTACAATACGAAACAAACAACTAACTGTCCGGCGTGGTGATAGAGTGACCTTACGATGTGAAGCTGAGGGTGATCAACCACTTGATATGTATTGGCGATCTAAAGGCAATCGAATCGATCCAGCTTACGATATACGATATCACATGAAAGATTCACCTATTAGCCGTGGTGTAGTTCTGGAATTGACTGTATTACAAGCGATCCTTTCCGATCGCGGGGAATATACTTGTGTTGCTAGTAATGCGTATGGTCATGATAGAGCTGTGTTAAACCTTCAAGTGCAAGAGCCTCCAAATTTCCCTATTAATTTGCATGTAGTAGAACTCGGAAGTCGAACAGTAACCTTAGCATGGGCCCCAAATGAGCAAGACCAAACGAACGGATACAGAGAATCCCAGCCGATTTCAAACTATATTTTACAATACAAAAAGGCACAAGGTGCGGCCTTAAAATCACCTGCATACTTTCATTAACTAATTTTTTTTTTTTATATTTCCTTAGAGGTTTGGCACGAACACAACAATCAAAAACTTTTACCGGGTGATAAGACAACTGCGCAAATAACTTCATTGAAGCCCTCACAGGCTTATCATTTCCGGCTGTATGCTGAAAATCATCTGGGAACTAGTGCCCCAAGTGACACACTCTTAGCACAGACCGAAGCGGAGGTGCCAAGTGGTAGACCACAGGCGGTGGCTGTAGAGCCGCTTGGTCCTCAGCAGTTGCTCATAACATGGCGGCCTCCTGATCGCGAGAGTTGGAATGGAGAACTTCTTGGTTACACAATTGGATATCACAAGCACGACGAGACTAGTTATAATTACACAAAAGTGGGTATTTTAGCTGGAGAAGGTTTGCATGACTTTCGACTAACCGGATTAGAAAAATATACACAATATGGCATTACTGTCTCCGCGTTCAATATCAAGGGTGATGGTCCCGCAAGTGAACCTGTCTTGAGTCGTACTCTAGAGGACGTTCCGTCTGCATCACCTCAGGGTGTTACTTGTATAGCTTTAACTGCACAAAATATACAAATTTCATGGCAGCCTCCTCCAAAGAAGCATGCTCATGGCATAATCCAAGGTTATAAAATTCTTTATGAGCCATGTAACGAGGATAGTGAATATGGGAACAGAGAAACAAAAATTACATCTTCTTTGAATACTGTCCTCCATGGACTACAGCCCTTCACCAATTATAGTGTACAACTATTAGCATTCACAAAGGCCGGTGAAGGTGTTGTCAGTCAAATGATTTCCTGTACAACAGAGGAGGCAGTCCCCGATGCACCAGAACGTGTAAAATCGGTGGTCAGTAGTGAATCCTCGGTAATAATCAGTTGGTTGCCACCACGTCGACCAAATGGCATTGTTACAAAATATAATGTTTACATAAGAATCCTAGACAAAGGCCAAGAGATGAAAATTCTCAAGGAAGTCCTTCCAGCACACAATCGTCATTTTGAAGCAAAAGACCTAACAATAAAAGAAACCTACGAGTCCTGGGTTACAGCTTCTACGCGTATAGGTCAGGGCCCAAGTACACCTGTGATTAAATTGACGCCTAGTTCTTCAATTCCTGCGGCAATAATTTCATTTGGTCAAACTCTGAGCGTAAGTTGGAAGGTTGACATGAAATTAGCATGCCTCTTCGTAGGCATCCCGAAACCCAATGCCGAATGGAAGATCTTAAACGCGAGGTCTAAAAAGCAATTTCGACTAGAAGTTAGCAACGATAATACACTAACTTTAAGAAATATTCAACGAATGCATGAAGGTAATTACTCATGTGGCGTACGTAATGCCCTGGGATCGGATCATATTGTCTATCAATTATTTGTTCAAGGTATATTTGCATTACACATATTTGAGCAATAAATGTATTAGTACCATTTCATGAATAGTACCACCGATAGCACCGATCTTATCAGTTACTGGAACCACAACAAACTCAGTCTCCCTTCAATGGCGAGTAGATGATACGGGTGGTACACCCTTGAAAGGATTTGTTCTCACTTTTCGCAAAGAGTTCGGAGAATGGGAAGAGTTTCAACTGGATCGTCGTGTTAACTCTTATTTATTGGAAAGCTTGCAGTGTGGAACCCAGTACCAGTTTACCATTAGTACTTTCAATAAAATCGGAACCGGAACTACCAGTGTAATTGAAACTGCAAGAACTAAAGGTGAACATTTTTCATATTTAATTAACAAAATTCTTGACATTATACAAATGGTAGGTAATAAGCCCATTCCACCTCGTAAGCGGCATTTTATTCGGCCAAATATAACATCCTCTATGCTTGAGTTGTCTTCGTGGCAAGACGAAGGTTGTCCTATTCTGTATTTTACAATCGAATTTAAAAGACATGGAGCACCAAACGATTGGATCGTTGTGTCGAGTAATATTGTTTCCCAAGCTCGATATACAATTGGGGACCTAGAGCCTGGAACAGCATACAATCTCCGTGTGACTGCCCATAACCATGCTGGATCAACTATATCAGAGTACTTTTTTCACACTTTACAACTAACAGGCTTGTCATCGACTAGTAAGGATGAAATTGACATGCCGGAAGTTACTAATTTATTTCGCAGTGTGCATTTTATTGCGGTTGTTATAACGTCTGTTTTCGGGACAATATTGGTATTTGTTGGAGCCTGTATATGCTTTAAACATTGTAAGTAAAATGATGATATAAGCTGTACATCCTCTAATGTATATTGAGAATTATTTTTTGAATAGATCCTAGGCAGTTGCTGGGTCAAAATCTAGAATCAATGCGACCTCCAATATCTGAGGGAAAAGACTTGCGGAATCAACATCGTGAGCATTATATGTGCTATAGTAATAAAAGCACTTCAAAAATCCCCAAAAGAATCTTTTTCAGGCTTGGAGCGTATTCCTGAATATTCAGAGGATATTTACCCATATGCTACCTTTCACTTACCCGACCATGAAAATCAGTCTGGGAATATCAATCGCAAAGCCATAATATATGACTCCCGTGCAGGGGACACATTGACTAGTTCCAAAATTAAACGATCATCAAGTGCTATGGCCACGGGTAATTTATGCACCCCAATTGTTGCCAATACAACAGGAGGTGTTTCTATGACACCTCTTGGATCGAACATAATTGCGCCTGTGGGCACTGACAAGCGTCAAGCACGTGTCTCAAACGCAATTAAATCAGAATCAGAAGAATATGATTCCTTGAATTCTGATAGCGATATATCCGGCGAAAGGGGAGCTAATAACAGTCGCACCGAATCGACCAGCCATCTGGAAGACACTGGTCCAGTATCCTGTGCATGTACGTTTATTGAACTTTTCATTTTAAACATGAATTATATTATATACATCTAATTTAACTATGTGCAATTATAGCTCATAGACAGAGTCCGATACATCGAAATGATGGGAATAAAGAACGTCTGTCTGTATTCAACAGGATTCCGCTTCATAGTAAGTTAGTACCTGTTCCTTTACTATACAAAAAAAAAAATTAGTACATATTATATATTCAAATTTATGCAAGGCCTTAGAAGTGACTATTATTCGTCATGAATTGTTAGAAAAAAATGTATAAAATATATTTTTTTTTTTATTTCCCTATCCACAACCCCCATACAACATCCTTTTCTTTGTCCCTATATTACATTTTCCTCAATTACTAGAAAAACCATTAACTTCACGAGAGAAAAGAGCCATGAAAGAGACCATACGAACTTCTGAGCCAACCAACGAGCTATTAGACGCTGCAAATACTTCTTTAAGCACCATAAAAACCCATCCAACCCTACCAGCATTAATCCTTGTCGCCCCAAGAGTAATAAAATCAAAAACCAGTGACATACAAACGAGAACATGCTCATATTCTAGGCAAGGCATAGAAAACGCGATGCACTTGTGTTTATTTGTTATGCTTTAATGAAAAAGAATCTGCATGACATTCGTGGATTTCTGTTTAAATCCATGAATAGTAAATGTAGTGCAAGTTAATTGTGTTTTAAAAATGTCCTTCCTCATTTCTAAGTGTTATTCATTTTTTTAGCGATACATGTAGAACATAATGTTCACAATAAAATGACATGTATCAGATAAATTTCGTCGCGCTTTAAATGCATGCAATAATTATTTGCATGTCCTGCATAAAATTGTTTATCTTCTCTTATATGTGTAAATAATTTTTAATATCTGTAAATGAAAACTATTTACTGACTTTGATTCATACTAAATTGTTAATATATTCATAAACTATTTAGCGACAGCATGGACATGTCCATCGACTATAGACTCTTTGACCCACCACCAAAACAGCAACCTCAATCTTCAGTTGCGACTACCCACCAACAGCAGCGAAATCTTGTCAACCACAGCTCCCAACTGCAGCTCCAACAGCAGCCAGATCTTTCAATTGCCAAAAGTAATCAAAATGAACGATCTGAGTTATGTTCCCCGCGTATTGTCCAATCGGGGTCATATGTCGAAATTTTAAAAAACACTGCATACCAGAATTTACATCCTGAAGGTCAAAAAATTGGACCAATTTGTATAAAAAAATCACCAGGCAATGGTCATCTAGCAGCAACCACTATTTCATCATCATATCAAAATAAAAGTTATGGTGATTTTCTTACCATTACGCCTCGTCGGAAAGGGAAACTCCTATCAACATCAGCAGCTGTGGGTGGCAGTCGTTATCATCAAAATATAGAACCCCTTCATTTGCTCGGCGTTTCTGGCGATAATGATGGTACTAAGTCATCAAAATTCTATGACTACAGAGCTCTAGAAACGATCAGCAATGCAGAAACATTAATGTTGGGTGCAACCATAAATCCCAAATCGAATAAGTCTTATTGTGCCAGCATATCAAACCTTTCGAGCAACAACTTTGGGAATCCTTCTTATAAGACTCCAAACATTGACGGTTTTCAACAGATTATGACAGAAAAAAATCTAAGCCCACCGTCAGCGTTCAGCGACGGAATCGAAAAGACTTCTGTCACACCATCAAATGACTCTTGAGGCTTAAAGTATTCTTGTTAGAACATATCATATCTTCCCTATGAAACATATCAATAATCACAGCATTCCAATGAAAGTAAAAAAAAAATTTCATATTATTGAAATACAAGAATAATATTTGTGTGCTAGGATTTATTAATTGTGTGCCCAACATCTTCATTTCCCTATGTCAACAAAGATAACAAATTTTAGAAATTAATCTTAAAGAGGGGTCAACCAGTTCTAACTACCAAAATATTGCAATGGCTGTACATTCATATATCGCAACGTCGAACGTCAATCGTAGTCTATTAAACGAAAGTAATCTTAGTCTAGAATGAGTCAATTTTTTTATTAAGATAATAAAAATAAATAATTAAAGGGAAATTGTCTGTACAATACTTAGTCAATAAAAACAAAAGGTCCTTATTTATTTTAACTAATTATTCACTTCGGAAATCGTGTTGTACAATGGTAATAAAACCTATCAAATATGGACTGCAATCCAAACATATTATAATTAATCCTTCATTTCGAGAGCATGTATTGGATGAAACTAATCTCTTGGCCCAATCGATTATATCGATTGTGAGTGCAGTAGAAATTAAATATATATGTATTTATTTTTAAATATATATATTTTTCTGTTTGACTAATCTTTAATATTAAGTCTATAAAAATTTGTCAATTTTATAAAGTGTAGATAAACAAAATTTCCACATTGAACTAGGTATGTTTAAATAAACAATGGAAATAAATACTTTCGCAGAATTAAATGTGTTGAACAAAAATTCAAAATTATAGTTCATAAATCAACGTCAATATATGTATGTATTAGTGTAAGTGTATATTAAAATATTACAATAAGGGACACATATTACCATTACAAAATTAATAAAAAAAAAAAAAAGCATAACTGTTCGTAAAGGAATGGACTTGCATGTACTGAAAAATGTTCGTTGACTGTATAACAATTATTTAACATGACGACGAAATAACCAAAAGTAAACATTTAAACAAAAAAAAAAAAACAAATAAATTAAATATATGTTGATTAAAGTATTAAATCAAAATTGTTTTTGTTCTTCAGCATGAAAAAGCTCTCACCGGAAATGTTCGAACCGGATATGGTACTCAAACTGACGGTGATTTTTTTCACAGGCGCTTAGGAGGGGATTGTTCAAATTGAAATTGACGAAACCCAGCTGCTGTACGTACGAAATAATAACTCGTTACACTCTTATATTTACCATTGTTTTATTATTTCGTTTTCTTTGAATTTGGTTTATTAATGAACCTTTTTTTTCTGATACGACTCATTTATTTTATTTTCTTTTCATATTTATTTAACTTCACATCTATCTTTTTTCATATATATATATTTTTGTTCATATAAATATATATATATATATACAAACATACTTTATAGTTTATAATATATGTATATATTTATATGTTTTAATTTATTTTAGTAAACGGTCTAGTGAAAATAAATACATGTTTTTTTTTCCACATAATATATAATTCGTACTGAAAACTTAAATACGTTGGTAGAACCGTCAAAATAATTTTGACAGTTATGTTGGGATAAGAATAAATATAATGATAAAATGGAATTTTCTTATGTATAATCGTGAAATAAATTAATTTAATATGAATTTAGAAAAATAAATTAATTACAATATTTCTACTTATGTCTTGTTTTTTTTTTACCATGGATCCACCGAATATTAATTTGAATCAATTTCGGAGTTCTATTTTCTGTTATAGTATGCTGTAATCAAATTATCTTTTATTTCGTTCTTAAATTGAAATCTTTCATAGCATTTGACATTAAATATATGACACTTCTGAAACAAAATACATTTTTTATTCATTCATGCCTTAATTAGTTAATTTGTTTTCTTCTAATTATGTGCTTGTGTTTTACTTTTTTTTTATTTTGTTCACGTTTTTTAAAGAGTAGTAAAATAAGTGTACGAGGTGAAGGTTTATGTTGACTTTTAAGCTGGACATTTGTCATATGTGTGTGTTTGCTTTTACCCGTATGGATACACATATACATATAGAGTATAATATACATATATGTATATATCATGTATAAGATTAAGTATCACCAAGTACACTTAGATAATATACACTTAATTTTATATATTTGTTTTCTTTTTTTTTTAATTATAAATATGAAAGAATATATACTTATATTTTTAAGACGTAATGCTTTGCACTAAATCCTTTTGATCACCATTAAGAGTTTTCATTTTTTTAAATATAGTTTTAAGTGAAAACAAAAATTATCATAACGACGACAATTACTATAATAATATTTAATAAAAACAAAGATAAAATAACATTATTTTCGCTAGAAATTCCATCTTCATGACATTACTGAGGAGGCTTATTGATGGCGTAAGACAACCCTACATTAGCTACTTCATTTTGCTCGTATTATAACATATAATTTGAAAATATTACAAAATATCAATCTGGTGAAATTTACTGTATCGGAAAAAAGAAAAACGATGATAATTTTGTATATTTTTTGCGATATAAACCTTGTATCGTTACAGTCAAAACAAACAATGATATTGAAGGCTGTGTACTGAATATGTTCCGGAATTACAAATACATATAAATAAAATGATTGAAACGCTTTGCGCTACATCACATGGGTGAAAAGAGTTAATTTATGATTTGTTTTTATTTTAGCATGTATTCACATTTTTTTTTTTTTGTTGAGTTTCTTATTACGTACGTTTAATTTTTGTTTTTATCATAGATTTTTCATAGAAGGTACAGAAATTGTGTTTTCAATTGCTATCAGTTTTAACTTTGCTAATCTTGCTATTTTACATTTAAGAAAAAAAATATATTTATTTGCTATTGGTGTAAGGAAATGTAGATATTTTTTTTTCATATTTCGTAAATATATATATACTTATAAATATATATATATAAACATAATCCATGAATTTTGTCTACCTACATAGAAAAATACATCAATAAAATAAATACACATGTAAACATACACACATGTCTATATGATGTTTTACTCATTACTAAATGTTCTTTTTTTTTTGTTTTCTATTTAGTATTATTTTGTTTCTTAATAACTTAAAGCAGATGTATACTTTCATCATTTTTAGTTGCCTAAACGTGTTTTCTTTTCTTTTTTTGGAAAACTATTTGCCTAAACTATTTTATCATAAAAACAATATTATAAATAAATAACGAATAGTAAATCAAGAACTATGTCTATTCTATTTTATTACAAAAAAGGAAAATATTTTATTTCTTACAAAAAAGGAAAATTAAAATACAAACCTTAAATTTCTCCATATTTTTTTTTCTAAGTATTTTGTTATTTTTTTTTTTTTGTTTCAATGAAAATATAACCTTTTATATATAGTATGTCACTTTTTCTAATAACAAGAAAATATCACATTTATTTATGTCAACTTTTGGGATGATTTTAGTTTTTCGTATTTTTTTTTCTTTTAATTTAGCAAACACCGCCCACGTCAATCATTTAAGTAAAAAAAAAAACCTAAACCGACTACAAGTACTTTGGCCCCCGATATTGGGGAAATAAACTAAGCCATATGTGTATATACGATTAACAGAAAGCTATTGATTCGCTAGTTGTGATTTTTTTTTTCTTACTGGTTGAAAACAAAAAACAAAACAGAGATATCATCTTGTGTGTACATAAATAAATACGTTGGTTAAAGTTGATTGTATAAAAAAATATATTAATTTGATGTATAAATATATATATATACATATGAGTATACATATATATATATGGTGAATGCAAACAAATTTAATATCATATAACCCGCAGAGCAAGAGTCACAGCAAAGTTTGGCTCCCAAATTGTCTAATTCGAACATTTAATGAAAATTCTATTGCATATTTTATATTCGAAGAACTTGATTAACAAGTTGCTTGAACCTAAACTTTACTTCACTAAGAAATCATAAGTGTTGCTATAAAAATTTTGTATCAATAATCCAACAAATCGCAGTCGGCTAGATTAAATTAGATTACTCAAATGGTAAGATATATTTTTTCCATTTTGAAATTAGAAAAAAAAAAATAAAATTAACAACCATAGCTTCACAAGCTGTAATGAAGTAATATTGCCGACTGCGAATCACATTTGAAGCACTAAAGTACATTTTACCAATTGCACGGTATATATACATATCTTTATATGCATATGTATACATACATCATGTGTAGATTTATTATTTGTTTTTGTTTTTCTGTTTCTTGGTGTTGGTTTAACTAATCCAATTCAAAATTAATATTTCTCACGTGGACTATGCTGTATTTAAAGGTAAAATAGATTCAACAGGTAGTTTATATTAACTAACTATTTTATTAAATTATTCCTTTTATTAATATTCTACATTTTTGTTTTTGTTTTGTATAAATATACTTCTCATTATGTACTTATATATGCATATACATATATATATATATTTATTTATTTATATATGTATATATATATATTTACACATATGCGGAAAGTATACACATAAATATATATATACATAGATATTGTTGTAAATTTCATCTAATAAATATGTACTTTTTTTTTTCAATTTTTAAAATAAGTTGCTTTTACACCGATTTAGTATGTATCATAATTTGAACAAATCTTATGTACTTTAGTTGTATATTCCCTTGCTTACATAAGTGTTTATGGCAAGCATTAAGCCTTGAATTAAGTTGGATCTCATCACTTCGGGAATAAGCTTGAGGCAATTGAAGGTTTGAATACTATATATGTATCATTGAACAATATTTATCTAACATCAATTTAGACTATGTAAACCTGTAACAAATATTCGAAAACATGTAGGAAACTAGGCAAAAGACTTGTAATGACCAACAGTAACAGCAATGCATACATTTATGGTAACTTGCGTATCTTATAAAATCTTCATACAATTAAATATGTTTAAGATTTTAAATTTTCTATGTACGCATTTGGTATGTCTACATATTTACAATTATTCATCAATACTTCTTTCTTTTATTTTCCTTGTCCTCACATATTAAAGGAATAATTCTTTCTTTTTTTTTTTTTTTTGTTAAGTCTAACGATATAATTCTAACCCAAATATATTGAATTTTATATATGTATGTACCTTTTTATTACTTTTTTTTTTGTTTCTTTTTTTATGTTTTGGTTGTTCGTTATGTTTGGTAGCGTTATTTTACCACATTTTAATTGAAAATGTTAATAGTTCTCATATATAACTCTTATGGTTTTCATTTCAAACTATTAGAAGGAGTCTGAATGTTGTTTTCGGCAGTGATTGATGAGTCGGACGATTTTTTCATTTTTTCGCAATAATCAGTTAATATATCACGAAAGCGAGTCCAGCATTTTTCTGGAACTGTAATTGCTGTACGAAAATTACTCTTGACCTAAAATTAAAGAATAACAAAGCCACAACAGAAAAAAAAAGACGTTTGATCAATTTAATATAATATCTTCAATAAAATGAACATGTTCGAACAAAAGAAAAACGAATACTTTATATGACTTTCAACGCAAACCTTCATACATTCAACATTATAGAAATCTTCCATCCCTTAATTTACATCAAAGCAAAATCAAACGCATTATAATCAAGTTTTGACAGTTGAATTATAATTTGTTATAAATCGATACGCAATCTCGTTCGCATGTAAACTTACCTCGCTTATTCGCATGTAAATACCCCGATTATTTTGTCCAATATCAAAGTAAAAGTTTTTATTGTCGACTTTCATATGACGTTCTTCGGGTAGCTCACCTTTGAATCTTCAATTAAATGGCATACATAATCAATGTCAAATTATGATAATATAAATCATAAAAAAAACATAAGGGAGTATTATCAAAACAATAAACTTACCCCCCATCACTTGTTCCAAATTCTTCTAATAAATCAGTTAGAGCATCTCTAAACTCAATCATTCCTTGGGCAGGAATAGCGATCTGAGATCTAGGCCCTCCCCTTGTAATAGTTTGCGATACCTGGAAAACATTTTCGTTCAAGGGAATGTCTGTTTTTTTTTCTGCATTATTCCTAATCATACCCGCAGAAAACGGCCTCTTGCATTTTCCTTTAAATCTAAGTAATACCTTCGATTATCTTTAATCATCATTTCTGATTTAAGTTTTCCATCTTCAGGTACGTTATCAGGATTTGGTGGTCCTATCAAGTGAATTTTATAAATAAGGTAATTTTTTCTCAAAAAAAAAACAGAGTTAAACTGCTTGCATTCACCTAATGATGCATAATAGTCACTAAATGTTGATAAGTGATCTCTAAACTCTGCTGCAGTCGAGAGAGCCAAATACACTTGACTACGTCTACCATCCGCTCCAATCTAAGACAATGGCATATTGTAATGCATAATATTTTGCAGAGAAAATTAAATGCCTAATCACCTCAGCTACTTTGATGAAACGTCCCCTTCTATTTTGTTTGACATCTAAGTAAAACCTTTTCGATTGAATTTGCAACATTTTTGTTGCCAATTCCTGCTCAATCTGTTGACCTTGTTGGGCTTCACCATGTAATTAGACATTTAAAAAAAAAGAAAAATCGAAGAAAACCATCTTATGTTAGTTAGTGCTCTAATTATCTGAGTGGACATACCTTTACCCGAATCAAACTCTCCCCCGCTTCCATCCATGCCCACTACATTGTATTCTAGAAACAATATCAAAGAGGAAAGATACATGTATCTGGATATATCCAATTAAAAATGTTTGTGTGCAAATAAATTATTGATTTTTCTAATTCAACTCTTCGTAACTGGACGTGGATATTTATTGAACTAAATATGTAGTTTTTATTTGTTTTGTGAATACCTGGTTATCAATTGATTGAAATAAAAGTTATTTAACAGGATAAGGCAAAAGCATATGAAAATATATTGTAAACATATCGAAAAACAAAGGAATTGAAGTTTTTGATCAATCATATAATTCACATATGGTTTGAGAATAAATGAACGCATATGCTATACACACACGCTGAAAAGCTTATTGGTGTTTTAATTTGCGCCGACAGCAGTTGGAGACAGCAGAAGTTAAGTTAATGTAGATACAGCAAGTTCCAGCAAGTTCCAGCAAAAATATTCCGCTCCATAAAAGGATACAAAATAAATATATATGCGTCCGTTAATAATATATACTGGGATAGTAATGGATTCTATTGGTAAGTTTTTTCTAGAATTCTGAATTCAATAATGCAAAACCGATGTGTCATCAAAATTCAACAGCCGATCAAAATGAGAAATGTTCTTTGTATGCAAAAGTTTTTTTTAATTCATTGTGTAGAGAAACTATGAAAACAGGAAATAAGCGATACCAGGTAGTGAATATACCAAATTTACTGACATACGGGCTTGTGTCGGAATTGTTTACTATGTAAACAAAAAGCGTATATAAAATACATTACTTAAGTTAAGCTTTTGGAAAGAAAATGAAACAACCTGTATACATACTGTCCTATATACAAAATCCCAGCTGCTAATTTCAAAGCCAGGGTCAATATGAGAGGGAGACGGTGCAAATGAGATTACAAGAAACAATCAGCACATATATATGTGTATTTGTTGACATTTACGTATACAAACGATGAGCATTTAAATGGTGAAATTCATTTTTAATGATATCGGAAAATTAACGCTGCGCTATGGAATTGTGTTGACAGATATATGTATAATATCTCTTTATACGAACGCTTTAGCAAAGCTTTTAGAACTCATGTTCGATTGCTGGATTACGTCAATATAACTTTTATTGATTTGTCAACAGTTGGTTTGGCATTTGTTTTTTATGCGAACCAAGCTGCTTTCCATATAAACAACACACGTTTGATATCGTCCCCTGAAATTTAGATATGAATCCGATAAAATAGACTACGAATATGTAAATACATATGCAGATAATTATTAAGATGCGAATGTGTCGACCTTGGCTTACTTAAAAGTATGTACATATATTTTTGTCCTTCTCTCTCCTTAACTGAATGTCTGTTTGCTCTCTGTTTTCCTGTATCTTCTGTGAGCAAAGCTCTTTTTTCCCTGTCATTGATAATTGGATGATAGTTTAATAATAAAGAAATAGTTTATATACATGTGAACACATTCAATGGGATTTTTATGACAATTTCGATACAATTTTGTAGCATGTAAGGTGCAGATGAGAAACACTTTTGGACGATTCTGATAAATACTTCCTACATATAGTAGGAAAGTTAGAAATTGACCTAGTAACTAACAGTCAGTTGATGTGTACCTGCAAGAGAAGGTGCATGTAATGAATCCTTTCAAGCACAATATGTATGTTTCCATGTGTATGCAAATATAGTTCGTTCATTCGTTCGTTCGTTCGCTATATATATTGCAGTGTACATACATACATATGAAATATACAGACAAGGTAAGCATCTACACTGTTTAAGGAGAGTGACAAAGAAACTTGTACAAGCTTTTATAATAATGCATGTGTATACATACGTTTATGACAGGCAAGGTCAAAATTTAGAAGTACTTGTAAAATAATCCCAGAGCAATTTTTTTTTTTTCTTTTTCTTGCTACGAAAAAGATTTTGCTTTGTGAAGTAATCTTGTGTATTCACATCCATATGATTTACTTTTCTAGCAATATGCATTCTTTGCTACAGAATTTATCGAATTTCTGGGACCAAAGCGTGGTTGTTTCAGGGTTGTAACGAAAGCTACACCTTTATTACATACGTAACAAATGTTCAATATGATTTAACTTACTTGGACCAGATACTCCTTCGTCGCCACTTCCGACATCCGACATGGTACTAAGAGTAGCACGAAGTTCGCTGCTCTAATTGTATATATCAGATGTAAAAAAAAAAAAACTTATTTGTTTGATCAAACTATATGGATGGAATCTTATTGCCAGCTATGCTTTACCAAGATTGAATATAATTTTATAAGGTTTTATTTTCGGTGGTAGTTATGGTGGAGTTTTGTACGTAAATTCGGGACTCAACAAGAAGATACTAAAATTGTCAGCTAATTGTAGATGACATGAAAATACATAAAGTAGTGAGTTAATTATATTATCTATATCGGAGGCAAACGGAGTATATACCCAGAAAACCGCACAGCAGATAAACGAGTTCAAACTTTGTCACTAACCGCACCACCGTTAGGACCCACTGAAATTCATTGGAACTAATTCAACTGCTTTGATTTTTCTCGTTCTTTTATTCTAGTATGAATCTATGTTTGATAGTCTCAGATTTTGTATCTCTGTTCCTTCTAGATTTGATTATTAAATATTTACATATATGTATAAATGTATTCGCATGTATACATATATATAAAAGTATTATTTTTATTATTTCTTTTTTTTTTTTGTAATCAGCACAATTGTAAATTATTGAAAAAACAAACACTTCCACGACCAACAAACATGACATAAAACAAAACAGAGTTTGCCTTCACTCCGCACGTTTGGCCCAAACTTTTTTCTCACTTCTTTTCTCGGTACGTTCGGTCACTCAAAGCAGCATTAATATAACAAAACACAACACTCCGCGACCGTCCGACCGTCCGACCGTCTGTCTTTTCGTCTGTCAGTTTATTTTGTCTGAACCGACGGACTGACTCACTAGGTTTCAATAACGAGGATAGCTTCGTCCACAAACCATGACCACGACGACGACTCTTACACTGTGCGAGGGCTTTTTCGTTAATACAAGTGTTTAAGTTTAGCTCTCACTCTCAATGTTAAAATGTATTACATACTTTCTCTTTCGGACTTTCTTTCTCTGTCTATTTTTTTGCTCTCTTGGTATCTATGCAAATTTCCCTTTTAGCTTTTCAACAAATTGCACCATATAAGAAATAAAGATTTGTTTTCTGCTTCTTCGGTTGGTTTTAACCAATGTATTTAACAAAAAAACTGGCTAGTTTATTTGAAAACCATGCACAGCACTATTTACCTGTGCACTATTTAAAACTGAAAGCTTATTGTTCGACACCGATACACTAAGTACGATTTGATGATGTCACCGCAGATTATAGTACGACTGCTATGCTCTTGATATGCTTTGAAAATGAATCGCTTATATGTATGCCTATATTTCAGGAAGCATATGATTTGATTATATTTTACGATAGATACAACCGAAATAACACATACTAAATCAATCACTAAATAGAAGTTTTTCAACGGTCCAGAGATTTTATGTTTTCTTTTTTTTTTGTTTTTGCTTTTTTTGTTTTTTCTCGTATTAAACAAATGTGTGAAGCTTTTCTGTAAAAGCTTTAGAAAACACCTCAAGGTAGCTATAGTGATTGACAGCAATGGCCTTGAATGCAATCCTTTGCTTTTCCCTATATATATTTTATTGGGTCAAAATATCGAGAGAAAAAAAAAGTTTATTGTATAAGTTGAATAGGTCAAATGTAAAGTTGAGGTTTGGTTTGGATTTTTTTTTTTTTTCGTAAGCGAAAGCTTATTCTTGGAGAAATCAAGGTTGTATCAAGCAAATATGGTCACATTCCCCTTTAACTTGATCTCGAACTACATAACAATAAGCAACTTATAATGACACTGTCAATGTACATGAGACAAAACAGATGCTATTAAATTACCCAATTTAATCAGAATAATAATTCAAAATGCATTTTATCAAGAGCTTAAAAATTGAGTTTATTTTAATTGGTGTTTCGAAAAGATTAGTAAACACGATCGATGTTTAAATCTTTTAATATAATTAATAATCAATACAATGATGAAAGAAAGTGTTCGCGAACATGATTTATATACAAACACATTTAAGTTTAATTTTAATATAATATTGGAGTTCCAAAGGTCAATCGTATCCATAATTGTCTTACATAAAAAACTAATATTATGTGAATAGTTATCCATAATTAACGTGTGTAACAAAATTGTTACAATTCATTTTATAAAACTTATCTTCTAAAAACTTAACACGCTTGCTTTGATGTTTATGTATACATCGTTTTTTATTCTACGTTATGAACAACTACGTTTCTTATCAATTAGTCGGCATTTGGTGAATTTGGCATAATCTTTACGCTTGTCGATGCCCTTGGACGTTTGTTAGGTATTGGCGATCCTAAGACTTTTTCTTGATTGCGCTTTAAGACTGGAGACATTGGCGTTGATGTAGTCGGCTTTGACGAAACTGGATCTGTAATGATCGAACGTACACATTTTGTTCAATGTGTTGACGTAACATTTTGCCAATATCAAATCAAAAGTTTTATTCTTACCTTGTAACCACCTAACTTGCGTAGCTGGACCATAACCTTTTTCATTCCGTGCAGCAATGCGGAAAATAATAGCCGGTTTATTAGAACAATCAACGTGTGCGGTAGCTAGTGAATTATTGGCTACTGTGCATTGATTTGTGGCACCTACGTACACTCGGACAAACACCAGCTGTGGTGGCGGCATTTTATCTTTCGGTGTAGACTTTACAGCTAAATAAACAGAATACTCAATTATTTCACCTGTATTTTGCGATGGTGGTGGTTCCCATGTTAGATGTGCCCCTTCTGGTGATTTCGAGATCTTAATTGCAGAAGGAGCCCCAGGGAATCCCGGCAAACATGTTTTGAAGCTGGATATCTGCATTAAATAAATAGCATCAACTTAAAGATTATACAATTGAACGATTTACCTCTCCCCATTCACCGCGTCCACAGGTATTTATAGCAGCAAGTCGAAAACGATACCCTGTACCAGGTTCAAGATTTATTCGCGGATATTCAGATAAATCAGGTACATTGTCCGAGTCGTAGCTTTCAAACATGGCATCATTCCAAAGGCTATTGTCAATGTAGCTTGTAACAGTATGGGATAGCCCCTTAAAAATGCCAACCGTATGCCATTTCGAGTTCGGATCACTTCGCATTGTCTAAGTTAGATAGTTCGAATTTCAATAAGCCTTTTTTGTATCTTAAAATATATTTATAAGCATATACCTCATGATCATTAGCCACTTTAATTTGGGCAGAGTTTATCGATTTATTCTTAGTTACTCTACGATTTACTTGATTATTTGAACCAATTAAACGATTATTTGACTGAAATGCGGCCGAATTTCCAGATGTTGTAACAACAGTTGGTTTTGTACAACCCAAAACATCAGTTATCGGTGCTGAGTGTTGGATTAATGTTTGAACGCCTTCTGATACCTTTTTTAACGAGTTAACCCCTGTATACGATTGGGTTTCGACCTGAGACTGAGTAGCGAAATTCATTATATCCATAACCCCTGCTTCCTGATGAGTTGAAGTCGTTAACGTGGTATTATCAAATACTGGATATGTATTAGGTGTATTATCCCGTTGTCGCATAGAATTTGCCTGCATCACAGCTTGTAAGACGGCTGCTGATGCTAGTGCATCCAAGCGCCCTGGGAAAACATTTATTATTGTTTTTTTTTTTTTTTGCTGTCACTAAAGAATTTCTATTAGCGTATCATTACCGTTCATTGACGTTTGTTGGGTACATGAGGAGTCTAGGGTCATTATTGCTATTTTATTTTGTTGGTCTAATTGTCTGAAATAAACCATTAAACGTATAATCCATAATTTTGCTCAATAAATGTCAACTTACATTGCTTCTTCCGACATTTGTGGATCGATCGGACTTTTTTGCAGCATATCGCCGCTCTTAATTGTGGTCAGAATATTGGCAGCTTCAGTTTCTGATGCTGTTGGAATGGCGCCAAAAATTGTTGGTTTTTGCTATACAAAAGAAACAATAGACGTGGACGTTTAAGAAGGTGCAAACAAGTTTAAGTTAAATAAACAACTTACACATTGCTCTGACCCTAAGGAACTCTGCATACAGGCATCATCGGTATTGCTAAAAATATCAGCTGCTATTGCTTCATTACACTGTTGATTGTTTTCTTTCATCGCTTGCAGTTCTACGTGATTAGAACATGCGGTTGTATCTGGAGCGGGTTCGTCTATCAATAAGGAGGAACATTAAATTAAACGTATTCACTTAAAATCTCATATATTACCTATGCACATTGACGATTGTACAAAATGATCTTGATTTGTAACTTCTGTATCGACGCCCGTTGTACTTGTTGGATGTTGAAAATCGAGAGCTTCAACTATATTTTCTTCCAGCTCGGAAATCGATGAGCTGCACACTGCTCCGTTTTCTTCTATGTTCAGTTGCCTCTCAGATTGTTCGTTACTTGTACTTTCGACTTCGGATTCATTTAAATGTACAGGACCCGTTCCGCCTCCTCCATATAATCCTAATTTAAAATATTTGGGCCTGATTTTCGTTTGAGTCTTCTTCGCTTTAAGTCTTAAGATGTTTTTCCTCTTATATATAGTCCTTTTATTTTGTTGCCATATCGAACTAGCATCAAGGTCTTCGGTGCTTTGATCATCAAAAGCTCCATCAAGTTGTTCAATACGATAACTGCTGCGTAGACTGCCATCATTCGTTTGTATACTTTCGGCGTCCTCATCCCAGCAGCAATCAATCATATCCGATGTCCCATCCAATTGCTCTATTATGTCATCCATTGGATCGCCTTCAATAAACCCATCGTTTGTGTACGCCGACGTATCATTGTTTTCGTGTTGGATTTTTTGCGGAACAGTTGTTTGTTGCTGAATAGTTTGAATCGTCGATTTCTGTATTCCGGTTGTTGACGTGTTGGTGCCTGTACCAAAAACGAAATTCTTCTTATTTGGCATCATTACCAATTTTCCCTGAGCTCCAGTCGTTAGAGTTACAGTACCTCCACCAGAAACCGCGTTCGCGGAAGACACTATCGTGACGGTCTTTGGAACACCGGCTGTGTTAGCCATTTGAACAGTAACAGCTTTACCTCCCAACGTAATTGTCTTTTGTGGAAATTGTTGAATGATTTGCCCTCCCTGTGAATTTTTGCCTTGATTCATATTTGTGGGTAGTGTAAGTGTTATTGGCCGACCGGTTCCACTGGTTACACCTCGCAACATTTTCATACCACCAGACTGTGTGACAGTACTACCACTAGTCCCTGCTACCGTTGATGTGATAGTATTTGCTTGTGAACTGACAATAGACACTACGTTTCCACCGGCCGATGTTACTACACCCGTCGGAACAGTGCGAATAGCAGAACCTGTTGTAACAATTATAATCTGCTGATTTGGCCGAAGTTGTTGGCCCTGTTTATTGGTAATTACAAACGCTGGTTTTCCAGAAACACCAGTGCCAACTTTTCCAATCGGAACAATAGGATTCTTCATAACTATTTTCCCACCGGGTGAAACTAGTTTTACTAGATTTCCAGTGACTAGCGTTGATTTGGGTATCGTAGTTGTCTGCGACGTTTGAACTGTCTGAACGTGAGTCTGACCAACGGAGACAGCTGTTCCCGATGGCATATTTTTCAAAACATTTACCTTTGGTAGTGTTTGTACTGCAACACCAGTGCTTGTCTTCACAAGCTGAAACTGAACATTTTGTCCAAGTGATAATGGCTTCTGTATGAAGTACTGCTTGCCACCAATAGTTGTAGCTGTGGCTATAGATGTTGGGGTGCCTACTGTTTGTCCCGTAGATGTTTTCAATATAGTCGTTGTTGGCGAACCCTGAGTTGTCGCAATGCGTACTGCCTGACCGCCCGACAGAATGCGCACTGGTGGATTTCCGGATACAACTCGTAGGCTAGTGCCAGGGCTACCATTTGCTGGTCTCGACAAGACGGTTGTGGGTCTGAATTTCTGCAGAAGTGTACTCCCTTGAACCGATCCAGTGATTGGGGCCGACACCAGGTTCTGTAGTGCATTTGTTGGGGTGTTGGGAGGGGTTGTTATAATCTTCGCTGTTGTCGAGACGGGGGGCGATGCAACTACTATGGAGGAAGTCATAGACACACTTGCTGATACTGGGCACTGCGGTGAAATGGCAACAACAGGTGTAATTGTAGACTGTTGTTGCTGAGTTGATTGTGGTTGTGATATTATTTGCGATTGTGATTGTCCTGAAATTTGTTGCCTCATGCACATTTGTTGCGATTGCGGAGATTGTTGTGCTTGAGGCTGGTGTTGTATTGCTTGAGGTTGCGATTGTTGAGGTGAAGCTATTATCGTGTTTATTTGCTGTTGATACTGTTGATTAGCTCCACCTCGAATAAGATGCACTTGTTTTATACCTTGCAAAATGTAAGATTAAAGAATATATCAGATTGGCAAACGGATTAACTTACTATTTCCATTCGCTGCTGTACTGCAGTTAGTCGTCTGCTGTATGGACTGGGTCATTATAGTAACGGCTGGTGATGTTACCTTACTTGGTTGTACTAATGGCTCAATTTTTTGTATTTGTAACTCGTATGCTCCTGCAAATGTTGTTGCTGTCCAACATAGCTCCAATGAGTGGGTTGAAGCCCGTACGAGAGCGACCTTCACTGCATACAGCGGCTTACACACTTCCAGATACCAAAGGTCCTTGCAGCATACCTGTAAAAGAGGTGAATTGTCTTAATTACATTTTCCTTAAATACACACATTTGTCCACATAGTACAACATTCATCTTGCAAATAAAATATGCTCTAGTCACCGTTAGTTTAAGTTTTAATTCTGGACAAGCGTACAAATCCGTTGGCCGTAAAGAAATCACTGTGTTGAGTTCGAATCTGACAAACAGTTTACTTATTTATACCCTTAAATATTTTCACGGCATTACAGTCTGGAACTTGGACCACGGTTCTGCAGCAGCCTCTCGTTTTCTGTGTGATATTATTCTTTCTTGATTAGAGGCCACTTACAGTTCTATGAGCCGGGTCCAAATAGGGAATTTTGAGCTTTTTCGAACTGTCATACTTTGTAATCTTGTCAATCGAAAGTTGTTTGAGTTGTTTGAGTTGTGATTTGATCCATGCACTGTTGGCCATCCATGTACTGACGGCAACATATTGATATACCAAAAAAAAATTTATATAGTACTCAGAGCTGTATATAATACTTAAAACCGATAAAACATAATAAGAATATAAGTTAACTTTTATCAACCCTTCTCGACCTCCAATAGCAATGATTAACTTTACAGGACAAACAGAAGTATAAACTCGAGCTCACCCTGACCTGGTTGTTCCAAGCTTTACGATACCCATCTCTACCCGACCAAACATACAGACGACTTTGGATACCCACTGCGCAATGTCCTGCTCTAGCTCTAGGTACATGTTCTTCTATGGTATCTAAGGTAATATCCTCCCAATTCATTGAATCTAAGAAACAAACAGACGTTACACACATTTATTATTGCGAAAAGTAGTGACAAAAAGTAACCTAGATCCAAAACCGCCAATGTGTTTGTACATTTCCACTCCCGTTCGGTTGTTGCCTTTGAATCATTGACTACCAACGGTACCCAACCACCGAAGACATACATTTTATTACCAACCATTGTTGCGCTATGAAGTGATCTCGGTAAAGGTGCTCTGCCTCTAGTCAGCGGTTTAGTCCATGTCATCGATTCTAATAAACACGATTTAAGTGGACTAAGTACGAATGCATTTGATGTATATATTTCTTCTTATTATTACCAACATCCAAGAGCCATAAGTCACCCAGTCGACAGCCGCTCATGCCGCCATAAATTAAAAGATTTAATCGGCCCGTATTTTTGCAGGCGAACGCCACACCCGTATGCGATTCTCGAGGTGGTGGGCTCTCGCCATACGTTTTCGGAATAAGCCACTTTCCATTAACTGAGTAATTACCACGGGTATCCAAAATATACAAATCGTTTAAATATCTTTAAAGTAAAACCAAACGTGTGTAAGTGCCAAATCAAATTGATGTGTATCTTATTATATAATAATTACTTTGGTATATTATTTTTCGGATCATCACTTTCGTTTGCAAGGCCTCCAAATAAAAAGATACGGTCACCAACCATGGTAAAACTATGACCTAATCTCGGACACGGTGGAAGACCATTGTCAGGCATTTCTGGTGACATCTTCCGCCACTCCCACTTAGTGGCTTGTAATTCATATAATTCGTTCGAGTACTTTCCATACTCAATCATTCCTCCAAAAACAAACATACGTGTACCTTCTACAACAAAGCCATAGGCCGCACACCCAGGTGGAACTTCTCCCTTCATTACCGGTACAAACCATTGATTACTGACTATAAGGTAAGAGAATTATTTAATGGCACATGTTTCGCCTGATAATAACTTACTTGTATTGTAAACGTGTAGTTCATCGACGATTCCTTCATTACCTCCACCAAATACAACCATGAGCTCTTTTATATTGATTGCCCGATGACCATGCCGAGGTCTTGGCTGTGGTCCAGTTGGGCTGACCACACGCTTCCATCGAAATGATGAAGAACTAGATAGTAGGGTGTCGTTACTATCATCCTGCTGATGAAAGTCCTCTAGTTCGTCCATCACGTCATTGCGATCATCAGCAGATCCACAAAAATTCACCGAATTGTAATCCGCCGCTGTATCTAAGTCCGTCATTTTGCCGCATAGATAAGAGTGAATTGACCGATGTATAGTATTAATTAAGTTTTAATACTATAATTCACCTATCTGAAAGAAAAAACGTAGAAACAATATTATCAGTCACATACATTTGATGGTTTTAATTACTACATACATATATATATATATATACCTAGAATAGAATGTATCTAAAATGTAGGCATACATATCAAAAATGGAAGATGCTGATTTAATTGTGTTGTTTATGTTTATGCATAATTATAGCACGCTAAATTCGTAGAACTGCTGCAAATGTGGTTAGATATACCGCAAAACCAACCAAACGAAATATAATAGAAAGAGTCCACCATCCGTCGTCAAATATTTGCGATTTTTTTTTCGAGATTATGTTATAATGAAAATAAACTACACTAGATTATACATCAAACTTCGTAAAATAGATGGAAAAACAAAAAGAGAAAGTAGCTTATCTTTGCGCAATGTCCTGCAACAACTCACAAAAGATTTTAGGAGGGAAAACATAATGCTATACATTTCGAATATCAATATGTGTGATCCAGATATAAATATTACAATAAAAAGCCATTTGTAAGTCCTCTGTCGTTGAGCTTTACTAGAAAATAGTATATACGAGCTGATATCAGTGTAGTCATCCTCTTCTAACATTGAGCTTTTACAGCAAGAGCAATCATTAAAAATGCCTCTGGCAGATGGCCGTGTACGTGCGATAGTTTGTAACATAATCAGTTTTCCGGCTTGAATTACTTTGTTTACGTTATGAAACAAGTAAAAACGCTAACAGCCTATTCTACATAAATTATGCAGCTTGCTGCTTGCATAAAGTTGCTTTAGTCCTACTCACTAGCTATGCACATTGAACGCTATCATTGTTTATTTCGAAAAGCAGTCGTCCTCTTCTGCACGGTTAATGAGATGCTCTCTTCATATACAAAAAAAAATATCTACCAAACGACGAATGCTCAATGCACGTAACATTGAGAATGTGTATACATAATTTACCAAATAAAGCATACCATTTCCCATACCTTCGTGTTTGGATATTGGATAATAGATAGTGTGCTTTTATTAAAGCCTAATAAACTTAATTCGCGGCGATAATTTTGCACTCAATCAAATATAGTTATTGAAATTAGGGCTGTCTCTGTCGCACGTATGTAGGTTTTTTTTACTACATACTATGCGTTCAGTTTTTTCAACGTTGCTCGGTGAAATCGTACCGAACTATCTACACACATCTGGGCTCAAAAAAAGGGGACGGCTTTAGTTGCGCCTTAAATTAAAAAATTATAAATACCTCTTGAAAAGACGTCCCTTTATCGAATTGAATAAGTTTTAACGTAACTTCTTGTTAACTGGAAGGCATATTTAATGACACATTACAAAAATGTTTGGATATTTTCGTAGCTTCTCACAAAAATCGAGATTCTAAATGGCGTCCCCCCGTGATCTATTCTCCAATGGTACTTTTATGTATGGTTTTGTCAAATACGAAAGAAAATGGCTTCGCCCTTATTGGACAGATTTTTGTCCAAAACGATGGTTGGATTATTTTAACAGCAACTATCTTCACTTTATTTTGGGTGCAATTGCACATCTAACACCAAAGCCTTTAATTCCACTTGTATGTACATACATACATTGTGCTCAAGTGCAGATTAAAAATGTACCCATGCAGTTGTGTTTTTTTTCCAAGAAAACTGAAATTCAATGTTTTTTTTTTTCTTAGAATGAAACGTCATACCGTATGTATCACCATATGCGTTATAGACATCGGTATACAGTTATTAAGCGCATCCAAAATGTATGCAATGGAATATGAAGAAGATATGTGAAAATAATTTTAGTCAGTACATCATCTCATTATAAATTTCCCTTTCAGAGATGCAAAAAGGATATTTTTGATTAAGACGTAGTATGCATGTATTTTTAATCCATACATGTGTGTAGCATTGTGTAATGTAATAAAAACGAAAGTAGACTCACGATAACGATGAAAAGAACTGTAATGGATATAACGAGGATGGTGGTACCGAACGAAATTAGTTAAGCAAATACGTATCTATTCTAATTTCGGACATACTTACAAAACAGATAATGTATCTGCACATTATCAATGATTGCAAACTAATGATATGCCATCTGAGATAGTACACGATTACATGTACCGTAATATTAAACAATTATTCTGGCCTAATGGTCATGTTGAAGATTAGTATGATTATATAGTTTATATAACAGGCAATTTTATATACATGTAGTTAGTCTGTAAATATATATTAGTTAAGGACAAAATTGTAATAAAAAAAATGTACACAAAAAGATTGACGCTCAAGGATACGTTGCATGTACAGAATTTCGCATATTTCCAAGCCTCTCCAGTTACCTAATGTAACTCCTTCATTTGCATATACATATGTACATACATTTCTCGTATCCAGACTGAGTTTAACCATTTGATGTGTTTCCCAATAGTAAAGAAGTAATAATACATTATAAACAATATATTTTCTTCACATTATTATCTAAAAGATACTTATTTAATTTTGTCCAACAAAATTATTTATATTTTTATAATACCATCAATAGAAACAGCATAATGTATATATATTTAAATAAATATACAATTTATTTAGTTGATTAAGTTGCTCAAAGAAAGAAGAAGGACAAAAAACAAATTCAATCGCTTAAATATCTCAATTAAACGAATGCGAAGATATCGTCATTCCCATTATAAAGAAACTCTACTCGAAAATACAAACTCTGTATCTCAATAAGGGCGCCCTTGTCGCCTCTTAAGTCTGTCTCAATTGACAAGCCTAGATATTTTAATATAAGAGATGTCTCAATTAACAGTGACGGACGCAGCCATACTTAAGAGAGTGTATACGAAAACCTCATATACAATAAATATAAAAGTTGAAACACCAACTAACCTCACCAAGAGATTTACAGGTGTATTTGTGGTATACACAAAAATGATCATGTGGTAAAACAGGTTGAGCTGGGTTTCGTTTATAACGTTGTTTTAAGGACCGCCCATTCTTAAGTCTTAGGTTTGTTCACAATAGCTCCGCCTACTTTCGTTCCATCTCTTTCTACAATTTTGCTTTGGCAGAACCTTCCGATGTTAAATTGTACAATTGTGTGCGTTGAACGTTTTTATTAACATTATGAATGCACTGTGACTGTGGTTGAGCTTGACGGTAGCGTATTTTTAATGTCTTTATTAAGAAGCATAAGAGCTTGCCATTTAGTGAACTATTTAGAGGCGATTTATATGTATATATACACAACAGACTTACATACAGTCAGTATGATGATGTTTATATTTTGTTGTTCCTTTTGTTGATTTTCTTCTTATTTTAAATTAATGTAGATACGTACATACATACTAATATACCTATATGTATGTACTTAAGTTAGGACAGTAATGAAAGTAATTAAACAAATAACGCTATTGAATAAAACGAAGGACATGGTTTTCTTTTACATGTCTACATACATATAATTTTAAATAAATTCTGTACTCTTTGGTGGGACACAATAAAATAACAACTGCAAGTAGTCTATAGTGATTACGATATTTACAAAGGCCCACCTCCTAATTTGTGTTCCTTATAAAGTTTCTTTTGTCCTATTTAACATAAGTACACGACAATTACTGTCAATCTGTTGACTTCTGAACGTGACATGTTCATTTATGCTTTACCTTTGCCTTTAAATAAACAATGGATACAGGTACCTACTAAAGGCTGATACGAAGTCACACATGTGCGTGTACACATATTCTGTAGCGGCCTGCGTCTATAAATATTTGAAACTACCTTCTTCTTTCTTTTTTTTTTTTTACCAAATTCTAGTTAGATGTCCGCAGTCAATTCGACATTCAAACATATGTGTGTACTTGTATAAACATGGGTACATATCTGTGCATATGTATGTTAACATAAAACGTACTTATTAAATTAAAGCAAATTTCAACGATATAGATATTTTTCTGTACACGTATATATGTAGATAAGGGCAAGAAGTTTTATAAATCAAAGGTAATGCAGTTATTTGCGTTAAGTCCAATGAAATTTGCATTGGATGTCGAAAAAGCAATATCAAGGAGCCCCACACAGAATATTGATCGGGCCTACATTGTACAAACATAGGAGTATCTGTAAGCAGGTATTCAACTGTGTTTATTTGCCTTATGTGTGCGTGTAGGATGTTTGAAATAAATGATATATTAAGTCATTTTTTGTTTTTGCTATTCTTTGTAAGGTCTTTCAACGTTATATATGTAAGTCAAATGTGATACTGAGTGTCGTAGGAATTGTCTCTAAATGCAGGATGTTACAAGAATATGCCATTCAATAAGAAAGCAGTTGTTCTTCCTACAAACGAATCCGAGGCACAGCATGTTTTCGGCAAATGAAAGTATTCCGAGTAAAAGTACCCATTCTGAGTAAAAATCACATACATGCCATGGATGTGCACAGCATGACACGTCTCCGTGGCACACAGTAAGGACTTTAAATGGAGTTGAACCTTTTTCTCTTTTCTACTATCAAAAGATTTCAACGGTCCAATAGGTCCTAGGGTTTTACTTTACGACCAAGGAATCAGCAGGTAGAAATGTAAGGTACAATGGTTAAAGTTGTCGCATTTTTTTTTTTTTTTTTTAAATCTTTGTGAGGCCAGTGGTTGTTTTTATGTCTTGCATGAGGGATGTGTAAAAAAAAATATAAGTCAATTTGAACATCCAACCATCGAGGATGATGCAAAAAAAATCAAAGAGTTTAACGATTAAATTATAACTCTTGTATTTGATTTGGAAACCACAATGAATATGAACACAAATAAAGTAATTACATGAAAACAACAATACAATAAAGAAATGATAACCAAACCTGTAGAACTCGTCCTGAATTGAACAAAACATGACACGCACATAAGAAAATGTGTTAATAAAGAATACAAATATTCGTTTTTTTTTTTCCCTCAAAATATACCTGCCAGTCTGTGTCCTGTATCAATTTCACAGGCCCTCACACCAAACTCACCAGCCTGCAGTAACAATCACTTATATCCGTAGCATCTTACATTTCATTTAGAGCTCTCACGATCCGTTGCACTCACTTAAATCGTATTTGTTGAAGCGCATTAAGAAAAAAAAAGAATAAAGTAAATGGAAAATAATAAATCGACCCATATTGATAAAGTACATATTATTTGAGAGAAAATGCCAATGAGGAGGAAAAAAAAAATTGACACGGGATGCTCGTAGTATGTTTGAACAAATGTAATCTCCTTCGTGGATATGCATGTGAGGATGCATAAAATAGATAATTAATTGATAATTTGAATAGAAGTCTATGATTTTGAAGTCCGTACGGCTTCTGCGGCTGGTGCATCTGGGCACTAAGTGGAGATGCATCAACTTCACAAACGAATGTAAATAGAATCAGAGACACTAGGTACTAATTGTTATTAAAGAAGAAAATGACCGTATCGAATAACTGAATCAGAAAAGACAATGTCCACACAACGCAGCTAGTCGGTATGGCTTAGAAAAAAAGTGTGTTAAGTTTCACATTCAATAGGTAATGATTAAGTTAAATAAAGTCTTTTATAATAAATCTTCTATCTAGAACAGAAGAACAAAAAATAACCTTCTAACACCTACCCACCTCCCTTTCATACTTATTAACTTGCATGTCAGTCACGCAGGATTAAGTCGTACGCCGTATTAATGACATTAGCAGATCGACACGTCTGTTAATTTCTCGTTTTATAAAAAAAAAAAAGAAAAGTGGTGGGTATTTCAATTTTATAAATTCGAAATCGTAATGCCCACAAAACAGAGTTTGTCCTGTGATCCGTACTGAAACTGAAAATGCATACATATATTTATTTTTAATGTTTCATCTTGCCTTGTCTATTTACGTACGGACACAGTTCAAGTTCTGCATTTTAACGATTAACTCGTTCAACACTCCTAGGACAAAGTAACCCTATAATATTTTCGTTATATTGCATATTACTGCACCCACGCCTTCTTACGGATAGCGTCCATTGTCTCAATATGAAGATATAAAATTCAAGAGAATTCTTTTTTATGACACTGTGTGCAAACACTCAGACGAATTATCTTGATTGCTTCATTAAGAATGCTGTAATATGAAATATTGTTGTTGTTGAGATGTCAACACGGCGAATTTTAAAAAGGAAAGCTTGTGCAATATTATATTACGTTTGAGTAAGATGTATGTGTGGTTCTTTCGTATAATGCGAATAAATGCTTATATAAACATATGACATATTCAATTCGCGTCTCCTTTTCGTCGCTTCACTCTCTAGAACCGATTAAGTCTATCATCAATAAACAAAATAAAAAGGGTAAAACTGAGAGTAGCCATATGCGCATTCATGCATAGAATTTTTACTTAATTGACTGTAAAAACGCGTTGCCTTGTCCTATACATATAAATTTGATTGTATAGTGTATGCATGAAGGTGTCGAAACAGAATATACCCAGTCATGGTACTCGATACTCCTGTAGATTTTCGTTTCTGTGGGTGCTGATGCACATGTGCATGTTGAAGATTGACTTAAGAAAGTGGTCATATGTAGTGATATGTATGTCCATGAAATACTGTTAATAGATTCCATTAAAACCAAAATCAAAAGCATGAAATATGATTTTACAATCTTCAAAACAAATAACACAGACGAATTGAATGAAACAATTCCTCACCAATAAAGCTGGCTGTATGTTGGTCGAAAAAGTAACCGCTAATCAAATCTAATACAGAATCAGAGCTAATCACTTCCCCATTGTAAGGTGCATAATACGGGGGCAAGTATGAGTTCGACTCATTTCGACAATGATGATTTTAACAAGATACGTGTGTATGTATTTGTTTGTTCAGTATAAATTTACTATTCTTTTCTAAACACACATTTGTGTGCTTAGTGTCCTTCCGTTCATATATAAATATGTGCGCACGTATGCCGGTCTATCAAGCAATCATGTCAACACCTTCAGCGAGTAAACAAACATTTTGTTTTTCTTTAGGTGGGTGTTCCTATTATGGGAATCATTCAACAGTGATATTGATTCGAGCTCTTATTGAAAACAGCCGATGATGGATATGCAATATAAATGTCTTTAACAATTAATATTGGACTGCATTGAAAGCCTCTATCGATCGATTCGAGGAATGTATACACAGGAGACATTTATCTACACATTCAATGTAGAGGCATGCTTATGCTCGTTCTGTATGCATATACCTATCTATTTTGATTTATAAAATTGCTTCTCGTAAGACCATTTGAAGAATGCGAAAACTTCAGTCAATATTCAATGTTTGATGATGTACATATGTACCTGTACGAATGAAGTAGACTAAAAGTAAAATATCAAAATTCATACACGTGTCTTTGCATTTCCGCCTCAATAGGAGACTATTTTTGGTTTTTAACTTAATTTTTCTTACTTTCCTACAACGTATGTATGTATGCTCGTAATTTATTTTTAAACACAGGCTTTGATTTCGTTTGTTTTGAGTAAATTCTCATTTTCGTTCATAACTGCCTGTGCCCTTTTAAATTCTTAGGCTGATGCCGTCGATATAGATGCATACATATGTATCTGCTTCTTATATGTCAACGACAATTTCGAGAACTCAATTCGGGAACTATTTTTTAATTCAAAGTTTTACAGCTACCGCAGGAGAATTGGAGTCGGTTTTTTTTTATGTTTTATTTTATGAGATATGGGGCATAGCTATATTTCTATTAAGATCATGCAATCTTCATTAATACTGCGTTATTCTTAAACAATGAACACAAACAACGAATCTGTTGAATTCAGAGTTTTTCTGTTTTCAAGAACTATGAGACAGAAAAAAAAAATAAAAGAAAATCTTGTTCCTTTTCGAGTAATTTAAATCCTCTGATGTTATAAGCGTAAAGTCTGCAATCAATGCAGGCAGTTCTCGTTCGAAATAAAGCAATCAATTTTAATTACACACAATCATCTTTCCATGTATTGGTCATCAGCGATCTTGTGTTCGTTCATTTCATATCTACCATTTCACAAGAGAGAGTGTCGCTGTTCTCTTAAAAAAGAGACATAAACCCAACCATACTCTTTTATACTTCTATTTTTGCCATTGCATGGACAGAATATTTAAAAATGGGTGTCAACATGTGGCCAGAACGCAAGTTAGCTGCTGAACGATCATGTATATGCGGTGCTGCTGATCATAGATTCGGAATAAGTGCAACAGTAGCTGCTAAATGAGACCCTAAAATACAATGAAACGAAAAGGATGCACTGAGCAGTGTTTGTAGGTGTGCTACGTAAGTCTGAGAGTTATAATCTGACTGTGGCAAGGTACCTACAGAATATGAACGGCTGCCTCTAAAAAATTTTCTTAAGAGTGTATTGGAGTGAATTGATAGAGTGTTTGTAACAAGGCATGGAGATGCGATCGGTTGTATTAAGCCGATAGTATGTTAGTGTTGTTGAACCTGTGAAGGGGATATTCGTCTGCGTTCAAACATTTTGTAGCATCTTGCTATAGGTAGTACATCGTATGGAGTCTTAAATATAATTCTAAAGATTGTGAAAAATGATAAAATGACTGATAAACAAAAATTTGTTTAGTTTAGTTTTTCTTAATAATAATTTCCTAAGTGTAGTGTTTATGAGTTTCTACGGCATTTTTTGCATATTCATAGTCTAAGTATCGGGATACGACTATTGTTAAAAATATTAATAAGAACTATGTACTTTTAAATTAAGTTTAACACTTTGAAAACGTACTGATGTTAACATCTGTGTGAGAATTGAAAGAAAAAAAAAAGAAAATAAAATGATAAATTACTTTTTTTAATGAAAATATCGTACCGTCGGCAAAAGTGAGATGTAATTACCGCAGGGTGAAATGATAACTTTTGAATTTGGTCCTATAAGAATACAAATTAATCGCAGCCTAAGGAAATGCAATTCTTATTGACCAGTGAGCAATCAGTGAATGAAAAGTAATAATACAATGTGCACATCATAGATATTTGAAGCGACATAATATCTATAAATATCTACACAAATAAAATTCAATTACCGAACGGAAAGAGGACATCAATTACAAGGGAATAACTACATGCAATAAGATGGATGCATATGCCTTACCTACTTACTTTCCATTGGCGTAAGTAATAAGTATTATATTTAGTTAATATTAGTTATTCTGATAGACAAGAGTAATATGTAAAATATATACATGTAAACATGTCTTTCAACTTAACATTAGCACTTCTTATTGTATTATGTTTAGAAAAAGCTCCAAAAATCAACATGAGTGGAATGCTTTTAAATACATTCGGCGCGTTAAACGCGTTAAACAACAAAAACATATAAATATTATCTATAATTTAGTAATCACCTATAGACATGTTAAATGAAGTATGAATATTCCTTTAAGTCCAATGTTTTTATCATAAGTCTAAAATAGGTATTCTAATTTGTACATATGATTCCATGATATGATTGCAAACTAAAATTACATTTAAAACGGCAGTTAGTAGCCCTATGATGAACTGAAAACATTCCAACAGGTAATCATAACATGAACAGGGTGGAATGGCTGCATATTCCTGAGGCATTCAATGTTATTCAAAAATTCCAAAACATACGTCATGATAATGACAACGTTTCAAATAAGTACATCCAATTCATTTCTAAAAGTACCTGTATATATATGTATGTAACCGATTAGGGGAGATGACGTTATTTCAAGTCAACTTGCAAATTGTCCGTATAGGAAAGGAAACGATTTCTTACCTTAAATAATGAAAGTAATGGTTTTTGTTTCTTTAATTTATTTTTTATTGCATCTGACACATCTCTGTAGTGTAAATAAATTGCTAATATTCCAATAGACTATCAATCAATCTTTGGGATTGAATTCTTGAAAGGAAAGGATGTTCTATATATTTTAACAACAATTACTATATGATTTTTTTCTATATCAAAAATTACAACAATACCTTATGAATGTATATCGAAAAAACAATTCTTGGATCGAACATTTTGCAGGGAAAATACAAAACAATGAAATAACATCTAACAACGAGCCATACTGATATAATCTTAATTACTAAGTCGATAGTATTAGAAATCCAATAGGGAGATATTCTAATACGTAAACGTAAACAGTATGCCATTTATTATCAAAAAAGTAAAATGTATTCACGTACATACAATTAAAATAGTTATATCCATATATGATGAAAATGACTCTCAATAATAATCTAGACGATGTGCATTCATACGCAAATATGTACGTATACGTAAATCTGTAGATACATATGTATATATCTTGTACCCTATGTTGAACTTATTAATGAAGTTGTAATGAAAGGAGTTTTTTTTTATATATACCAATGCACATTCTACCAAACAATCGAATGCACACATATTCGCGGAGAAAACGAAAAATCAACCATAAAAACCGAAGCGAATTCAGTAGTCTTAAAAACATATACACATAAAAGATAGCAGACAACAAAAAAAAAAAAAAGAAATAAATAAATAAATAAAGCAAAAAACACTTTAATGGCTTAATTTCCGTGCACGTTATAAATTTGTATCGCGCCAGTCTTGAACTAGTGTGCGTTCCTTTTCTTCTTTTTCAAGGGATCTTAATGAGATAACCTAACATCGAGCAGCGTGAACTCGAGAAACGACTTTAATCAGACAACAAAGCCGTAAAATATTTAAAAAATTAGAAAAAGGAATTTCATTAAGTCAGACTTGTTTTCGATGATATTTATGTACGTATGTACAATGGCCAGTATGTATATTCCTGGTTTGGACCCTGTATGTATTTCTTAAAAAGAAAAAAAAAAAAGAAAAAAAAATAAAGGTAATGTCCAGACAAAGAAATTCACCTTCCCTTGGGATAAGCGCGTCATGATGACCAATTTCTGAGAAATTGTGATATGTTCTTGGTTGCCTGGTTTCTTCACGTTATTTTTTTTTTAGCGTCCTGCTTCTCCATTCTTCTTTTAACATAGTCATCGTCGTCTTCATCCATCGGCTACACCTCCTCCTCCATTCCCTATCATCATCAGTTGAATCTTGTCACATAATCATATTGAGAATGCGTCCGGAGAAGGTTACATTTCTTTTAGAATGAAACTGATTTCTTGAAATCGCCTTAGTTTAAGAGCTCTCTCGCAGCAACCACTTCTGATTTCAGGGGTCTGCTTTCTTATGTTTTTTTAATAGGTTTTCGTGTTTAGCCTGATGATGTTATCATCTTTGATGATATGTGTATTATTTTTCTCTCCTTGCCTGTCGAAGACTAACGATATGTCAATTAGAGATACAGTCTAGATTAAGATGAGTGGAAAAAATGCCCTCAAAATATTTTATAGCATGTATATACATAACAATGTATACCTATATGTATGGGGACGAATATGATGATACACATGTATATATTTATATGCTTTTATGTATGCTCCAGTGTATGGCTTTTGTATTTTACCTGACTTGTTACTCTTTTTTTTTTCTGAATGAATTATTCTCTCTCTATCTAAGACACTATGAGCGAAGAAGCATAAGGAAGTGAACAGAATTTGATTCGCGGTAGAAATACAAATAAGAAGAAAAAAAAAGAGTCACAAACATTTTGTGGGTTTTGTTCGATCTAAAAATTTGCCCCTATAAAACAGAAGATAGGCTGTAGTCGCTATAGGCAAGTCAAATCGAAACACATCGGCCTATAGCATTGGTCAGCCTTGTTATTGCCATTTGCGGCATTGGTGTCGTTTCTGATTGGCTCAAAAGCAATCGAAGTTTTTACGTTTCGTTTCATATATAGTTCAGCGTTTTTCTTTTTCATATAAATTTAGTTGATTTTTCTAAACCCAACGAATTGTATGATGTACGATTTAATACTCCAAAATTCGCTGAAGAATTTTCGCACACATCTGTGCATTTAATTGAAATGTTTAAAAGGGATGCAGAATATAAGACATGACAACATTTAACAAGGGTATCTGTTGTTGATCTGGCTACTATAAAACAAACGCATTTTTTAGTGCATTGACTGCCAAGTCAGCCATATTCAATCTCATTCTGCTTTAGCATTTAAAAACGAAATACAAAATACAATGTTTGTCTGTACGAATGTGCATTCTATACCAGTATATGAAGCAGGCAAAGTAAAAATGGAATCAACAGACGAAGCTGGACCGATATTTGTAAATGCAAAGAAAAGAACATTTAAGATTGTTGCTTACAGATTGAATGATTAAATGAAGTCATTTAATGGTTTACTGGTTAAAGAACTCATTTATAGTTCTTCCCTGAAGGTAAGACATCTTCGTTGGCAACATTGTATGACTGACTATAGGACTACATGTACAAGATGTTGATGTGTATACATATTGTCTTGTTTTTTTCTTCTTCTTTAGTTAAGAATAATGAACATAACAAATCATTAAATGGAAAGTCCACGTACATCCTTCTTTAAAGAATGAATATGATTATTTCTGATTTTCACTTGAAAACTTTTCTTAAATATTTCACTGTCCAAGCTACCGACGGTAGATAGGAATGAACTTAACACCAGTACGTGTATGAGAAATATGTTCATAACATTTTTGGGGTTAATATAATCACACACATATCCACGGCAAATGTGAATGATATCCGCTTCATTAAATTCCCAGCACGTAGTACTAATTGTTTGAATAGAAAGAAGTAGTTGAGAAATACAGTTGAGCGCAACGAACATATTAATGAATATCCGTGCCCATAGAACCGATTTTGTTAGTAATACAAAAATATAATATTGGTATATAGTTGGTAGACTATTGAGTTCTTCAATATTGAGTCATTTTGTTTTTTTTTTTGTCTGCATATGGCACGCTGATGTCGAGTTCCAGTCTCACCCGCATAATCGTTCAAATAACCATCTCAGACAATAACGTTTTGTTGAACGCTCCAGTTTTATGTCTGATCTAAAAGAAAAACAAAAGATGCCAACCGTTCCATGACTACAATGGAATCATCCCTTGAACAGTTTAATTTTCGACGGATGTTCCTTCTCAACAGATTTCTTCAGTTGGCCCGCTTGATTGTGTTTTCCAGCAGACCACTTGTATTTCAGCTCAAATTTCAAACTCGGCAGCCATTGGCTGTAAGTTTAAACATGTGTGTTGTTTATGAAATAAAAGCAAATTAAACACAACATCGTATGTTGCAGCAGGACTTGCTTCAGTATACAGTCCGGATTGTGTATAGTCTTAAAAAAAACAATAGTTTTCTAGTAACCAGCTGGCTGCTAATTCTTATTCTAACCCTCGTTATATACGTTTTTACTATTTTAGTAACTCCTAATACCCTCGATTTATACCGTATGCCCTTCTACTTGTGAAAAGTAATATACACGCATACATATGTTGTACAAATTTACACTTACCTTTTTTTTTGTAATTTTGCATGCAGCGTTTTTTGCTCGTTTTTTTTTTTTTTTTGATAAAATGAGCACTTAATGACCATTTTTACAGTTGAATGAGTTTGGTTAAGTTTTCTTAATATTTCTGGTGAAGAAAAAAAAACCAACGCTCTGCTGAGCATAACACTGGATATACACACATATTTGCGCTTAATATACTTATGCAAAACCATAGTTAAACCACATTTGCGGTTGCTGGCATTAATCGTATTAAGGACACATAAAAACATCAGCAAACATTCATACGAGTGTGTAGATAGTTGTTAATTATCCCCAACAAAATAAGATGTGTAATTTCTTGACGCGTGGTATTATTTTTAATCGAATTTCAATCAAACGGAAACCGCTTGTTTCTATTTTTTAAATCATAGAAATTCGAAATGTAACCCAATTAGCGACATAATGAAATAGTTTTATATGTGTTGCATTTGGTTTTCATATGTTCACAGCGTAGAATCAATTGTTTCGTTTATTTTTATTTCGCTACGCACCGAACTTACCAGACTTGTAATAAAATTGTTATTATCCATATAAATACTTAGTAGCATTCACACACAGTTATGTACACAAACAAAAAAAACATTTTATTTATGTATATACGCATTTATTTATATATGTACATAGCCATGGTAAAAATGACGAAGCAATCAAAACGACGAATAAGATGCACAATGATGCTACCAAATATATACGGTACACATCACAGCAACATGTTCCTCCTTTGGCATGTCCACGTTTATCCCATACGTTGTATACCCAGTCGTCTTGAACAACTCAATTTTTCCAAGACATTTTTATTTTAATTTTTTCGTTGGCTGTCGTTGAAGTAATGTGTTTTCTTTTTTTTTTCTTTTATTTTTTTTTGTCCCTCTTTTTATGTTTCTCTTCTTAATTTCCTAAGGTTCCTTGTGTTCTGCTACACAAGGAATGGAGGAAAAGACGATTATTGCCTACAATCTCAAAAGACACCGAACAGTATATTGCAACTGTCGGCGTATAATTTCAGTATGCATCTTCTTTGAACTTCAGTTTTTCAGCTTCATTAATCTTAAGAACGTACGATTTGTGTGCCTGAGTTAGTACGACAAGAAGTTTGAGGGTGGAGGTATAAGCCAAAAAGGCGAATAAAATGAAAACAAAATTGAGAATACCAAAGGGGACCATGGAACCACAATTTCTTCAAGATTATTCCCTGATGGTACACACCTAGCTAGATGTATGAAAGAAAAATAAAAACCTAGGCACTTATGTACATACATAAAAATGCAGATAAAAATGTAAATGCGATCCGTCTGTAAATACATTTATTTAAGTAATTATCATAATTATAAATGCACAAGCGTACATTTATTGTATAGCTACATATATGTAGTATTTAATTACTTTCACTTTTGGCTTTAATATTTCACTTTACCGTAGTTATTATAAGGAACCGCACAAGTTAACGTTTAAAGTAACATTATTTATTTATGCATATGTATATTGAGAAGGATATTCAGACATTCTATTTCATGGGTAGTAGAGGTCTTAAAGAAATTCTTTATGTAACATTACAGTTTATCCAACAATTCCAGCTATTCAGAATTGCAGTTCTTGGCATCAAGACGTGCAGCTGCTGTGGCGGCAGCAGCTACAGTTCTACCGCCTCCACCGCCACCACCTCCACCGTCAGCTGGTGGTGGGCAAACAGGACTTCCACAACCACCACAAGCTCATGATTTTCATCCAGCCTACAGGATCCCAGGATATATGGATCATTTGTATTCACTTCAAAGAGCTAGCCCAACCACATCATTCCACGGTAAGTCTCATTAACATTTCAATAAGTTATTATTTCGAAAAGATTGTTTATATATACACACCTATAAGAATTTCGTACATGTAAACGTATCTTCTCCTTAGATAATTATCCTCCTAATATTGCGCCGTCATTCCATTTAACAGGGCTTGGCTTGAACTCAGATTATTTGGGATCTCGTGGTCCCTTAGGCGATATGCATGCGCCTAGCTCCTTAGCTAGTGCAGACTTCCATTTCAGCATAGATAGTACGCGGCTTAATAGTCCTAGACCAAGTAGCATTCGTGCCAGTATTAGTCGAAAAAGAGCTCTCTCATCTTCACCATATTCAGACTCATTTGACATTAATTCTATGATACGGTTCTCACCAAATTCATTGGCCACTATTGTCAATGGATCGAGAAATAGCAGCACAAGTGGTTCGTATGGACATTTATCAGCGGGAGCAATGAGCCCCAGCTTGGGAATGCATAATTCGATGGCACCACATTTACAACAACTACAAGCACATCTTTTGCGAGCCGGAGCTGGATTATTACATCCAATGCCATCCCATCATACAACCAACAGCACCGGAATATTTTCTATTGGCCATCATCCACTGCAAGGAGTTAGCAATCCACTATCTAAGTCTATTGTAAGTGTTAGTAAACAGTTAAAATTATTTCTCTGATTTATAGATTTGTTTTAATTTATTAAGCAACACTTTGACGAATTACCATCAAAGAATCTAGAGCAGCCATCGTCTACGTCGGGTGGGGTGGCCCAAGTTGAAGCAGATAGTGCCTCAAATACATTAGCAGCTGCAGCAGCTGCGAGGCGAGCGAATCGTTGTAAGCGAGATAACGATTTGATCTTAGCGCATAATGAAAATGATGCGCCTATAGTTGATACAACCGACATTAAGGATGAGCCTGGCGACTTTGTTGAAACCAATTGTCACTGGCGCGATTGTGGAATTGAATTTATAACTCAAGACGAACTTGTTAAGCATATAAACAATGATCACATTCAGGCAAATAAAAAGTCGTTTGTTTGTCGTTGGGAGGATTGTTCCCGCGATGAGAAACCATTTAAGGCTCAATACATGCTAGTAGTTCATATGCGACGTCACACCGGAGAAAAGCCTCACAAATGCACGGTTCGTTTATTACGCTTTTTTTCTTAATTTATTTTTTTTTATTATTAAAACGACAAATTTATTAGTTTGAAGGTTGTTGCAAAGCGTACTCTCGATTAGAGAATTTAAAAACCCATTTACGTTCTCATACCGGGGAAAAGCCGTATACCTGCGAGTATCCTGGTTGCAGTAAAGCATTTAGTAATGCGTCCGATCGAGCCAAACACCAAAATAGAACTCATAGTAATGAAGTAAGTATCTCACAATATTGAACATTTTTGTTGTAAGGTGCGACCGAATTTTCTTATTTGTTCTTTGTTTCAACATAATTAGAAGCCATACATTTGTAAAGCGCCCGGCTGCACGAAAAGATATACTGATCCTAGTTCATTGAGAAAACATGTGAAAACGGTACACGGGGCTGAGTTCTATGCGAATAAGAAGCACAAAGGATCTTCAAATGGCAGTGGGAACGATGATGGAACAAGGATTGGTGCCGGCCATCATCAAATTGATTCAAGTCCTCGAAGTGATGATTTTCAATCAGGAAAGACGACTAGCCTGTCGAGTCCAAGTATTAAGTCTGAATCGGAAGCGAATTCTCCAGGACATCCTCCTATAAATAGCCCATTGAGTGTTTCCAACATACAGAAGGGCAATACTGATGATTACGACTGCACGCCGAATCCAATTACGAGTAACCCGCTAAATGGTGGTCTGTTGGGTATCGAGGAACACTCATGGCAATACGGTGATGAGGACCTAGAAGTTGCTGAATTGCCAGTTATTCTTCGGGCAATGGTTGGCATTGGTGTTGGCGGCGTAAATGGTGGCGGAGGTGGAGTTGGTGGTGGAGGCATCACTACTGTAAGTCCACGTCAACGTTTCCGCAGTAGGTTGCAGTCGAAAGGCATCAATTCTCCGCTGTCAAATATTCCAGAATTGAATCGTTCAAATATCGGAATTGGGGAATTAAATCAAAGGATAACCAATTTAAAAATGGAACCCGGCACCCCAACGACTGTTGTTGCTCCAAAGCTATCACCTTCACAGAGTACACATATGACTGAGCTACAGTCTCGTTTGCAGCACTCTCAAAATGTACAAAACCCGCTCTTGCGTAGAGATAGTAACAATTCAAATGTAAGTAGTTATTACTGTAGCATGCGCTCAGCTGATGTTAGCCGGCGTAGTAGCCAAACTTCACAACTTTCGTCGATATCAACTATGCGCCCTTCATACAACACCGGATCATTCTATGATCCAATATCGCCGGGTTGTTCCCGTCGTTCTAGTCAAACGTCTATTGCAACAACACATGGACACAGTCTACCGCCACCGCCATCTTCCCATTTGATATCGTCGCATTTACAACGCTTACAAAATGATAGTCTATATAATTCAACAATAAGCAACAACAATCAGCATGCACGATTTTCAATACCAAATCTTCCAACACAGAATTGTAACAATCTCACAGCAATGCAAAGTTCAGTAGATCGCCGCAGACAATCTGAGCCAGCAATCAATCAAAGCAGTGATCGTATGGTTGTTTCCCCATCACCATCCATACTTACAAAATCAGTTATTCCTAAAGATACAAAAGCTAAGCAGACATCTGACAATTCAAGAGATCATCACCCCAACGAAGAAGTAAACCTTGATGAGGTCGAGGAGGATGAAATGGTGGAAAATAAGCTTGTGATACCGGATGAAATGCTACAGTACTTAAATCAGGTTGCAGACAAGCCTACCGATCAAGTGTTTCCACCTTGTTCTGATCAGACACGACAGACGTGCCCATTCAGTGGTAACAGAAGAAGTTGGCATCAGAATGACAATACAGGACCTGCATCAGAAGCAGTTCCTTCAGAACGGTCCTCGGTCTTCTATCCACATAGCCCGTCAACGGTTGGCATGCCTAATAGTCCAGCCCAAATTACAAGTCCTCAATCTCATGGTTTTTCAATGGGTAGCCCCTATCAACCACCATCGTCGCAACACGAACCACACGCATCTGCATATGCGTCAGCATATAGTAACAATCCTGGTGCTTACTGTGCAACAGCAGCTTTCTGTAGCCATTATCAGCAGCAGCAACAACAAATACCCCGTAACGAGCTACCAGCACCTCTTGCAAGTCACCATTGTCGCCGTGATCGACTGCCTGCATCTAGCAGTGATTACAGTGCCTATTGCAACCAACAGCAAATTCAACACCCACCGCCATCAAATGTACAACAGCCGCGTGTAGTCCCATGTACTCACATCCCAGGCTACTATCATAATACAGACAAGAGTGCATCCAATTGCTGCAGAGCACATCAAACAAATCCGTGCTTCAACGAACGACCAAGCGATGCTACTACATCTGTGTGTTGCGATTCATCAATGAAGAGCGCTCCCGACTCCAAGGAGGAGAAGCCCACATGCTTTTATGGTCAGGCGTATAGACATGTTACGGTTGATGCACTTCCACATGGTTTTGGACCACAGCCCGTACATCCGCCACAGCCCAAAGAAATTCAATGTGGTGATATAAGTCAATCGCAAATGTCACCTGCTATACCTCCACCAGTGGTACTGGCAAGTCCAGATCCTATTGATACCAATGTAGCAGCTACGATGACAGCGACAGCACAAGGACCAATGTCTGCTCTATCTGCTGTTGCAACATGTGTACCTAATCCGGCTTCATCACAATCCAACACTCAACAGAACGTGGAGACGAACAACAGCGGTATGCGCCAAGACACATACCAGCGGACTCTAGAGTATGTGCAAAATTGCCAGAATTGGCTAGAGAACACAACGCAAACAGTAACCAGCTCAACGCACCCCAGCTCGAATATGATTATCAACGACATGACTACATCGCTAAGCTCTCTTTTAGAGGAAAATCGGTTCCTGCAAATGATACAATAAAGTAACACGAATTTAAAAAAAAAACACAATTCGGATATATTGATAACATCCTTATCCTTTAAAAAGTGTAATACTTGGTTGCAACTTAATTAAACGTCGAAGCTATGATGTCCTGGCTTCTATCTAAAATTTAAATACTCCGTATTCACAGACCTTCATTGATATAAACAAATATACATACATATATAAATATATCCATGCATACATATCTGAATCCATACACACTTGTTAACATAAATGCATACCAATCATCATACATGCATTCATATATTCTTAGAGGTTCTGCATAGTTTCAATTATTTATTTTAATATTATCAATTTAATGTTTAATAATCGTTGTTGTAACCACGAAAAAAAAAACAGAAAACCGAAACTCACACAAATTCTGAGAATGTAATAAGAAGGACACCTTGAAAGAGAATTGTCATTATTTTATGTTAAAATGTTTCCAAACGTTACATTTCTAATACTAAGTTTACCAGAATGCATTTAAATGCTAAATACATTTGTTTGATTTATATCTTTTTAAACTTGTCTTTTGACTCATATAAGAGTAATTTTTTTTTTAAAGTATATAACATATATAAAAACTGATAAATATAAAGTCTTCCCTTCTTTTATGTTTGAAATATATAAATATTATAAGAAAAAAACAAAATTCGTATTTTTTTTATACAGAACAGTGGATTGAGTAAGTATAACGAAGAATTTGGATATCAATTTTAATCAGACTCAAAAATGCCTGCAAATCAGAGTAAGCCTTACGAACCAGTTGTATCCAATTATTAACCCAGGGAAGGGGTGAAGTGGACGCAGACGGTAAGTTCCCCATCAGATACAAATAAACCTGTCTCAAAATATAAAATATCTCTTCGGGTGCTGCCTCCGCTGAGGGAATTTGTCATAGGTTTATGCCACAGCTGTATTTCAGGCTAAACCGATGCATGTTACTAGGCGGCCATAATGTGATCTTACATATTTGTATCTCACTATCTGCTGATCTCTCATTTGGACGTGATATTCGCTATATTTCACTTGTGATCGCTGTCAAATCCGTCATGTCATGTCAGCCACATTGTTTTTTTTTTATTAAATTCTTCGGGCCACTGTAAATGAATCTATTCTAGTATCAGAGTTAGCGCTATCCTTATCTAGCTCTTCAGTAACAGTCAGCCCAAAAAAGGACGCATTCGAATCCGTTTCATTCAAGTTCAAACACTGGTCCACACAGGACAACATGATCACATCGGAAGCAGCATCTTTTCAAATCGAATTGAATCAAAAGTGGAAATTCATATCTCGTATCTCGTATCTCGAATCAGATACTCATTCGGAGCGTCAAAGAACAAAAGTAAGAATGTCTTCATTTTGTTTCGCCATTTTATGTTTGCGTCATACCATGTATACATTTATTAAGTACAAATACACATACAGTATTTCGTTTAATAGTTATTTTTATTTTTACTTAACTAAAATTTGTTTGGTATTATAAAATAGTAAGAATAGAATTGTGTTATCGACGTTTAGCTAATATTGTATGGTTAAAATTTTTTTTTAGAAAGTTCTTTGTCGTCATGAGAATGGGTTATTTGTTTTATTTGTATTTTCTATATCAATAACTTAACTGTATATAAATTTGTATGATGAGTTTTGTATATCAGGAAAACAAGAAAATACACTCATAACAATGTAACAAATACAAATATTATATGTACCGGATTTTAAGAAATTGAGGTTTTCATATTTTTTTTGTTTATTTTTATTTTAGGAAGTATAAAAAATTACATATTTTAATATACGATATTAGATAAAAAAACAAACGGGAAGTTAGGGAAAATTCAGAATCAGAAGTTCCTGTCTGGTATTTAGTTCCTATTGAATATATAAAAAGTGAAAATAAATAAAAGTCGATCGAATATCATGAAAACAACAGTAGGAGAGGTTATTTTGGTTATGTTTTTTTTTTTTACCCATAATAGAACAGTATTTTATTCTAGTTGTAATTGAATATTGTTTACCTTTCGACTGAACACATTTGCACTAATAAAACAACTACTAATAAAGCATAGTACATAGTGATTTAGACAAACTGCATGTCGATTCCATTCCTATCTACTTTTTTTTGATTATCTTATCTATGATATCCGATGGAGACAAAAAACAAAACACAACAATTTAAGTTGAATATGAAGATATTTAAAGGGATTGACTTTGCTTTCGAATTGGGTACAGAGTAACTTGATTTATATATGTATTTAAATTTGCCTATTATTGAAGCTACTCATCAACAAAAAAAAAAACTTAATAGTTTAGTTATACCAATTATGAAAACTAGAAGAAATAAAATCATATAAGAAATAAGGAGACATTTAGTAAAAACCTTATTTTAGCAATTATGGTACGAAATATTATAATCACGACAATAATAATTTCATTAAATTCTTGCAATGATCAAAATAGAACATTTTGAGAATTTCACATACATATAAATATATATATTTCTATATATCATGTATTATATATATGTATGTATATATAAAATGATATATACATACATATATATACATATACCTTTGTTATATATATATATCAATGCGTATATTTCAAATATATATCCATCAACTAGTGATGCTTCTTGCAATAACATTAGAATTTACTTATATTTTCATTAGCTTTTAGATACATAAAAAAGTATTTTTAATTTAAATAAGCTAACTAAAAATAAAATACTATATCCATATTTGGTTTTATCTAGATTTGTTATCATTTGAAATATATTTTTGTTTGTTTGTATTTATGTTTTTTTTTTTTTTTTTTGTTTCTTTTTTGTTTAGGGTTACTTATGAATATATTAAAGTCATATTTTTAATATATGTATAATTAAATTTTTTTTGTTTAGATCCATACAAATGATCTATAATATATCAATTACAAATGTCAACCAAAGACGAATAGGTATGTGCATAGATTTATAAAATGTATTATATATACTTGTGTTAGTTGTGTTTGTTAAAGAGGTAATAACAATGGGAATTGTTTTGATTTTTGTTTTGTTAAAGAATTTGGCAAACACTTTACTAATTAAATACTTTGTTATAGCAGCTTTTCGTTTGTTAAGCGATCGGGTTGTATTAAAAAACAAAACAGCAATTCAAAATTTACGATTTACCGCGCACATTGCCCTTATATACATATTTTCTTTTGTTTTTTTTTCATTTAAATTGTGTTGTTAAAACTTTTTTTTTGACTGGGAGAATCTTTAAGGCACAACCATTTTCATAAAGAGATTGACTCTTAAAGTTTTCTTCTAATTTGTTTCCTATCATATGAGAAAATTGTTTTTTTTTTGTTCAAGTCTATTAGTTTTTTTCCATCTTTCAAATAAGAAAGAGTTGCTTGTGAAATTTTGATTGACTGGAAACATGTTTGAAAGGCGTGGGGGGAGGGGGAGTGGGTTGGGAGAATTCTTAATCGGCAAAGCTAGAAGATGGGCAGACTGATGAGCACGGTACTAGGTGTAAATAATGTACTTGTTTTAAAGGAAAAAAAAACCTATCCTTTAATAGCTTTGTTATATTTATCCCTGACATTGAAATACATTTTGTATGTGTTTAATTATTAATAATTGATCTTTAACAGTTACTCAGTAAGATTTGAGACATGATGCTTGAAATTTACAATGAATTCTAATAAGTTAAAAGATTGCAGATACTTTTGAAGAGTTTCGTATTCATTTTACGTATATATATCTTGCATGTCAGGGCACATATAAGAAAAAACACCAAATTATAATAAACATCACAACAATGATTTAGTAATTACAGTTAACAACCCTGTGAATATACTGCATTTACATGTAAACACGTTTGCATATACGTATATATGCACATGCGACTAGTTTGCATGTTAATATATACATATAAACAGCTGAAGATACAATTGTATATATTTTCATAGTATTATCTATTTATTTCATTTTTTTTTTTTCAAAAAAGTTTACATGTCTTTGCATGCTCTGTTACACACTAATCAAGTATTTTTGGTTTTTTTTTGTGTTTTTTATTTTAAATATTTATTTCAAGCAAAAATTGTTCAAAAGACTCGATTAAAGGATAATTTTTTAGCAATTTTATTATGATGTTTGAATTCATTTTTGTTTATCTGATTTGCTAACAAATTAATTGTCATTATGTTTTGTTTTGTTTTATTTTAATTATTTAAATACTTTCTTATATTATTAGTTATCTATTCTTTTGGTTTTGGTTTATAGAAATAATGAATAACGATAACAAAGAAGAGAGTAAAGAATTGTTATAAATATTTTAAAGATAATGTAAATATCTATAATTACATCTGACTTTTGTTTTAGATTCACATAATAATATATTTTTACTTTATGATACACATTGACTTACGTAAACATATTTAACAATATATACACCCAAGCGTATACGCAGCTACGTATATCGATATGTGTTACACTGTTAAATACTTACAATAACCATCAATGTATAGTTTCAAAAAAAATGTATGTTTTTTTTTCGTATTTGCTTATATACAAAAAATATTGTGTCATATAGAAATTATGCTATTTATATTATAACAATTAAAGTAATTCGATTTTTTTCTTTATTTTCTTCAATACTAGATGAATGGGTTCGTAACTCCACCTTTCACATAGATATAAAATAATATTATATAAATTTTTCTATATTTTGTTATAAACATTTGTGAGCTTATTGTGAAGCATTAAAGGTAAAAAGAATTAATTATTATTTTTCATAATTATCATATCTTTCATGTTTTTCAGTACTCCCTTTTCACTCGTATGTGTAAATTCATATATATAAATACATATATATATATACATACTTTCATATATATATATATATATACATATATTTGATATTAACTAAATACAAATTCTTTGTTCTGTTATTATTTTTTTTTGTTTTTTTTTTTATTTTCTGTTGCACAATGTTAAATGGGTGTGATTTTAAGTGAGTTTCATATTTTCATATAGTTTAACACTATTTGTGTTTTACATAAACGTGAGCGATTTACACTTTTCCATGTATATGAAAAAGGATTTTATGTGAACACGAAAAATAAATGTGAGTTTCTAAATTGAGTGTTGAATCTTAATTAATATACAAACGATGTTTCATTTATTTATCATTTTCAATAAACTTGTAGACAGTAACATAAGACTTGGCTTAAATGAAATCAGATAAAGACTTTGCTGTTGAAGATAGCGCCATTTATTTTTGCTGATTTATGAAATCAAATGTTGTTGCCCCGCTAATTTTTCCTGATGCACTCCGATGGAAATGAACATTTTGCCATTTGCTATCGCGTTTATGCCAAACACGAGTCTCTTCGGACTGATGTGTGTGAGCGTGTCCTTGTCTGAATTTTTATGAAAACAAAAAAAAAATGTATATAATCACAAAATTCAATCACGACGTACAAGAAAAAGAAATCAAACTTACTTATCAATATACTGTGTCAAGCGGACATATGCAATGCATGCAGCATCCTCGCCCAATAAATGAACGTGTGGATTTAGAATGGTTGTATTAATGGCCTTGCAATTTTTTCCTAGCACTGTAAATTATGAAATTTCATAAATTCAATAATATTTAATGGGAGCTTTCTTTAACTCACCATTTTCGAAGTAAAACTTATGAAAATCGATTCCCTCAACTAAGTTGCCCAATGCCTCTGGCTCAAATGCTGTCAAATGTGGATCGCAAATTTTCCTTATGGTAGAACAAAACAAAGAAAGACGAAAACAATTGTATAAATTTGAATATGATATCATAGATTGAAGCTTACGTGTAACCATCGAAATCTCCACTGTTTATGGCTTCAATGAGTTGCTCAGTAATTTTGATGATCTCTTGCCGCCTTGCTGTGTTATGAAAGTAAGTTGCGCAGGAAGAAAAGAAGGAGAACAAAATGTAAGTGCATGGAAAAAAACTACAAGTGTAGTGTATAGAAATGTTATCATTTAATTAAAATTGAATATTTTGTACTTTACTAATGTGAATTTGATTAAACTTTACATATTTTCATGAAATAAATATATATTTTTTTTCCACTCGTATGTCTTTTAATGTTATTTTTGTTCTTATAGTTCGGAGTATTTATTCCTAAGCATATATCAAAGTGATCGCATGAACCCTATATACACATAGTTCAGTGAGTATCCCAATTATTTTTCATAAACAAAATTTCAAACACTTGGGCGCAAATAAAAGTTATTGCTCTTAATACCCTTTTCATATCAATATTGGTTGAAGATCTGAAAATATAATACAATTATTACAAAACTGTAAGCATGCATTTTGAGTACGAATTTAAAAGGTGACCGGCTTATACTGACATTGGGAAATATAGAATTCAGAAAGTGCGATCATTTCAACATACGATACAGAGAAATAAATCAATTTTGCGCGAATTCATTGGTAAAGAATAAAATGCGGAAAGAATCAACAAAAAATATATATATACGGGAAATCAAATATCAGCAAACAATAATACGATACGTTAAAAAGCTTTTAAGTTCCAGGATCACATGATAATTAGCATAACATGTACGTATGTGTGAGGTAACGCGCCAATAAAAAAAAAATACCAATTACAACAAACAATATAAATGCATAATTATTTTAAAACTAATACATTTGGGGAGAGGTTTTCTATTTTGACGAAAAAGGTTGCCTCAGAAAATAAGGAAAAAAACAATGATAAGAATTAAGTGTAACAACCATGCAAAATTACACTAAACATATACGGATTTACTAGATACTAGCTAAAGCAATAATAATCAATTAAACATATTCGAGTACATGTACTTAATGTGGTTTACGCACAAAAGTACATTTAAACTAATATAAGCCATAGAATACTTTGTATCCATGTCTTTAAAGAAAATACAATGCGTTTACAAAAATCATATAAACCTGATGCTGAATATCAAATGTGAGATGGCTATGTCATTGAAATGTAGTAAAGTATGATAAGGTATCTATTAATTCATACATAACAAAAAATTAATAGATTTTAAAGTAAGCAGTTCGGTATATTTATGTTTTGTATTGGCTTCGCGTTATCATTTAAAAAAAAAAAGAAGACTTTATTCTTTACACACATCCATAACTAATAATATGCATATCACACGTTGCTTTGTGCGATAGAATTTCGATTAAACAAGGAAATTCCGATTGTTATTATTATTACACATCAAAACAGAAAATCTTTTGCAAAAAATATTAGAAAAATTTGTTTTGAAATGCTTAGTTAGTTTGAGAAAGAAAAAATAGTTAAATATAAGAAAGCCGTATATTAAAGAAAAATTAGAATTATATTAGTAAAATACAATATTTACTTTTATCCGTTACCATTAACTCTAACAGTTTAAAGCAACGTCCTGTATACATATACATATCATATGCGCATATCAAATTGAGGTGCATTCTATGTACAAAGGTACTGTATATATATACATAAGTGACTTACATTCTTATTTCGTATTAAGAAAATACATACCTGAACATTGTGAATTCGAGGAGAGCTGTTGACAAGCTTTCGTTGGGCATACAATCCTTATCTCTAATGTTTGTATTAATTTGAATAAGTTTTTGTATAGCAGGACGTTTTATTCAGATATTTTTTTTATATTCATTTGTATTTAAGTTTTGTGGATGCGTGAGTTTTGTTAATGCAGATATATATGTATTTGAATTTAATTGAATGCAATCGGGAGGATAATAATATATAAAAAAAAGAATATAAGGTTTTAACGTATTGTTTATATTTCAATAAATTAAAATGCAGAATTATCGTTATATAATATAGATGTTATATATATATATATATATATATGTATATATATATGTTATCATATTTTATTTTATTTTTTTATGAATTTTGTGTATTAAGTTTGCTGTATCCATATATCGGTGCAATACAAATGTTTTATAACAATTATATTTTGTTCTTATAAGCGCAATGAAAAAAGTAGAAAGAATGAAATAAATATTCAAAAATTAAGGAAAAAACAAATTAAGAACGCAATTGTTGTGTACATTTATTATAAAAAAAAAAAAAAATAATTTATCAATATATCGATTTTAATGCAAATGATCATTATACAAACACATAGATTCAGAATACAATGATTGTCTTTGGTATAAAATTTAATAATGACAACAACACAACGCAGTCAACGAAAAATCAAATATACGTATGTGAACAATTATTCAATATTTCCTTGATTGACAACAGTACACATATGGTATGTGTCTGTATAAAAAATATTTATATATATATACACCACGTGCATGCATTTGCTTAAAAATATTTACATTTATACGCATATGTAATATACGTATATAGTGTACATATATATTATGAAACTGCATGCGTGTATTTGTAAATATTTTGAAGTAAATATATTTACGTAAACACTTGCACTAGCTGACACTGCATTTCATATTTGTATTACGCCAAAATATTGGAAGGTTCTTATACTTTTAATTAAGGCTAGGGATGACAGAAAGGCACAACATAATTTATCCTATTAAAATGAAATACATAGAAATCAATACGGCTTTGTTAAAAAAAAATATAAACTCTCCTATATCTAGTTTCCTTGCTACAAACATTTAACACTCAATCGTGTGCTTAATTGAAGGTTTAAAAAAAAAACTGGAGGTATCAATAAGAAACCCTACAACCCTATTCACATTGTTGTATTGAAAATACAAAACTAAATTTGAAAAAGAAAATGATTGAAATATTGAAAAATAAATCAGAAAAATGTGCGAAATGTATGTTAAAATATTTCATAGGTTTGAGTCGTAAAACACATTTGAATATGTTGAAAACAGTCCTAAAATAGCAGTATATTCTACGTGTCTTCTATTTTAAAAAACACCTCATAGATGTGTAATAAAAAACATTTTTAATAGCATTGCTTAACTAAATGGGAGTATTCTTAGAAATCCTATTGAAATCGTTTTGGGTCATTAAACTACGGCGTTATTTTAAAAATCTCTTCTTTTGAAAAATGGTATTCGTTTTATCAATTTATGACTCAATTGAACTTAAACTCACCGTCGTTTTTGTATCCAGCATCGCCAGTTTCATCGTCAACTTCCAGCGCACGATAGCCTAGCACGCAATAATAGCAACAATGCCAGCTTTTTAGTTTTGTTTTTAATGTTCTTATATGTGATTTATTTCCATTTTAACATTTTCTTATTTTTATTTATTTTTTTTTTGTTTTAAATAATGCTTCGTTATTTTCTAAAATAACCTGACTCATATCTTGAATGTAAGCCATTAACGAAATTAAATCATGCTATAATAAAGTTTACAAAGCACTCCATTTGAATTCATCATCAGTCGTATACAAAACACCGATTATAAAGGAACCAATTTACAATGTACAGTGTATACCCATTGAGGCAACCTACGTCGTCGCTGATCTACTTACACAATCTTATAAGCAGATTGTATTAAATACAAAATAGTTAAATCAACAAAACAAAATGCTCAAATAATAATTTTCGCGTTTAGTTTTTTTTGTTTTTTTTTTTTTTATTGGTCGTTTTATGTTTTAGTATAGCGAAAGAAGAAAAACTGATATAAATAGGTATCAAACAAATTCATGAAACCACTACTTATACTCAATGTGTAGATTTAAAAAAACAACAAAAACGTTGTAAAAAATCTGTAAGCAGAAAAAAATATGAAAACAAGGGAAACTCTTAATTTTTATTTTGTCTTTCTTTTTTTTTTCATTTTTTTTTTTTTGATTTGAAAATGAAGGATATAGAAATCTTTAAGTCACACAAACATTTATCTGACAAATTTGAAAATTTTTATTTTGTTTTGTCGTAAACTACATCTAGTGAATTGTCTTCGCATTCTAGGGCTCCCACTATCAAACGTTAGTAAATGTTAGATATCGCCATGTAACAGGCTTTTGAATTTATCGATAAATTCCACTGAAATACGTATTACTAAAACGCACACGACAACCCCAATTTTGCATCCGTGCGATAAATTATTATTATTTTTATTTTATGTAATATACATAGGTGCTATTAATTCAAAGGAAAAACATAAGCGCTATCGCGTTTCTGTGCCGGAGCCCTATTATTATAAAACAGTTTTTAGCAGAAACATATATGATTGTATCAGAAGGGTGTATGTATTATATATAATACAAAGTTGGATGGTATTTTTTTTGTTTCATACTATCGAAGTATATAATGGGTGAATTAAATAATTGTTCTATCTCGAACCACATTAACATACCTTGACAACTTTGAAATAAAGATGCGCCTACTTGATTGATGCCACCGTTTGTGTCATTTTGTATGCTTAGTTCCTGACAACTGTGCTCTGTTTGTTGATGTTGTATATAACCACTGCTGCTAGGTTTATTTGTATCAGTTAATATTAAATCCACCATATTAGCCACATAATTTTTTGGTTGATTGTATACACTAGGCATAGATGTGGGGATAAGTGGCCCTTTTGGATCCATAGTTAAGTTATTGCTATTGTACTTTGGAGATAGTGGTGGTGATAGATTGATACAGCCTGTCGGTAATTACCATCATGTAACAATTTCCTTTTTAAACTGGTGCTGTATCTTACAGTAATATATATACATATAGTTTTATACTTTTTTTTTTTTTGCATTATGATGATGTAACAACTTATTTTCTATTTTATGAAATTGATGATGCAGGGATAGCAAATGCTAGATAAATGTATATATCTATATTAAATATATAAATATACATTTATAGATATATGCATGTATGTACATATATTGATATCTACATTCCTTCTGAACGTTTAATTTTATTTTTAGCAAATTACAAATGTATGTGTGTCAATATTGAATGATTACAATAGCCAGTTATGGATTCGTATTATTTTTTTGTTTAATTTCGACTTTGACATACATACATTTAAAATGTACGTTGAACTAAAATATTTGTCTATTTTTCAGAACAGTCTATATGGCTAGCGACCTTTATAGTCATACACTTAGAGATGTTAGTACTAATATATTGTATGTATGTATATAGGCATGAAATTTTGTATTCAAATAATGTGCTTTGTAAAAACTTGTTGCCCTTGTATAAAATCTGTGAGAACTCTGTACGCTATTAATTTTCATCCTCTCGAAGAATATATATTTTCGAAATCACAAAAAAAAAAAAAAAATATATATATATATCATCAAAACTTGAATTTTGTATGGATTTGATTCTGACGCAAATGAAAATGCAATAAACCATAATTACTAAATGCATAAAGATAGAAGTGGTAAAAGAGAGCAGTTGCATACCAACCAAACTCTTGTAGCACATATTAAACGGAAAGTAAAGCGTTGAACTTAAACTTATTTTATATATTCTGTTCATCTTTTGATGGTGATTTTTTTTATATTTAAATAGTTCCTTGATTTTATTTATTGCTACTAACAAGCAAATAAATCGTATTTATCTTGTCAATTTGTGTTCGTAAAAATTTTAAGTCGATTATTGATTTTCATTTAATTTTTACCTTTTTTTTCATAAAAAAATACTAATATTAGTTCGAAAATATAGAACAAAAAAAAAAACAAACTTGTTACTAGCGTGTGTTTAAGTGTTTATCGTGCTTAATAATATGTGTTAAAACAGAACATTTTACAAAATAAATAATAAAATCGAACAAATAACAAACCAAAATAAAAAAAAAAATAAAAAGTAATCAAGATTATTTTCTTGCATTTTGGAGTTTGTTATTTTAGTTCGTTTCTTAATATCATAATTTACCTTCGGGCTCTTTAGATATTACAGTTGTGCTGCGATCAACACCTCCTTTTTTATCTTCTACAAAAAGAAAATAAAGATTGGAAAAAATAATTTCGAGGGCAAACAAATATTATTTTTTTTTGTAATTGGATGTATATTAATTTTGTTTTTGATTTTTTTTTTTTTTGGGTTTCAATTGTTCTGCTTTTTTAATTTCTGCAAATCATTTGTTTTCCCTTTTATGCTTTCAAATATTTATCATTGAATTTTCCTGCAATGACTAGGCAACGCTAATTGATTAAACTAGAAGATATTAATAAAAAACAATAAAATATTACCAAAAATAAGCTTAAAAACGAAAAACACAAGTATTTAGTTTGTCTTTTAGCCGATACATGATGAATGTAGTTTTCTCTGCCTACACTGTGTGCAAAGTATGATGAGAAGATGTTAAAATTAAATGAAGTGTACGTAAATGAAGTATCTTTTATGTATCTCCAATGATTGCTCTGTTAAGGACCTAAGCGCCCCAGTGATGACATTAGGGGACCCGGATTGTGATTCCTCACCGCCATGGCCATAAGATCGAAGATCAACTCAAACTCAGGCAAACACGTCCCATCCACGAAAGATTAGCAAAGACAATCAACTCAGTAGAGGCCAACCGATGACGGCAGAGTGTGAACTTTCAACTTTAAATTGTCGAATTTTCCATGAAAACCGATGGAAAATCACTTAAAATGGATGCAATCATTGAGGGGACACCCGAGCCCATCATCCAGAAGCAATCCCATTCAAAAATTCATGATTTTTTGGAAAATCGAAAAAAAACCATGTTTTCACCGAAAAATGCAGTAAATTGGGAAACCAATTGGGTCGACTTTTTCTGCTGCGAGCGTGCAAAATTTTGAAAATCGATTTTTTCGAAATTTCGGCTGTGTTTTGGATGGAAATTGGGTGGAATGGAGTGGGGGGAGGGGGAGTGTGAAGTGTGCATCGAAAATTTGAAGGAAATCGACGCGAAAATACGAAAATGAGAGGATGTCGATGTCGGGCGGTCGGCGAATGTATGCAAACTGGAGGTCGGCTTGGATTTTCTTGATTTTATCGAATATTCCGCCGTGTTTTAATTGAAAATTTTGTGGAATGGAGTGCGTGGAGGGGGGGTGTGAAGTGTGCATCGAAAATTTGAAGGAAATCGACGCGAAAATACGAGAATGAGAGGATGTCGATGTCGGGCAGTCGGCAAATGTATGCAAACTGGAGGTCGGCTTGGATTTTCTTGATTTTATCGAATATTCCGCCGTGTTTTAAATGAAAATTGGGTGGAATGGAGTGCGTGGAGGGGGAGTGTGAAGTGTGCATTGAAAATTTGAAGGAAATCGACGCGGACATACGGAAATGATGATGTCGTGGTCAGCCAGTAGGAAAATGTAGGAATATTAAAGGTCTACTTCGATTTTTTCTAATATTCCGCCGAGTTTTGAATGAAAACTGCGATGAAGCAGAGGTGCCCTCCGATGGGACAGAAGCAAATCAGAAATGCTGCCCTTGATCATGAGTGCAAGTGTCTATGGACTGCAAGGAGAGTCCGCGAGGATATGCATGTCCATAATCGAGTTCATGTTTCACACCGACAATGATTGAATAAGCGGACCGTTCTCAACCATGCATACCATAATACCTTCAAGACAAGACTCCAAAAATAAATGAAGACGAAAAAAAAGTTTAAAAAATTCGTCAGACTGTTGTCGAAAAACAAAAAAATATCCCACTCATATGCACCGCCGACGGTTCAAGATCGCAAAAAAATTGAAGCAACGCTCATTACGCACCACCAATGCCACCAACAAAATTGTATCCAAAAAATTGTATGGGTGGGTGCGAGAATGAGTACAAGTCAAAGAAAAAATTTCGAAAAAAGAAAAAATGTGCGCATCATCAACAAAGTTGGCCAAAATCTCTCACCATTTGTGGAAAAAAAAACCCAAAAAATTGTACCCAAAGTGGTTGGTGGTAAGTGAGAGGAGTGGGGTAGCCACGGGAGAGGGGAGTCACACAAATATGAGTGGGTGCGTGCGTGAGTACGAGACGAGTGAGAAAAAACAAATTTCGAAAAAAAATATTTTCCACGATATGCACCCCACAACCACTATTCACAGACTGAGGTCGGTCCCGCGCCTAGTGGGGTCTTATATAACCTCTGCATGCCCCTAGGTGGAAAAAAAAATTTCGAAATTTTTTTCAGTTTTTCGTATTTTTTGGTATTTTTTCGCAAGATTTTCATAGTTTTTGGATTCTTCTTAATTTTCTACTGCGGTTTCATCAATTGTGATTTTATTTTACGTTATACCAATTGGAATCGGAACAGAAATGGCTGCCGTGAATGAATTAACACCATAGACATAACGTCGGAGAATGTAGACATATTAGAGATCTGCTTCGATTTTCTTGATTTTTTTCGAATATTCTCAGATTTTTTTCCCTACATTCTCCTGGTCGTAGCGGCATGGTTGAGGGCACAAAAGAAGGCTGCTTGCATGCCGAAGCAGCTGTGCAGAAATTCTCAGCAGTCTACTCTAGTCATTAGCCATAGTCTTATTTATTTACTCCTTAATCTTGTAAAATCAATAAATCTCCTTAAATCCTTGTCCTCACAAACGATTCAATAAAGAATGACAACAAAATCAAACAGAATGTTTTTTTCTTTTCTTAAAGTCAACCCACTTGTCAAAACATTCACAAAAGGTCCTTTTCAGGATCGGAAATACAAAGTAAGCTAGTCAAGGTAAGTATGCGAGTTGATCAATGAATAAGGCCTAGTAAATTCATCAGAAAAATTGTCTCGAAAAATGCGTTAAAAATGTTAGGCTTCGAACCCGCGCATGCCTCTTGAGCTCTAACTTTTTTGTTTGGCGGCGTAGATCAATGAATGGTGCCTCGCCTTAGAGGGCATGCTTCGCTCTTCAAAATGCCGTTAGACGCGTCTCGATTGAGGCAAGGACTTTTGGGTTATATGCAATGCAAGGTCACATTAGGCAGATTTTTGTTGATTTTCGCCCTATTGATTTCACTTGCGTACGTATAACTTTTTTGTTTGGCAGAGTTGATCAATGATTGATACCTCATCTTAAAGGGCACGCTTCGGGCTACAATGGCACACTTCAAACATGCACAGTCACCAGCCAAAATCATATAAAAAATCGAAAAGATAACAATTATTTTAAAAAATAAGACGCAAATAACGGGACTTTTGTTGATCCGCTATGTGCGTCTTGAAGACGAAGTCATACCCTACACTGCCCCATCATTACTTTTTTCCTAAGTCCTCCCGTTTCCGAGATATTCCATGTCAAAATTTTCAATTTTGCAAAAGTATACCTACTACAATTTCTGGGCGACTAGTATTTCAGAAAAATTTTCTCGAAAAATGCGAATGTGAAAAATTAAATGCGAAGTGTTCCTCGTAGGCCTCTTGAACTTGAACATTTTTGTTTGTCGGCGTAGATCAATGATTGATGCCTCTTTTGAAGGACACGCTGTGTTTTTCAAAAAGCCATCGTCTTTTTGGTCGATTGGCCGGATTGATTTCGCTTGCGTAAGCATACTCTTGGGCTCTAACTTTTTTGTTTGGCGGAGTTGATCAATGAATGGGACCTCGGTTAAAGTGTACGCTTCTGTCTTCAAACCCTCCATACCAACAATCACAGTCGCTAGTAAGAATGCTGTACTTCGTTTGTGAAACGATTTTCTCAATATTAACAAGAAAATTATTACTTTGATATTTACTGCAGAAGTGATGAAAAACATTTGATAATTTCGTACTTCACTCAATTTGCACGCAACGCAAGCACTTCGAAGTATGCAACAGTTGTTCTCTTTTTTTTTAGCGATTTCAATGAGTTCAATTATGACGTCATCAAAAATGAAAAACGCAGTTTTCTTCTATTTCCAACGATTTAAAATGAATCTTTCGATTGAATTAGCTCTAATTATCCTCTACACATTCAGCCCCGTGCATTTGATGTAAAATTTCCATTCAAATATCATAAAAATCGACTTTTAAGAATTTGACACATTTTACCCGAAAAAGTGCAGTAAATTCGTAACACAATTGGGTCGCATTTTTTTCCTGAAAAGAAACTCATTTTCTACAGAAAGGATTTTATATTCTAAAACGATTTTCTCGATAATTAGGTCGAATCTAGAGTTAAGAGATATCAGAATGGATAGGTATTGAAGTGTAGAAGCGTACTGAGTAGAGACTTTTTAGCGGGATTTCCTACGATGACCGTATGGAAGCGAAATCCGAGATGTACTCGTTTCATCCATGGTTTGGAATGACTTGATGTTTTTTGAAACGATTTTCTCGATATCTATGATGAATCTAGAGTTGAGAGATATCAGAATGGATAGGTATTGAAGTGCAGAAGCGTAATAAGTAGATACTTTTTAGCGGGATTTCCTACGATGACCGTATGGAAGCGAAATCCGAGATGTACTCGTTTCACCCATGGTTTGGAATGACTTGATGTTTTTTGAAACGATTATCTCGATATTTATGATGAATCTGGAGTTGATAGATATCAGAATGAATTGGTATTGAAGTGTAGAAGCGTAATAAGGTAACACCTTTAAGCAGAATTTGGTAGGAAGGCCGTTTGGAAGCGAAATCCGAGATGTACTCGTTTCACCCATGGTTTGGAATGACTTGATGTTTTTTGAAACGATTATCTCGATATTTATGATGAATCTGGAGTTGATAGATATCAAAATGGATAGGTATTCAAGTCTAGAAGCGTAATAAGGTGTGACTTTTTAGCGGGATTTCCTAGGATGGTCGCTTGAGTGCGAATTCCGTGATATCCTCCTTTGCTCCATTGCAATCGAGGAATTGGATTCGAAAAATTGGAATTGGAGCGAACCATTCGTAGAATTTGCGCTGTAACTTGTTTGCTTGGAGGAGTTGATCAATGATTGATTCCTCGTTTTAAAGGCCACGCTTTGTTCTTCAAAAAGCCGTTAGACGCGTCTCGATTAAGTCAACCACTTTTGGGTTGTACGCAATTGAAGGTCATATTGGGCAGATTTTTGCCCGATTGATTTCACTTGCGTACGCATAACTTTTCTGTTTGAAGGAGTAGATTGATGGCTGATGGCTCATCTTTAAGGACATACTTGGGGCTACAAACCCTCTGTACAAGCATTCACAGTCACCAGCCAAAATCATATACAAAACCGTACAAATAACAATTTTTTGAAAAATTAAGGCGCAAATAACGGGACTTTGTTGATCCGCTATATGCGTCTTGAAGACGAAGTCATAACCTACACTGGCCCATCATTACTTTTTTCCTACGTCCTCCCATACCCGAGATATTCCATGTCAAAGTATTCAATTTAGCAAAAAGATACCTGCTACAATTTCTGGGCGACTAGTACTTCAGAAAAATTTTCTCGAAAAATGCGAATGTGAAAAATGAAATGCGAAATGTTCCTCGCAGGCCTCTTGAACTTGAACATTTTTGTTTGGCGGCGTAGATCAATGATTGATGCCTCTTTTTGAAGGACACGCTGTGTTTTTCAAAAAGCCATCGTCTTTTGGGTCGTATTGGCCCGATTGATTTCGCTTGCGTAAGCATACTCTTGGGCTCTAACTTTTTTGTTTGGCGGAGTTGATCAATGAATGGGACCTCGGTTAAAGTGTACGCTTCTGTCTTCAAACCCTCCATACCAACAATCACAGTCGCTAGTAAGAATGCTGTACTTCGATTGTGAAACGATTTTCTCAATATTAACAAGAAAAGTATTACTGTGATATTTACTGCAGAAGTGATGAAAAACATTTGATAATTTCGTACTTCACTCAATTTGCACGCAACGCAAGCACTTCGAAGTATGCAACAGTTGTTCTCTTTTTTTTTAGCGATTTCAATGAGTTCAATTATGACGTCATCAAAAATGAAAAACGCTATTTTCTTCTATTTCCAACGATTTAAAATGAATCTTTCGATTGAATTAGCTCTAATTATCCTCTACACATTCAGCCCCGTGCATTTGATGTAAAATTTCCATTCAAATATCATAAAAATCGACTTTTAAGAATTTGACATCTTTTACCCGAAAAAATGCAGTAAATTCGCAACACAATTGGGTCGCATTTTTTTGCTGAAAAGAAACTCATTTTCTACAGAGAGGATTTTATATTCTAAAACGATTTTCTCGATAATTAGGTCGAATCTAGAGTTAAGAGATATCAGAATGGATAGGTATTGAAGTGTAGAAGCGTACTGAGTAGAGACTTTTTAGCGGGATTTCCTACGATGACCGTATGGAAGCAAAATCCGAGATGTACTCGTTTTATCCATGGTTTGCAATGACATGATGCCTTGTGAAACGATTTTCTCGACATTTATGATGAATCTAGAGTTGAGAGATATCAGAATGGATAGCTATTGAAGTGTAGAAGCGTAATAAGTAGATACTTTTTAGCGGGATTTCCTACGATGACCGTATGGAAAGGAAATCCGAGATGTACTCGTTTTATCCATGGTTTGGAATGACTTGGTGTTTTTTGAAACGATTATCTCGATATTTATGATGAATCTGGAGTTGATAGATATCAGAATGAATTGGTATTGAAGTGTAGACGCGTAATAAGGTAACATCTTTAAGCAGAATTTGGTAGGAAGGCCGCTTGGAAGCGAAATCCGAGATGTACTCGTTTGCTCCATGGCTTGGAATGAATTAATGTTTTCTTAAACGATTATCTCGATAATTATGATGAATCTACAGTTGAGAGATATCAAAATGGATAGGTATTCAAGTGTAGAAGCGTAATAAGGTCTGACTTTTTAGCGGGATTTCCTAGGATGGTCGCTTGAGTGCGAATTCCGTGATATCCTCCTTTGCTCCATTGCAATCGAGGAATTGGATTCGAAAAATTGGAATTGGAGCGAACCATTCGTAGAATTTGCGCTGTAACTTGTTTGCTTGGAGGAGTTGATCAATGATTGATTCCTCGTTTTAAAGGCCACGCTTTGTTCTTCAAAAAGCCGTTAGACGCGTCTCGATTAAGTCAACCACTTTTGGGTTGTACGCAATTGAAGGTCATATTGGGCAGATTTTTGCCCGATTGATTTCACTTGCGTACGCATAACTTTTCTGTTTGAAGGAGTAGATTGATGGTTGATGGCTCATCTTTAAGGACATACTTGGGGCTACAAACCCTCTATACAAGCATTCACAGTCACCAGCCAAAATCATATAAAAAATCGTACAAATAACAATTTTTTGAAAAATTAAGACGCAAATAACGGGACTTTTGTTGATCCGCTATATGCGTCTTGAAGACGAAGTCATAGCCTACACTGGCCCATCATTACTTTTTTCCTACGTCCTCCCATACCCGAGATATTCCATGTCAAATTATTCAATTTAGCAAAAAGATACCTGCTACAATTTCTGGGCGACTAGTACTTCAGAAAAATTTTCTCGAAAAATGCGAATGTGAAAAATGAAATGCGAAATGTTCCTCGCAGGCCTCTTGAACTTGAACATTTTTGTTTGGCGGCGTAGATCAATGATTGATGCCTCTTTTTGAAGGACACGCTGTGTTTTTCAAAAAGCCATCGTCTTTTGGGTCGATTGGCCCGATTGATTTCGCTTGGATAAGCATACTCTTGGGCTCTAACTTTTTTGTTTGGCGGAGTTGATCAATGAATGGGACCTCGGTTAAAGTGTACGCTTCTGTCTTCAAACCCTCCATACCAACAATCACAGTCGCTAGTAAGAATGCTGTACTTCGTTTGTGAAACGATTTTCTCAATATTAACAAGAAAGTTATTACTTTGATATTTACTGCAGAAGTGATGAAAAACATTTGATAATTTCGTACTTCACTCAATTTGCACGCAACGCAAGCACTTCGAAGTATGCAACAGTTGTTCTCTTTTTTTTTAGCGATTTCAATGAGTCCAATTATGACGTCATCAAAAATGAAAAACGCTATTTTCTTCTATTTCCAACGATTTAAAATGATTCTTTCGATTGAATTAGCTCTAATTATCCTCTACACATTCAGCCCCGTGCATTTGATGTAAAATTTCCATTCAAATATCATAAAAATCGACTTTTAAGAATTTGACATCTTTTACCCGAAAAAATGCAGTAAATTCGCAACACAATTGGGTCGCATTTTTTTGCTGAAAAGAAACTCATTTTCTACAGAGAGGATTTTATATTCTAAAACGATTTTCTCGATAATTAGGACGAATCTAGAGTTAAGAGATATCAGAATGGATAGGTATTGAAGTGTAGAAGCGTACTGAGTAGAGACTTTTTAGCGGGATTTCCTACGATGACCGTATGGAAGCAAAATCCGACATGTACTCGATTCATCCATGGTTTGGAATGACTTGATGTTTTTTGAAACGATTTTCTCAATATTTATGATGAGTCTAGAGTTGAGAGATATCAGGATGGATAGGTATTGAAGTGTACTAAGTAGAGACCTTTTAGCGGGATTTCGTAAGATGGTCGCTTTAAGTCGAATTCCGTGATATCCTCCTTTGCTCCACATTTTATAGGAAACCATTTAGGCTCTAACTTTTTTGTTTGGCGGAGTTGGTCAATGAATGATACCAATGATTAAAAATATGTATATTTAATGTGAACATGGAAGAATGTACATATATAAAAACTGATACGAAATTATTAAAATAAATGTAAATCACATACATATTCGATAATTTCTTCAAATGAAATATTACCGAAAAAATGATTATATTACCTATTTCTACAAGGAACTCGTCAATAACAATGAATGTTAATTTATTTAAATAACCACCCTCTTTCCATGTGCAATTAATCAGAATTTTTCACACCATAAAACATGTATGTACATTAACATTTAAATTTGTGTCGAATATGGAATAGTTAGTACTATAATTGTACATATTTACGTATGTATCTAAATGAATAAATATCAATGTTGAATACATATTACACAAATTACTGGAAAAACAATGAACGACATTATTATCACAAAAAAAGTAAAACAAATTATATGGTTTTATTATAAAAAAAAAAATACGAGAAAAACAGTTGAATTTGAATAATAATACATTTATGGAACATATACAAAATTGTTCGAATGACGTTTATACAACACACAATAAGGAAAATGTATATTAATATATCAGTAAACTATTCGCAAAAAAATTCTGAATGTAAAATAACAAAAAAAAGAACGAAAAGTAAACACTTTAAGATGAATTTACAGGGTTATTAATTTAGTGCATTAATAGCAATGGGATATAAAAATCTATGTGCAGTATTTTCCAAAGAAAATCAAAGGTAGTCGAGCAATTCAGACTAGGGGTTTGCTTATCAAGAGATTCTTTCTCGATCGGGAAATTGTTGTAAAAAAAATATATATATATATGTATGTCAAACTACCTTATGAACATAAGCTAAATGGATAGAATATTTCAAGCCATTTAAATGGAAAATAAATTTGATGTTTTCTCTATATTACAGTCTTGATTTTTATGTGTACATGGTATTATAAGTTAGTTATTGTCTGAATGATATGCTTAGAAATTTTCAATGAGTTGCAATGCATTTTAGAATCATCGAAAATCTGGCAAATATTTCTAAAAAAATTACCTGTTAATTTATTCCTACAAATATATCACGCAAAAACCAGCATATATATACGTATTCAGTTTAATTCCCAAGATAATATGAATCGCAATATGAACGAAAACTTGTGCACAAATAAGGAAACTTAGCAGTGAGAATTTTGTTTGAAAATATCTGATCATGGGCTTCCAGCTGGTGTGGTATAATATATTTATATATATATATATTAGTATATATATGTATATATTATACCTCATAATGTCAGACGTTGAAAATTCGTCCAAGCAGTATGAATATTTTGAAATTTTTAGATGAGTACAATCGAGTTTGTACAAAATTATTACAATTACTATATTTTAATAAATGTTCGCGTGCCGTTATGACGAAATATTGTTTTGAAATTAGCCAAACTTATCATTTAAAACAATATTATTTTTAAAAAAAAAAAAGCAAAATAAGCACATGCAGTGGAAAACGTAGTTACAAATGTTCTGTAGACTGTAGACTGTAGAATAGATCTACTTAAGAAAAATATATTACAATACGTTTTCTTTACTTTGCATTTTGATATATGGTGTTATTTTACATTTTTTTTTCCTTGTCTTTTTGATAAGTACAAAATAATAACTAGATAAGCCAGTTAATAATGATTAAAATAAAAATAGTTGTTTCTTCTTCAATTACCTTTGACATCGTCATCTTCCAATGTTGTACTAGAAGAATCAGTTGATTCCTTAACTTGAGATCCTTCACCTTTCTTGGTAATCATACTTCTGCCTTAAGAAAAATTAGTATTTTTTTAAGAAAATTAATCGTTTGATTGAATATCTTAATATGAGAAATGATAAATATGTATTGAAGCATCAAATTTGGACATTGAATTGTGTTGGATCATAGGTTCTCTGTATTACAAGCTTTGCTACTTTCATTTACCACTTCTTATGTCTGGCTAAACAACATGAAGTAATTTATCAGTTTTTTTTTTTACCCACACTTTTCAGAGAGTAGTTACAAATTCTAGACACTACTTTAACCGCCCATATATATATATATTATAGCATCACAAGCAACACTTTAGACTATTTCGAAATTGATTTTATATTTACTTTTATCCTCGGTTGCTGCAGAGTTTGATGTACACAATGAAATACAGAGAAATCATGGTCCAACAAAATAAATTGAAAAATTAAAAGAGTTTAGTCTGAGAATAATATTGATAAAACACTTTCTATGTACAGATATGCTTTCGTTGAACATACATATACATCTTTACAGAAGTATGCATTGCATTGTAACGATTGCCAAAAAGCATATAATTAGATCAACACATATACATATAATTATACTTACTTGAAAAGTTCCTTGTAGCTAACATTGTAGTAAGAATAGCACCCTTAAGCTTACGACGCGCATTGAATTTCTTGAGGCAATCGACGGTCTCTTGACGGTGCACAACTGAAGCAACTCTTTCCCTTTGCTGTGAATATCATACAATAAATTTAGATAAGCTTTTTTTTTTTATGAAACTTTTAAGCAAACTTACGCAAATCCAAGGATGCTTAAGGGCTTCGGCTGCAGTAATTCTTTTATTTGGATTGACGGTTAACATTTGGTTAATTAAATTCTTTGCTTCCGGAGTTACCGTGTCCCATTCTGGCGATGGATACTACGAGCAAATGAAAATAATATAAGTTGGATAAGTTTGAGGTGTTATTGCATTGAATAACTTACATCATAAGCTCCAGCTTTAATTTGTGAATATAATCGGTGCTGATCTTCATCCCAGAATGGTGGATAACCAACTAACAAAATGTATAAAATGACACCTGATTGGTCAAATGATGGTGCATATGTTTTGATATGAAAATATAAATCATAAATGCCGGTTTAACAAAATAAGACCACTTAAAATCATAAGCTTAAGATCTTACCGCACGCCCAGATATCTACCGACTTGCCATAGGGCTCCTTCTTTAGAACCTCTGGCGATAGATAACCCGGTGTACCAGCAAAACCGAACCATGCCTGATGGTCACCCTGAACTTCGATGGCGAGACCAAAGTCAGCTAATTTAACAGCTGCACCCTTTGCCTTACTTGCTAATAGTAAATTCTCTGGTTTGAGATCACGATGTACAACACCATTTTGGTGGCAGTGATTAACCGATTCCAAAATCTGTTGGATACAATGTGATGCATCGGCTTCGGAATAGAATTCACGTGCTACAATATCTTCAAATAGTTCACCACCGGTAACCCTGTTTATTGTTATTGGTTTTTTCAATTAGCAAATTTCATAGAATTATTTTTTTTTATCTTTTGTAGATTTTGGTGTTGAGCGAATTTATTAAAAACAAGAAGGAAAGGGAAAAGTGTAGTGGAACTCGAAAGCAATACTTGTTTTAGTAGTTTATGTTGTGACTTAATTGAATTTAAACGCATTCTCGTTTTTGTAAACTTACAGATCAAAAACTAGGTAGTGACAATTCTCCTCTTGTATACTGTCATGCAGTCGTACTAAAAGAGAAATCATAAGAAATTTCGTTTACATATTTTATATTTTTTTTTTCTTTGTTGCTTTTGACACTGATATTTGTTTACAGCTGTTCTTATTGTTTAACTTTGATCACAGGTAATAAATATATAAATTCTGTATCTAAACACACATTGTATGAATAAGGGCAAATACGTAAAATTAAAGAAACGCTATCAGCGATATTACCAAGAACGTTTTAGTACCAATTAGATATGATTCTTCGATACAAAATTCACCCCTATGTCACACTAAGCAATTTAAAAAAAAAAAACAAAAAACAATACATTTTATTTAAATACACATGCAAGCAAATTTTACGAAATATTTACGTTACCGAATGAGGTTGGTAATAATAAGATACAAACATATTTGCTTGGAATTCTTTTGAATACTTAATACACAACAGTGGTTAGTCGACTTTCATATGCACTGAGCAGACTTACCAATATTAGGGTGGTGGAGCTTACGACAGATCCTTGCTTCTCTTTCGAGTTTTTGAAAATCTGAAGAGGAACAAAGTGTAACGTAATTGGATCGAGGAATATGATCAAATGTTACACATGTGATATCAATTTCCTAAGAGAAAAGGCAAAACATCTTACCTCTAGCAGTCAATTTCTTTGTATTTATAATTTTTGCTGCAAATTCGAGACCTGTAGACTTTTGAACACATCTCTTCACAATTGAAAAAGCACCCCTGTAATGAAGATCAAAAGAGTTAGTAATTTCTGATATCATTCTTTTCCAATGCATTGTATTGCATTACTTTCCGAGCTCCTCCTTAATTTCATAGTTATCAGAGAAACGCGTACAGGCTGCTGGAGCAGCCATCGCGATAGCGCACTTAAGGAAATCTATTTCGACAATAAAATAGACAAAATCGGAACTACTGTTGATGATCCGTTCTTATTAATTATTTTTTTTTTCAATTATTTGGCTGGATTTTTTTGTATGCGAAGTACACTCGTGGACTCGTTAACTATTTTTCACTTATTTGTTTTATTGTTTTTTCTCAGTCTTTAGAGATGCTTCAAAACACTATCACGAATATAATCAAAAAATATTAAATAAAGCTAAAAATGTTTGTTAATTAATTATATGTATAGACCAAGAGAAATATTATAAAGTTTAGTCGTTCAGATTAATATATGTATATAGGTATATGTATGAAATTAATTCTGAATTCAACTATTTATAGCGAAACGCATATTTATTTTTACAAAATGAACTATACGTTGTAGCTAAACGATTATTATTCCCTTGCATTCCACAGAAACTTCCTTCAGATTATTTGGGCCATACGCATCTGAAACCAAAAATATTTTTGCATTTAGCAGAACTGTAAATACATATGCATTTTAAATTTGACTACAATTGCGTTGAATATAGATATGTGTATGTTGTACATAACATATGTGTAGACATTGTACAAAAAAAGTAAAAAAGCCAACAATTTGTATTTCTTATTGTAATGAATAATTATTACAGCGCCATCCGTCTCAATGAGTTGAATTGCAAGTGAATTGATTTCATACCAATTGAATCAATTTACGTGTTAAATTGTACGGTTGTCTTCGCAATCTAAGCAATTGCTAAAACTGCTTTAAATTAAGAGTACGAAGCATGTTTACACTTTACACTTACCGTATGATACTAGCAGAATAATAAAAAAATTACTTCAAGATAATATGTTAAACATTTTATATAAAACAAGCCTTAGATGCCTGCGCCATAATTTACTACGAGTTTTTTTTTGTCACTGAGCTTTTCCTTTTTGGTGTATACAAAAGAAGACATACTTTTTTAAACGTATTACTATATATCGTATTTCTTAGGTTGCTTTTAAGATGACTAAAAATAATTTCTTGAAAAACAAACAAAAACACAAGAAATGGGACTTTAATACACATTTATAGGAGAATGTTTATTTATATTTATACAAGTGTGAGAGATATTGACAAAATTTATAGTTTGTGAATATTATTTTGCTCACATTGTATAGACATGTTATCCGTTTTAATAGTTCATTAAATTAAAATTGTACACCAATGTTACTGAATGTAATAAATTAATGAGAAATTGTTCCAAAAAGCGTGTCACCGCAAAGTCCACACGCACTTTTATTTAAAAAAAAAACGAAATTAGACAAAGTACGGAATTTAATATTCGAAATGAACGGAAAGTCTCCGGATAATGAACAGTTCTGCAACGAGACAATTAGCCTATAAATAAATGTTACCATTCATTTTCTCGAAACGCTCTTGTTAATTATCTGCAACTATGTTTTTCATAGGTTTATTTGCGATAGAAGGAAAAAAAATATATAAAGTACTGCCATCGTAGTCTAGAGTCAACGGTTTTCAAGAAAAAAAATAATAACGCCACAATTAAAAGCGTAAGGATATTTTCTTCATATCCCTCACAGACGGATTCAGTCAAAATACATTTGAGATAATTAATTTGTAACGAAGCTCACCAAAAATCAATTGATAACTCAATTTACACGTGTACTTGGTAAGTGTTTATTTACTTTTTTCCCCCCCGTTCGAATATCGTTCATACAATCTTTGCGTTTGGACGTTTTATAACAAATAAATGATTGACTATGATGCCCCGACCAAACATGCGTATTTAAAAAAATCGAATCAGATTTAAAGACGTTTTTTTTCGGCCCAGGCGTAACAATATACTCACGAACACATATATATTTTTTTATAGACACAAATTATTAAGGCAAAATCCATACAACTCAGCATGTGTACACTTAAAAACTGTCAAATTAGTTCGTTAATAACTTTTGAAATGTCTTAAATTAATTGTGCAGACTCGCTTATAACAAAGACGCAAGGAGAAAATGTTATAAATATTTTGGAAACAAAAAAAAAAAAAAAAGAACACACATTTGGTGCAAACAAAATTGTAACTGAAAATTTTTTTCGATTTCCAGAAAAGACAAAAAAAAATCGTCTGTTTGAATTATTAACACATATGAACACAACTGATGGCAGAAAATACTTATACGGTTATTTTGATTTAACGAAATTCAAACACAAATATGAACTATTCTTAATTTACTGCTTGAGCACTTGATTAATTTTAAATTTCAGCAAGTAAACAAATATTCAGCAATACTCTTTTGTTGTTATTTCATACGGAGATTTTATTTCCGATTCACACATTATATTCCTGGGCATAAACTTTTCTTAAGAGAAAAACTGAACTGAACCAAAGTGGCAGAAGCTTCGATCCATTAATAATTATTACTTCACTTATTAACATTTTAAAAGAATGAGCATTCTTATAATCCATAATATGATATTTTTGAAGCTTTTTTTTCGAGAGCTTGTAACCGAAAATTTCCAAAGTGCTTATTAAAAGAAAATAAACTTATGAAGAAAGAGATGTGGAAAAAAAGATGAAAAAAAAATAATTTACTTTTAGAATTCCACCACCACACTGCACAGAACTTGAATCGGGACTAGGGCATTGGTATCTTGTTTTATTTTTGGTATCCCCAGTTCCACCTACCACCGAAATGATTTTTCTTCTTTTTTTTTTTCGCCTGCGGATTCTTGGACTCTGCTTTTATTCCTATTTTTTTTTTCAAGCCAATGGAAGCGGCACCTGCAATAACAATACCAAGTACCAGCTGAGTTCCGTGGCCACTTGCGCTTTACTTCTATAGTTTTCCGCTCCAACATAATACATAAATATATGTATTGATATTGTATGCTGTAGGTTTGTAGAAGCTTTACGCCTGATATACATACATATAATATTGAAGTACTGACATGCCATGGATATGTATATGCATACACATGTGTATACGTACATACATATATTTTATGCACACATATCTACATTATTGAAAGCTTGATGGGGAGCACATACATACATATACGTATGTATACATACATATATAGCTGTATACATACATATCAATGCTCTCTCTCTCGAAGTTCCCCTCTTGCACTTTTATCCTGACGATAAAAAAATATCCCCATCCATTGCTGACTATATTAAACGTGGGTGAATGGGCGCGAAAGATAAGTTCCCACCCTAAGGGTTTGCTCTTTTGCTGTTTTAATATAAGACATTCTCTCTCTTTCTACTAGTCGTCAATAAGTATTTCACATTGGAAGCTTCCGACTTCTGTTTATCGTTTTGACAGTAGTGCGCAAATGTAAAAAGTGAAAGCAACGTTTCTCTGCCTGTCAAGACCAAACGGGAGAGCATTGTACCCGCGAAGCTTAATTAAAGCTTGCCTGCAAAAACATGTGCAATGGTCAACTACTACTAATTGCACCCCACTCACCTATTTATTTATATTATTAAATAAAAATGATCTAGACACATGGTAATATATTTTTTTGCAAATTATCAGTATTTTCTCATGCACTCACAAATTAATTAATTTTGCATTATTTATCATAATGAAGAAAAATTAAAAGCTACATTGCGACCGCGCCTGCTATTATTTGTGATATTGATGATGATCGAATACTCATTTGTATGGGCTGACATTTCAGCTGAACTGACAATAAATATATAGCACAATGTTGCAATAAGCAATTTTATTTAGCCAACAAAAGCAGTTTACAAATGTACACGATATGTAAATCGTTGCTGTCCCAAATAAAAAAAAAAAAAAAAAAAATACGCCGGAACTACCTTAATCCCAGTCAGTGATGACAGTGACTGTGAATGACTGAGTGACTTTGAAAGTTAATTCAACTATCTCTCCGGAGAGTGCTTTTTTTCTTAAATCATCTTGTACTTCTATCATCTTCTTATAACATAATTATATGTTATGTGTATAATATATTTGTCTCTCTATGCCGTTTCTGCTGTTGATATACAAGGTATTTTTCTACACAATCTTGTTCCAACAACTAGGATGGACTATTATATCAAAATATTTATCTCTTAGTATGTACCCGACGTTACGTAGATTGCTAATTTAAGAAACGAACGAAAAAAAAGACTTCAGAAAAGCTACATTGAGTTTATAAGAGAAAAGAAATGTAGTATTATTGCTTTAAATCGATATCATCCCTTCAGTGAGCGGTATTTGAATGATACTGTATGAATATCTACTGCTTATGGGTTATTTAAACTTTTTTTTTTCTTAACATTATTTACACATAATTATAACACCTTCACATTAAACAAAAAAAAATAAATAAAATAAAATAAATAAAAATACAAAAAACAGTATCGAATCAAATGGTTCAGAGCTTAGTACAAAAATTTGACTTTTTACTAATATGTAAGGATACTAAGGTATCTATATTACCATATGTACTCCTTTGTCTTATTCAAACTCAAACTTCACGTTTTAGGATAAGAATATTGAATAATTATTAAAACGAGTATACCAATATGCACAATCACTAAGGCGCATGATCCTTATTCCGCATTTATGGCTTTTTGCTGGCCTACACATCCTCCCCTATATATTAATGCATTGGTTAATACATACATATGTACGTCCAGCCAGATGTATACAGGACTGACTATATAATCTGTCTGCACAAAAAAAAGACAAATCGACAAAGAATTCATATTTTTTTTTATCACTAACTTCACACTATTTATGTATACAGACATAAATTATAAAAGAAAATCATTATATTTATATTCAAGAGACATTTTAAGCTAAAAAGTCCACGCGTAGACATGTATTATATGTATATATCAGTTGGAAAGAGTTTTTTTTTTTTTTCAACATATTTCAAGATTCGAATTTGTCTGCCCATGTCGTTTAGCTTTCATTGTTTACTACAGCCCAGATAAATAAATGTGTATATATATATTTTCTAAATACATATATACACACATTTTGTAACCTTTTCTCCCCCATTCCTTGATACTTAACTTTCATGTCCACATATTTTTAATGGGTACATGAAATAAACATTTGTGGGGTCACATACATGTGAAATATGAACAATTTAATTGCATTTCTAGCTAACTATTAGTAACACACAAATTTCAACTTTAAAAACCAAAAAAGTAGGATATTACTTTAAATTCTATTAGAAACTTGTTGCATTATATAATCCAATTAGAGAATGTACATATATGCATCTACCTAATAAATATTTAACTTACAAAATGTACTAATGAAAAAAAAGGGAAAAAATAAATAAATTAACAATCACAAATGAATAAAGGACCATTGTTTCTGTATCTTCCATCAGTTTTGTGTATAACATTGTTCTCGTATAGATATAAAATATAAACTACATGCAATTGTCTCAACATTTCAGCAATAAAAGATTGTGTGAAAAAAAATGTTGTAAATCTTAGTCATTTTCCATTTAAGCCTCATATGTGAAAACTTTCAACAGGAAACGATTTCTTAGTTTTACTGTAGCGAATTCAAAATGCGACAGGTGTTTTTCGTTGAAGTAATACAAAAAGAAAGAAAAAAAAAAGATTGCATTAAAAGAAAAAAAAAGTTAAAATATGAAATATCAGTTTTCACTATGAGTTCAAAGTTGAAAAGTTGTAATAATTATCAGAATAGAGAGAAGGGATTTCAAATGTTACTTTACCTTACTTCGTTTGAGAACTACGAGCAAATAGATGGCAATCAATGTTTGTTGAAGCTATCTGTTGATTTTTAAAGAACACCAGGGCTTCTGCACTCACGAAGCTATCGCACATATACACAACAAAACGCATCCAATCGATACGATGAATGTGAAAATTTACGTTTTATTACAGCTTTGATATATTATGCAGTTAAACAATTCAATTAACTAATGCATAAGCGAAAAACACCGTTAATAGGATTTTGTCATCAGAAACAAATAATCCAAATAGTAAATCTTATATTTTTTCTATATCTCTATTTTCGTTTGAGATACGCATCCAAAGAAAGGGAGATACTAATTGAATTTATATGTTCAAAGGGATATTTCACTCTGCCAGAAAGAGTGAAGCTTTCAAAATCACAAGGATATAGAGAAGAAGCTTTGAATTATTTTTTTTTTTTTTTACAAAGGAAAGAAGAGCAATATTTGCGAATATCAATACACTACGTACATGTTACATTTATTGGCTTGATGTGCGTTAATAGAGTTTAGAAGGCAATCAACTATTTAAAGAAATTTTAACATCAACAATTCAACAATATCCGTTCTTAACTAAACAACCTGGAGAAGTATAGGTCTCGTTCGTCCTTTTGTCTATTGATTAATGGGAGTGTCCTTGTAGTTTATCGCATGCTTGCTTTTACAAGCTTTACAGGGGGGGACTTTTAACAGATACTTCATTCCAAGGTGAACGACATACCCTACGGTCTATTAAGAGCTTTTTTTTCTAAGTTCTCATTATGCGCATCTATGACAACAACTTACAGGGTGTAGCCAAAGCGAATAATCAATTTTCAATTCCCATGCTTGAAACATCGAAATCTAAAATGTTTCACTGGCTTGAAATTAGTCAAAATTCAATCGTTGAAGCTTCGTACCACTTAATGCCTGGCAGTTATTTTTATCGGCATCTCTGCTGGCAACAAATTGGACACAAATTGCATATGTATCCAGTCCACATTTTCAAAGGCGTGCCAATACTTAAATACGTCATTACCCCTTCTGACTGAATCAGCAATCTTCTAAGCTTAATTCTGTCGTCATCAGGATCGAGAACTCTCAGCTGTAACTGGTCCTTTAACAGTGTTGCGTTCATGCTGCTAATCTCAAAGTCGTGTTTATTTGTTTATAAGTTTATTTTTATTCTTATCTTTTCTCAATTTCTTCATACAATGGAAACTTAATTGTATACCTATTGCTAAATATATACGTTATTTAATTTGGATCATTTTTATTTTATTTTTTATTTTTTTTCCATATGCCTTGAAATAAAATAACATTGGTGTCTTTCTGGGATGAGAGAAGTGTACATACGTACACATGTACACATATATAGACGCATAAATTAACATATAGTTTATAAACAACACAAAAGAAAAAACATTTATTTAAGCTATTGCAATAATTCTAAAATAGAATTAACGAAAACACGTTCAATGGCAGTTATTCTCTTAAAGTTCTAAAAATATTTAGAATATGTATGTGAAGTTGTATTTGCGTGTAGATTCATGAAGTCCACGATTATTGCATTTCTTATTGTTATACTTAATTCATGCAAAACAAATAGAGAACAAATAACCTACACCGTGCTTATGGTAAAACTAGCCAACACGGTGTACGATAATTAACTGATCGTTTTTCATTTGAAATAAAGTCCAAGTTCTTTCACACAATATCATGCCACATATGCAAATGCGTTCGAGTGGAGATTTTATATAAAAAAGACAAATTTATTTGCACTTTAATGAATTTTTTTCGAATTTTCAGTTGATCGGGTAATAACATATTTTTTGTTTTATTTTTTTTTTTGGTTTTTTTTTTTGTTTTTTTTTTTTAAAGATTCATATAATCTTGGATGCTTATATTTAAACTGTAGTAGATATAAATACACAATAATATAAGATTATGAATTAATAATAATAGAATTCAATAATGAAATAGGTGTCATGCGTTTATTATATTTCTGTGTCGATTAATATTGTTTCTTGGTTTTGTATTTGACCCATTTGATGTGGAAATAGTCCCCTTTTGCGCCATTGATACTGTTGTGGGTAATGGTGATAATAATGCTGTTGTTGCTGATGAAAAAATTGTTGCAGATGTATCCGATGTTGTTGCGGTCAGATGATCGTATGCAGAGTTTTCCTCTTCAGAAAATTGCAAACTTTTCGTTAAATCATCTTTGATTTTAATTGCATCATCATCACCTTTAAGTGGGTATACATCCCCATACGATTCCAAAGATTCTTTACCTTTACTATTGCTGCTAAGATTCTTCTCCTCACCACTAATTTTTCTTCTCCCATTCGTCAATATGTCCGGTACTAAGAACTTATGCTGTAATTCCTGCCGCTGACGTTGTACCTGATAACTAGCATTGCTTCGATTTTTATTGTTGCATGCAGACTTGTGACGTGACACCGTTTGCAAGTGTAATATTAAATTGGTGTTGACTTTGCTGTTTTTACTATTGCTGCGATTATTGTTATTATTATAATTGTTCACATTGGTGGGATTGTAATAGTTACTATTAAACATCCGATGATAGTAAGATTCTTGCTGAGACTGTGATATATGCTGTTGATAGTGCAACTGATGTTTAAGTACACATGCATTAGAACATTTAAAGTAAGTATTAAACCGCTATAAATGATGCACGGTTAACTCACCGCACTAGTATCACTCGATGATAGCCCACTGAGGACTGTATTTGTAATAATATCATCCGAATGATGATGATGATGATGCTGCTGCTGCTGTTGATGGTGATTATTGCTGGGCGTTGCATGCATATTTCGGAAACTATCAATACCACCGCCGTTCGAATTGAAACCGCTACTAATAACATCACCGAAATTAAATGACGTAAGCTCGGTTGGATAAAGATAGAAAATTATGAACATTACGGTGTATATAAACAAATGAAATAATATGCACGTCCATATAAGATTGATCTATTAAGAATTTTATGTTAAGTCATATATTTTCGAAAGCAATTACCAAATCTTGACTGACCTTTGTTTTTCGGCCGTATTTAGTTATACTCACAAATGGAACCAATGCTATTGTCAGAAAGATACCACATAGAATACCAGCTAAAAGACCGGCAAAGTTCAGTTGCCATGGTAAAGTGCCAATACCAAATAATAGGCCACCAATTATAATGAGTTTAAACAGCGCTATGTGCGGCTTTCGTAACTGCTTCCAATGAATAAGTATCAGGAGTACAACTAACGATGCAATAACCCCAGCCAGTGAGGCGAGTGGGCCAACCTTTTAGAAAAACACAAAAAAAATCATCATATATACTCAATAAAATATTTTACACATTGCACATACCTCAGGTTTGTAGGGTACTAGCACAGCACTTGTCAGATTTCCAGCTAGCCCCGATCCTATGTAGACAATTGCAGTACGTATTGGTCCAATAAGACGTTCCAGGTCTGCTAAGAAAACGTGTTGAAAGGCAACTGTTATGGCTAGGTGTAAAATACCGGCGTGCAAACAAAGCGATGTGAATAGCCGATAAAACTGATCGGGAACTTCAATTGAAAAGAACGGAAACATTCCACAAACATTGTTCAGGCATGAAATCTAGAAATTCAGAGCATTTTGTTAGATACCCAAAACGAATAAGATATACCATGTACACATTACCTGGGAACACAAGGAAGCCTCTTCATGAAAATAGCCATTCACAAAATCACAATACTCTCTAGTGGTTATGCGACACTCGCCAAATACGCCCGTACAACATGGGTGGCCGATCACCTCACACACCATATGCTCAGCTGTATGATCCTTAAAGCGGAATCTTTGTGAAAACGAATTCGTTTTACGACAAATCGGCCACTTTGTGATGTCGTCTGGCCATTCATATGGTGCTATAGAGGCCGGCGCATCACAGAACTTAGGGTCAAGGCCACAAACGGAACCAGATATGCGACCCCCAGGACCTGATTCCCCCGGTGACCATTTCTTCCACGTTGAAATTGATTTCTTCAATTAAAAAAAAAAAAAATAATTAGATATTGCATTATAGTCTCTATTGAGATTGCACAAACTAACCGTTGGAAAGAGTCCCCTTACAGAGCAATCGGCCTGAGAGCTCTGAACACATCCAGAGTCGTCATTTCGAATGCAACAAGCTGTTTCACGCTCCTGACGTCTTGTTTTCGATATAACATCCATTATTTTTATGTCGCGCCGCATACACGTTGCAAATTTTGCTCCCATATGAACTAAGTCACTATTTTTTGGTCCTATCCATACGTTTCGTTGCTCATGGTGCTGCACAGTTTGCAGGCTGAGACTTGTAACCAAAACTTGTCCAGTCTTCTGCTCAACACCGAAACCAATCGGTCCAATGCCATAGCATATCAGGGACAGTGTTAGCACAAGAATTTGAACAGTATTAATCCAGTAAGTAAAGAATGGTCGATGATCGCTACGATCGTCCAGGTCTTGTACTGAAAACAGTTTTACCTTGCGTGCAACAGGACGTCTAGAGTTCTCAAGCACTCCGTCTAATAGCTGTGATGAAATTCTTGTTCCCCGACTGCTTGTTCTCTGCTGTACGCCCATTGCATTGCCAATGCTGTGTCCAATGTTGCAACCATGAATTTGCTGCTGCTGCTGTTGCGTATGCTGTTGATCAATTATTGCCGACGTCCTCCAACCGTGTACTCGTTCACCCATATAAATCTGTCTCTGGTGTTCGATAATTTTCGCATTCGTACTCCTGCCATTGGCAACATTCAAATTCGCAGCATCATTGCCCGGCGAGTCAAAGAAGACGTCCTCTTCCTGCAAGGCGGTTAAGCCTTCGCAAATATCGCTTGGATTGTCGCCATTTATTGCTGTGACATGTGCTGGAGCGAAGCTACGTGACCATTGCCGCTGATAACGATGTTGTCTTTTGTTCAGAGTCTGTACTATATAAGACAAACCAGCTATTATCATTGTCGGAACAGATGCCTTACGTTCAACGTGCTGCCCATGATGGAAATCTGCCATGTCAATGTGCGACTGCACCTGGGATTCTTCGGTATGTGCTGGCAATATATCAGGCCGTTCTGTTGGTGGCTGCTGTGAGGCGTTATGACGACGTCCATTATTGCCATTTAGCTCACTCTCTGATTTCAACGACCCAAACCGGCGAATGGCAAACCGACGTTGCCTTCCTGTCCACTTAATGCGTTCGTCATTTTCACTCTGTGTGTCTACACCAAAAAACTTTGCAATCTCCTTACGTACATATTGATTAAGACGTTGTTTCCGAGTAAATCGATGTTGCAACTGTTGGCGTGTGTTTAAAGAATTGTGATTGCCGTTTACTCCAGCCCCAGTGATGTTGCCTGAGGCCACTATGTGAGTGGAACGGTTCTGCGATAGCTGCTGCTGCTGATGATATTGCTGCTGTGGGGGTTGCTGATGCTGATGTTGATAATGCTGCGGTTGTTGCAAATAGTGTGGCTGTTGATCCTGAAGCAACTCTTGAGGCTGGTCGTGCACCTCCTTGAAAATTTGCAACTCTTCGTGTTGGTCTAGTTGCTGTTTTGGAAAACTCCTATTGCTATATGTCTGAGTTTGACGCTGCTGCTCGATACACATGAACTCATCTTCTTTTGGTTGAACTTGTTGCGATTGCTGCTGGTGATGTACGGAAGGGGACAGCGGGGAAATATTGGATTCACTGGTTGATGGTGTAGAGGTGGAAGATGTTTGTTCGTTCGATGTTGCGCTCTCCGCCGATCCAGAAGCTTCTGGCAAGTTTTGCAAGGGTACTGGACTAATCGGACCAGTAGTCTGAGTGGTCTGATGAACTCCAGTAGTTCTTCGCATTGTATTGCAATGCAAACAAGTTCCATTACTGGGCTCTGATAGAACGCTCACTGGCGTAACGACACGACCAACAGTCGAACCAATGTACTCAATGCTTGGAGTTCGCGAAACAAAGTCGCTTAGAATGCAAGAAGTGTTGCGAGGCGTACGCAGACCACCATTTGATGCAACCGAACTGGTCTGCTGTTGATAATTGCTCACACTATGGCGTTGAGATGGTGAATCTATTGAGATATCATCGCTAGCTGTACTGCATTTATAGCCGCCTCTGACACGAGGTGATGTTGCATAATGATCTGCGTTGGAAAGTCGGTCGTGGTGTGGGGTATTTTGGCTCACATTAGATAAGTTGGACTGAACCGGCGGATCACTTATACAGCACTTCATACGGAAGCGGTACGGTAGTGTGCTGACGTTAGGATGATGTGATGATTGTTGCTGTTGCGAGGATGATTGAATCTGAAGTTGTTGATGAGGTAGGTTTGGGCTTTTGACAAGTGTATGGTAGCTGCCACTTGTTAAGGAGGCTGATGACGTGGATGCAGTGTGATGAGTGCTCTCTGGATAGATCTCCGAAGGTGGCGGGGGAGTGGGAACATATCGTTTTACAGGAGTATGCACAGTCGAAGACAAGTACGTGTATGCATCACTCGACACCAAAGGTGTACTATTTGCCAAAAAGTGCGTCGATGTTACAAATCGATCACACTTGGGTGAGATCTCACGAAAACGGTCAACCATACGAAAACGCGAATTTGGCGACATCGATCTCTGCAACGAACTGTTGATACCCACACCATACTTATGAGATAGATTGGCTGTCACAGATGGCTGCTGCTGCGAAGATTGTTGCGATCCAGTCACTATTATGGGCGATGGCTGTGAGTCTGTAAAATGACTATTGCTACTCACTGAACTTGACGGAGATGGAATACTCATTATAAACCTATCGCACGTGGGTGCGGGTGATGGTGGCGGCAGACAGCAAGTGACATTGTCTTCAAATCGCACGTCTGTTGGGTGTATGGACAACTTCGAGCCAATGTGATGAAATCCACCCTCATTCGGATGAGGACTGTAGCGACTCGGTGAGGTGAAGCTATTTGTATTCGAGCCACTAACTCCCGTATCGTTTATATCCATATTATCCGCAGGATCTGCAGAAACTCCCGCTACGGCTGTCAACAATTGCTGCTGATACGTTAGAGACGATCTCCGACGATGAGCCGTACTATTTGTTATGCTTAGCAAATTCCCATCGTTTACGGAAGTCGGTGTTAATTGTGCGGCTGTATTGCTTGAGGCAGACGACGATAACATCGATGGTTTCGCTCCCCTCTGTCGATAGAAGTTTTTGTGTTGGCCTTGCGGATTGCCTTCACTATTGCTACGACAATTACTGCCTCCTATCGGGCCGTAGACCGAAGTTAATTCTTCCGAATTTGAATTGTAATGTTGATGGTAATTATTCTGGTGATATGCGCTACTGTCTTCCGACGACATACGTAGCCGTTTGCGTATTTACCTTACCCCTTGCTGAAAACTGTTGGCTTGTTTTCATACATCCCTCAGCACACATTGGCGACTCTGTAGCGGATAACAAAACACACGACAATACACGAATTTGATTAGATCTGTAATATTGTCAAAACATAAACTTGAAGAAGTTCATGAACAAAATGATTGATTGATGTCTTATATACATATGCAGGAAATGTTTAGATTTGCACGACGGTAAGTCTGAAACTAACTTAAGGACGTTCTCCTCTTCAAATGACTCTTGTATGAGTAGAATTCGGTTATCAATATTAACAACACAAGACAAGTTTATATGATAAAAAAAAAAATAAAAAGGATTGAGACAACATCCGAAATAATATTAGGCATATAGAACAAAGCTTGTATATACAATTGCATGGAAGTTCAATCAGAGTTAGGATATAGAACGAGAAAAATTTAGAAGCTTGAAAGCTCCTGTGCATGGTACTCAGAAACCCTTATGGCTTTGTGAAACAATAACAACAAAACGAGAAAGAAAAAAGAAACACTTAAGTATACATATGTATATTGCAATAAAACACGAGTCTTGTACATATAAATATGTATGAACAAAAATGTACCATCGAATAAATAATAGCTTATGTCAGTGTTCACATACTCCCCATGGCTATCTATGTACTCGAAGGCACTTTGAAAGAAAATTTAACTGCATTATTATTAAATTTGTTGACAATAGTAACCTATGTCCACAAATTACACTATAAACATACCATTGTGGTTGGCAAAAGAACGGCCTTGCACCCCTATCATGTTATTTTTTTTTTCTATTCTTTTTTAACATTATTTACAAATGAAATCGAAGCTACCATATTTTCACTGAGTTTACTTCTTTACATTTATAAATGACCTATTTATTCAAAAAAAAAAAATAATAAGAACCACAAATTTGTTGAACAAAAAAAATGTTTAAACATACCGAAGAATGAGGAGAACCCAGCTTACACATTACAGTCGCAAGGGGAGGAATGTACACATATTTTTTTTCTTTTTTTTTTTTTTTTTTGTTCGGTATTACTTTATATTCAGGGAACTCAAATAAAACAAATTACAAGAAAACAATTCAGAATTACGAGGGTAACATACGAAAGCTTACTGTTATAGCACTTTTCATCACAATGTTTATCTACATATGATGTTGTACATCATTGTTCCTTGTTTATTTTTCATAATGAATTATTATGATTTTTTTTGCTTTTCGAAAACGTTCATCGTGAGCGATTCTCTATATATTTTAGCGACAAAAAGAATATTTTGTGATTCTTTGGATATTCGACATTAAATTAACTAAGCCAACCGATGTAGGGAATTCACAGTTTTCAGCGCTTGCGTGTATCATCAATGCTTGCAACCACCAAGGGTACACAATGTGGTTCAATATATTTTGTCTTAAGGAAAATAACATCCCTTAGATACGAATATCCGAATATATTATGTATGTATGTAAAAGATGTTGCTAATCACATAAATAAATTATTAATTATTTATTTATTTATTTAAATAAGTTCTTTTTGGTCTGTTTATAACGAAGTCTATACTTGTATCAGGTGGATACATTTTGGGAAATGATTCGACCATCTAGTGGTCAATAGTCAAACCTACCACAGAATCTCAAGAGCTTTCAGTGAAGTTTAACAATTGAAAGTCCTTAGCTATTTGTTTATTGTTATCCTCCCCGTTTCTAATTCACATCAAAATTCAAGGTAAAACCACAAAACAGACAAATGTTTCACACCAATGAACATTGTCGGTACATTTCATTTCATGTATATCGCATAGGTGTATATGTATAATATATGTATGCATATATGCATGCAGCCAAACACGTTGTATTGATTTTTTTTCCGGATTAATACACGTATTATCATACAAAAAAAAAAAAATATTTAAGTACAGATCTCTGATTGGGAAATAATTCTTATTTCATTTCTTCTCTTCGGATATTATTCGTGTCAAGTCAAGAGTGAGGGGGCATACAATGCATACACATATACACATTTTTCAAGGAGCATTAATCGATATCACTTTTAGAGATTTTCATAAGTGGGTATGTACCGCATGTACAGAGGAGTAGCATCCTTATGGCCTAGATGTAAAAGCGAAAATGAACTATAAAAAAGCTTTGAATAAGTTTTGTAAAGCATATTTCACCAGGACTTGCATGCCCAATATGTATATCCAATACGTTTTCGTAGTCAATGTGCAGGTTCCGCGCTTTTACTCATTTTTTTTTTTTGTTGTTAAATTCGGAGGGGCATATTGGCTTTTGCTGCTATTGCTAACTGCTACATGAACTTTTGTGTTGCTTTTGCACTTAGTAGTCTTTTCTCTGTCATATCGTTGTCATCTTATATCAGAGTTCTGTGATGATTTCATAAAAAAAAAAGTAAAACAAAATTAGAAGTGAATATCTGATAAACATTTAATTATTCTTCATACAATTTGAATTCACAGTGTGCACACATGTATGTGTGTGAATTAGTTTTACAATTGGATATATAATAGTATAGAGAAGAAAAAAAAAACGAAACAAAGATATAAGATCATTGCGTAACATTTATAACAATAAACGTCATTTAAGCAAATTAAGCAAAATTTGAGGACAAAACTGACACGACAAGACGAAAATGAGTGAAATATCATATCATTTGATTTTTAATTTTTGCTCCCCTTGTAATTGATTGCCTCTCAGCATATTTTCAAACAAATTATATATCCAATTTTATCTCAATTGATATTATTTTGAAGATGATGTGTGTATTTGTATTCAATGAAATTTCATGCTTCTCTTCTCTTCTCTTCTCATCTTTTTTTTTTCAGCAAAAAGAATCGATCGATATAATACTTTGAATAGACTGAAATCGAATTTCAGAGATCACTGAAACGAAATTGTATTGCAATAAAAGGAGAAATACCTATAATCAATATCAAATCATGTTGGCACTTTCGCAACGAATCTTGAGGCAGTCACCATTAGTGACTAGGTAAGTTTAAAGTTGAATACTTAGAAATTGTTTGTGTTGTTTGTATGATATGAAATTGCATAATGCTGCACTGCAGTGCATTGAGTATACCAAGCCTCTCCATCAGTTATTATGGTTTCGCATTAACTGTTTCCTTATGCACACAACATTACGTGCGTATTCACACACATGTATTTATAGAGTTCGTGACAAAGGAATGAAATTAAAATATTTATATATACGATATTTTGTATAATTTATTTCTTGTTATGTCTTCTTACCTTCAGGGTGACTGATCGCGGCATCAGCTCGGTAGTGCCAGATAATAAAATCTCTGAATTTGGTATTAAAAATGAGCCCATCCTGCAATACGGGAAGAATTCTTCGGAGACAAAATCTCTAAGAGCTGCTTTAAAGTCGACATCTGCAAACTGTGAAGAGATTCCAATTGTGATTGGTGGAAAAGAGTATAAGACTAAAGATATCCGTTATCAGGTTATGCCACATAACCATGGACACAAGTTAGCGAAATTCTATTATGCTGATAAGAACTTGATTCAAGAGGCGATAAAGACAGCATGTGAAATGCAAGTCAAATGGGATCGAAGTCCAATTAGTGAACGTATTAATATATGGAATCGTGCCGCTGATCTGATGGCTGGAAAATATCGTCAAGATCTAAATGCCGCAACAATGTTGGGCCAAGCCAAAACTGTGATACAAGCTGAGATTGATTCAGCTGCTGAATTGATTGATTTCGTCAGGTAACTTTTGTAAAAGTCCAACTGAATATGTTAAACATAAATCAATACACACAGAATGAATGCATACTTTTTGAAAGAGTGCACAAAATACCAGCCAATTAGTGAAGATATTAATGTTACAAAAAATTCAATGCGATATCGAGGAATTGATGGTTTTATAGCTGCAGTGAGTCCTTTCAACTTCACTGCAATTGGAGGAAATTTGTCATATACACCAGCATTAATGGTAAACTGGATCTCCGTATAATGAGCTCGGTGTATTAAATTTAATTCTTCCAGGGCAATGCTGTTCTTTGGAAGCCATCGGACACAGCCATTCTTTCCAACTGGCGTATCTTTAATATTATGCGTGAAGCCGGTGTCCCCGATGGTGTCGTTAACTTTGTTCCAGCTGATGGGCCTGTTTTTGGCGATACCATAACTAAGTCTCCCAACTTAGCTGGTATCAATTTTACAGGATCAGTTCCGTAAGACAAATTGTTGTTTTTTTTTTCACAGCGAAGAAGGGTTTAACTATTTGATTTCGTCTAGTACATTTAACCGTCTATGGAAACAAGTAGGCAACAACATTGATGCCTATGTCAATTTTCCACGGTTAATCGGCGAGTGTGGTGGCAAGAACTTCCATTTTATTCATCCATCAGCCGAGATCGAGAGTGTTGTTACAGGAAGCATACGTTCGGCCTTTGAATATTGTGGTCAAAAATGCTCAGCTTGCTCGAGAATGTATGTTCCCGAATCAATCTGGCCAAAAGTAAGTTCTTCTTCAATTCGTTGAAGTAACAAAAGTGTAAACGCAATTATTTCAGATCAAGGATGGTCTTCTGGAGAAAATTGCACAGTTGAAAATAGGCGATGTTGAGGACTTCTCTTCATTCACTTCAGCCGTTATTGATGATAAGGCATTTAAACGAATTACTTCTTATATTGAGTATGCTAAGAGTAATCCCAAGACACAAGTTCTGGCTGGTGCAACTTATTCAGACAAAACTGGATACTTTGTGAATCCAACTATTATCCAAAGCGATGATCCATTAGACAAACTTATGCGGGAAGAGATCTTTGGCCCGGTTTTAACAATCCACGTTTACAAGGATAGTGATTTGGAGAAAACTATTAAATTGGTATCAACTTCAACACAGTTTGCATTGACCGGAGCCGTATTTGCACAGGACGAGTAAGTCACACGAAGTTTTGATTAGATGTGTGTGTTAATTTGATGAAATTTTTCAAAATACAGACAATTCTTGAAGCGTGCACTCGAAGAATTCAAAATGGCAGCGGGTAATTTCTACATCAACGATAAGTCGACTGGTTCCGTAGTTGGACAGCAGCCATTCGGAGGTGGTCGAATGTCTGGTAAATGAAATCAAACTATGACATTTGGCTCATATACTCAACGATCATATTTTTCAGGTACAAACGATAAGGCTGGTGGTCCACACTATATACTCCGTTGGACTTCACCACAATCGATTAAGGAAACATTTGTTCCTCTTCGTGAAGTCGACTATCCATACATGAGAGAGTGAGCATTTAAGCACAAACACAAATAGAAAAGTTTAAATTTAGATAAGAAGGGCACCATACTCTATGTCCGCCTTTTAAACCTGTCGTTGTATTTAAGAATCTCAACACCGTATTATATCTAATTCGTGTTTTAATCGCATTTTTCCTATCTTCATATGAGTTAATCTAGACTGATGCCCATTGTAAATTAGACCGTTCTAATAAATAAATTTGCACATACGTTTCAATGTATACATGAACTATATAATGAAGTTGTTGTTGTTGTTTCCAACAGAACTGGAAGCATTCACACAAAAAAAAAAAAAAAAAACAAATGAATCTCATGATTTGATAAACTGGCCGTTGGCTCCCTAATTTTCTTTGTACATTTTAGTTCATTTGGAATTTTTGTTTTATTTTTAAGAAAAGAAGAACTAACACTTGACAATATTTAAGGATATTTTTTAATACTAATAAAATATGTATATGTATGTAATCTACTCACATATTTATGTTGATTTAGTATGTTGTATTCGGATGTCAGAAATAAATCGAAGAAGTCCACAAATAGAAGAAAGAAAAAAAGAAGAACAGTCTAACACGACTTGACAGATTTCCCATGCCAGAAAGCATTTTGAGTTTTAACTTAGTGTTGCATCGTAAAAAATTTCTGATGAATCAATGCATAAGAATTTCAAATCCAATCTCTTAAGTGTATATATGTATGTAAACTGTTGAAAATTTATACCATAACAATAAAACAAAGAAAACTGGTATATGCAAGCATGTGTATTTGTTTATTTGAATATCGTCAAAATATATATCTTACGTCGTCACACATTCTCTGATCGTTTTGGTAATCGATGTGGTTTTTGTTTTTGTTTTTTTTTTAAAGAGCCTCTGGAAAATGATTTCGAAAACAATAATTTGTATGCAAGTATGTAAGACCACGAGAATCCTGTTGGTTTCTGTTGAAAACGCCTTGAGTTACGAAACAAAAAGAGAAGCAAAAAAAAAAAAAAAAAATGTATGGTATGTAAGAGTGAATATATTTATTTGGACTGTCCAAATGATTGTTATATACCGAATCGTATATATATATGAGCACATGTGTTTGCATTTTGCCTTAAAAATGATATATGAAAAAACGTACATTGATTCGTTACTTTTTTTTAATTGTGTTCCTTTCTATGATGCTCTATACATTATACAGTATATGTTTCTTTTTGATAAATGATCAAATAGATTAAATAAATAGTTGTTAATTAAATTTTTTATTTCTTAATTTTACATACCTCCAGTTGCAATACAAATCTAAATAATAACCTATTTCTGTTGCATGTTTTTTTTTTTTTGTTTTTTTTTTTTTTTTTCTTTTAAATGCTAAACCATTATCATAAATATTTTATTTTAATAAATTCTAATAATTCCTGTATACATGCGCTTTATACTCGAAAAGTTGTAATCGTAGATTTGATAAGATGAAATTATATTTTATTTATCTTTATATAACAATATAACAATAAGTTTAATTATTCAAATATACTTACAATTTGTTCAAAAATCAATAAAATGAAATGAATCATAATAAAATATGAAAACACGTACATATACAACTGGTTCAAGATCATAAATAATTGATTAAAAACAAAAAAAAAAGAGAAGAAAAGAAAAACACGAAATTCATTGTGAAAAACAGCACAACACAACTGCTTCACAACGAGATTTGAGTTCAGTTTTCACATTCAGGTTATTTTTGTTTTGTTTTTTTTTTTTGTGGATAACATATTAGATAATAGATACTCGACTTCAATCAATGGAACGACAATTAAAAAATCTGTAAATTTAAACAGAACTATGCGAATTGAAGGAAATGGACCACGCGGAATGATCAATTAATTTTTCTTTATGTTTTTGTTCAAAATCAAAATACATGTCTTTACAAACAAATAACATTGATGATAGATGATTAAATTGTTTTCAAGAAGCTGTCAGTAATTGTGTTAGCACATATCAATATTTTTAAATATTCACCTTCAATCCCTGTAGTATTTCTTATTAATTTCAAGTAAATTGGTAAGAGAGAAAGGGAAAACAAAATAAAAAAAAATAAAATAAAAAGGAAATAGGGAGAGAAAAGAAAAATAAATATCGGATAAGAAAATACAATCCCCTCCTTATGGCAAAATACTATCGCTTAGTCGTAATTCTTAAATTATGAGTTGAAATTCACATAGAAAACGTTTATTACATATATAAATGTTTGTAACCTGCACATATGAATTTATTTTAAATTTATTTATTTCGATTAAGATTAGATTTATCATAAAAATATGTAATTATACTTTTCCAAAGTAGACTTGTTCTTTTCATAACTCACAACACGTAATTAAATACTGAAAATAAAACGAAATCAATATTAAATGGTGGTGAAATATAAAACAAAATAAAAAACAAAAAACAAAATATAAAAAGAATAAAATGAAAAAACGATGATATTAGTAAAATGAAAAACAAAAGAAATTAATTAAAGAGAAATCAGTTGTGCTAAGAACTAAAATGAATACATGAACTGATCAATTAGAAATCATTAGTAACAAATAGTTAAACTCGTATTAGTTAGTATTGAGTACCCGAAACATCTTGCTCAGTATTTCCGCGATTAGAAGATCCTGATGATTTATTAGAACCATTTGTTATAGTCACTGGAAACAGACAAGAAAATATTCATAGTAAAATTTAAATCTACCACATATGACGGGAAAATAAAATGACCAGGAGTTCATCTACACAATAGACTAACAGAACGGCAAAGCAAAGATCAATAGACTAGTTCAATTCTAGATAACTTTTTACACTCTTTAGAAGCTACATATCATAGAATGATAGGAGAAGAGTTCTAAATAAAATTGCTTACTTTGGTTTGTTTGATGGATTATCGATGTTATGTCACTTTGTGATGCCGAAATATCTTTACTCGTTAGGACATCTGAACTACTTGAACCTATTGACAAACAAAAATACACACAATTAGGAAATATATATTCACAAAGTTAATGTAAAGGGTCAATACCAATACCTGATGAGATGTGTCGTTCAGTGAGACCATATTGAATTGGCTGATACCCATGACTCGGGTTGTATGTGGCTAAATATAGAATGTTTGATTAATTTTGTAACACATTTTTGTTTACTTTATTTATATTACCTGAGTATGGCATGTAGATTGGAGGATTCGGAAGAGGTGCAATATCGCTAGTAATGCTCTCGGTATCACCCAGGCTGACAGTAGATCGACCTAAACGGTTGAAGAAATGGTGAATTTTTATGAACTGAATAGACGTATGCACAACCTTACAGTTTTGTTTCTTGCCGTCACTGAGGACGTAATAGCATTGCTCGGAAAATGTTAACTTATTAACAGTATGTTTAATCAAATTATTTCGTAGCATTGACGAAACTATCCGTCTTGCTTCTCGTCTATCTTGTACATCCTCCACGTTTTCTAAGACCCAATTAACAGCATCAGCGCCTATTTACGAAGAGGAGTTATTGTATACATTAATCTCTTCTTTAATCAAAGACAAAATCAATTACCAATAAATGCATTTGGAATTGTTATTTTTAACCACATTCTATCACGTATTTCTAGTCCGCTATCGGGTTTTGTCATTGCTTTGACAATATCTTCAAGATTATTCTGATCCAGGCGCTCCTTGATTGGTTCTGATATATCCGGAATAATACTATCATGAGATGCTAGGGCTTGTGTATGTGCAACCCAGGCACCGGGGTCGATAGGGCGGACAGGTTCAGTTCGAGGTATAGTAAAATATCCTACATAGTGTTAACATTTAAATATCCTGTAGACGCATCATATGATAGCACACTTACCTTTTGGATTTGGATCCCAACACTTTGCTACAACTAGTTTTATAGGACCAGGTTTTTGAACAACTTCTCTTAAAACTCGAACAGCTTCGTCGTTTGTCATATTCTCGAAATTTACGTCATTTACCTAATCAAGGGATTATGCAATGAACTAGAAATGCATTCAATTATTGAACTTACTTGTAATATCATATCACCGGGTTCTATACGTCCATCTAACGCAACGGCACCACCTTTCATAATACTGCCCACATAGATTCCTGAAGAAATTTTAATCGTAATCAATCAAAATATATGCCACAAGTTGTGTAAGGACATACCCCCATCGCCACCACGATTTGACTGGCCAACTATAGAAATTCCAAGAAAATTCACAGCCTCCATATTTATGGAAACAGTAATTATATTCAAGGACATAGTTGAGTCTGTTATTGAACTATAACTAGAGGTTCTTGACATGCTTGGTGCCCGTTTTTTACGTCTCTGAGGTTTTTTACGCACTTGTAGGCGTTGTATACTACTGCACTCTGTCATATCACGGTCCAAAGTGAGTTCACTTTCGGTGCCAAAGAGGCTTGTGGAATCCAAATCACTTGATAGTACCGATGCTGATTGATACGTAAGAGGTGGCATCATCTGATTGGTAACGCCTGTATTGCCTCCCATTCCTACCCCCATCAGTCCACCAACCATACCACCAGTTGTAGTTTGCATTCCACCAATATTGACGGTAGCTCCACCGCCACCTCCACTTCCAGTTAAACCACTTATTATTTTTTGTTGATTCCTTAGATTTGTGCACGTACGACTATCTATTTCACTTGTTGGCACCTCTGAGCAATTGTCTGATTGATTGGAGCCATCAGCAGAAACAAGCTTCAACATTTGAAAACAAAGAAATAGAAAAAATAAAAATGATCCAAACTGCAGGAAAAAAATAAATTTGTTGCACTAACCCAAGAAACAACACGACCATTGAAACACGGTAAAATAGTCGTATCATCTGCAATTTCTTCCTTGACAACACTAAAACATTAACAAATAGAAAGGAGCACTGTCTTGTCTGGAGGAATTAATTGAATCAGCATAACTTACCCAAAATCTGCGTCCATTGACTTAAAAAAATACTTATAGTTATTACTCTGTTTATTCAGTACCATCTTAAAATCTTTAAGCGTGACTTGCGATGAAGGCAGACCAATTTTAACAAGATACGGTGTTGTCTCATCGTCAATATGATATATTACTTTGGTTTCTTGGCAATTTTTGTCATCCATGTTGACTTTTTTCCAATCTTTGGATCAGGCTTTGAAAGGCTATTTACTTTTTCTTTTTTTTATTTATTTATCGATTATAATAATCTTTAGTTTTTCTTCTTCTTTCTTCGATTTGTCTGTTTCAAATGCTGGCCCCAAAATTGGGGTGGATTATCAAATCCAGAACATCTGAAACATAATTTAACATATGATTTCAAACATTAGCAAAACTACACTTGTTCCCGGATTGTTATATATATGTGTATGCTTTCCAAAAAAAAAAAAAATAAATAAAATTGGTTTTCTTTCAATTATTGCAATGCTATTCAAACAAAAATACTCTCAATACTTTTAGGGATGCGAAATTTCTCAACAAATACTAAAACCACGCAGAGAAATTATGTTAGCCATTAAATTATTCGTTCTCTGTCTGTCACACAGCAAACCCCTTCAACTTTTTTTTACTCGCCTTTTCCGCTACAATTTGTATGCTTGCAATCGTTTACCATTTAATTTTTTTGTATTATTATATGCATAAAGTAATCAAAGAACGCCACACATTTCAGTAGTATCATCTAATCCGGATAATTTAACTACATATGAATTACGTATTATAATTACAAATATTTCCGTGAAATCTGAACATATGAGAACAAGGCGTACAATTACACAAAACTGAAATTCAACATTAGAACAAAAAGTACTTGGTCTGTTTGTCTCCGTTTGAAGGTGGAGTGATTATTCTCCCCCTCCATCCAACGCAAAGGAGGAGAAAGAAAAAAAAAAAAAAGAGAAACACGAATGTAAGTTTTAAGCAATATAGTTTTTACTTTAACAGCTATAAACTCACTTTTAAGCAAATTTGTATTTGAAATAAATGTTTTGGAAGGGTGTTGTGTTTTATTGAAATTATTTTCGATAATATGCACTGCAGCACGAGACGAAAAACCGACCGAGGCCACAAAAGAAAACGAAGTGTGTAGAATGTTAATAGGGGTACGTAGGTAGTAGAATATTTCCAGGGATGTATTTCATTCATGGTTCTGATGACTGTATTCCTTCTAGTAGCAATTTATCCAAATGCAAAATACATCAAGTACTAAATTCAATTATGATTCCAAATTAGGATATGAGCTTCTTATATCTATCTAGATTTTAATGTATATATAAATATAAATATTTTCTTGGGTGAGACAAACATCTACTACTTGCGATACTGCACATAGATTCACCACTCGTTGAGTGTATTAGTACATTATAGCATGTTCCCATACTATGGGGAAGTCAAAGAGAAATGTAATTTTACCACTGCAGAATAGGAAAAAGAAAGAAGAAAGCAGATATTACAGCAGGGATAACAGACACATTTTCTCTCCCCCATCCATTCAATCTGAAAATGGTAGAAATTTCTGGGAAAAAAAAAACTCCACCTTCTTCTGGAGTTCCTGAGATCAGATTCCACTGGAACACAGACAATGAAACAATACAACTTTCGACATAATTACTCTTTATTCATAAATCGAATATGGAACCACTCTGAAAATACAAATCCACATCGTCATTGTCATCAGTAACCCTCTTATTAAACGAATTGAAAAACTTTCCATTTGTATTGGAATCCCAATCTCTTTGCTTCGGTAGTGTGGTTTGAATGAGTCTGTCTCTTTCAGCTTGCGTATCATATTCACATTTTAGATTTGGAATCCAATCATCCACTGGCTTAGGACGAATATCATAGATTTCATCAAAAAACTCAAACACTTGGTCTTTCTTTGAAAAATTATTAAACAGGACACGTTCCCGACGACGCATGTACTTGCCCCACATGAAGGTTAAATGATGGTGGAAACATTGAAATGAGAGATCATCTCCAGCTGCATTGGCGATATCCAACCACTGTTGTAAGCATTCAATTGTTGTTTGTTCAGTTCCGGTGAATAGCGCCGGATTAGCAAGAAGACCCCTTGCTGCCATAATACCATCTGCTTCTGTTTCTTCATATAGCTTTTCTGCATCAGCCAAGGACCGAACATTTCCATTTACAACTAATGGAATATGAATTGATTTTTTTATTTCTGCCATTGCAGATATATCAAGGGGACAAGACATTTTCTGCCATTGTGTTCGTCCATGGATGATGAGAAATGTAGCCCCGCAGTGCTCCAACTGTCGGCAAAGATCCACAGTTGAATTCACATCATCTTGCAACAAACGCAGCTTGACAGAACAGCTAAATTTACTAGGCATATTTCGACGTAATGTTTGAATCATATCCTTAATGATATCTGGTTTTCGGAGCAAAGCACACCCATAACCCTTCGCTATAGCCCATGACTGAGGGCAGCCACAATTTAAGTCAACACCATTGACATAAGGATATACTAACTCACTTGCTGCCAACATTTCACTTGCAGTTCGGGCTGCAAATTGGGCTATTAATGGCCGATCATCTGGGGGGAAAACAAAAATAAATAGTTAATGGTATGTATGTATATTCTGGCGAGTTTGCCAAAACTTACCTAGATTGGTTGTGAATTCGTTCAGTCGTGCTTCCTGGCTTCTTGAAAACGAATCAGATATTATCATCGGAGTAAAACACAATTTCACATTGTTGGACCGCAACAGCTTTCGAAACTCCAATCTAAATAAAGACATACCAAGATAATATGATATCGAAAACATGTTTCCAACTTAGATGGAGATAAAAACTTACTTACTATAACGCACCATCGGAGCGGATACATTTAGAAACCTATTGTGAGTTTTTTCCCATTGAAATAACTCGGTTATGTCCTGCAGTTCATACATTATAGTTTTGCGAGAATGAATATGAAAATTACCAACAACTATATGGATTTTTAACTTTTTATTCTTATTCTAAATAAACAATTGCACTATATTTATGTGTGGCCTTGATGTTTCCATTCAGAAATGACATTACTATCAATAATCAACTCGCCACCCGACACAAGAAAAATGGAAAGTATACATCCAACTTCCTCGTCTCTTGCCCGTGAAATATTTCAGCAACGCAAAAATTATTTGAGTTTTATTTGTACACCAATCGCCGAAGAGTCAAATAACCTGCAGGTCTGCACTGGAAAACTCAGCATCCACAAGATAGTTTTCCAATCTTAACACGCTCACAAGATTCGTAATTTCACCTCACCTTGCACATGCACACATTCACAAGGCATGGAAAGACACCTACTACAATTTCTGGGCGACTAGTACTTCAGAAAACCGATCGAAAGTCCTTGTAACTAGTGCCGTAGTTTTAACCTTAATTTGTAAATTATTACGCATTAATAAAAAACAAAATAAAAAAAAAATACTTCAGAAGAATGCGAAATGTTGGGCTGCGAACCATTCGCAGACTTTTGGCTTCAACTTTTTTGCTTTGCAGAGTTGATCGATGATTGATACCTCATCTTAAAGGGCACGCTTCGGGCTACAATGGCACACTTCAAACATGCACAGTCACCAGCCAAAATCATATAAAAAATCGAAAAGATAATAATTATTTTAAAAAATAAGACGCAAATAACGGGACTTTTGTTGGTCCGCTGTGTGCGTCTTGAAGCCGAAGTCATACCCTACACTGCCCCATCATTACTTTTTTCCTAAGTCCTCCCGTTTCCGAGATATTCCATGTCAAAATTTTCAATTTTGCAAAAGTATACCTACTACAATTTCTGGGCGACTAGTATTTCAGAAAAATTTTTCTCGAAAAATGGGGAAAAAATGCCAGGCTGCGAACCGTCGCATGCCTCCTGAGCTCTAACTTTTTTGTTTGGCGGCGTAGATCAATGAATGGTGCCTCGCCTTAGAGGGCATGCTTCGCTCTTCGAAATGCCGTTAGACGCGTCTCGATTGAGGCAAGGACTTTTGGGTTATATGCAATGCAAGGTCACATTAGGCAGATTTTTGTTGATTTTCGCCCAATTCATTTCACTTGCGTACGTATAACTTTTTTGTTTGGCAGAGTTGATCGATGATTGATACCTCATCTTAAAGGGCACGCTTCGGGCTACAATGGCACACTTCAAACATGCACAGTCGCCAGCCAAAATCATATAAAAAATCGAAAAGATAACAATTATTTTAAAAAATAAGACGCAAATAACGGGACTTTTGTTGATCCGCTATGTGCGTCTTGAAGCCGAAGTCATACCCTACACTGCCCCATCATTACTTTTTTCCTAAGTCCTCCCGTTTCCGAGATTTTCCATGTCAAAATTTTCAATTTTGCAAAAGTATACCTACTACAATTTCTGGGCGACTAGTATTTCAGAAAAATTTTTCTCGAAAAATGCGGAAAAAATGCCAGGCTGCGAACCGTCGCATGCCTCCTGAGCTCTAACTTTTTTGTTTGGCGGCGTAGATCAATGAATGGTGCCTCGCCTTAGAGGGCATGCTTCGCTCTTCAAAATGCCGTTAGACGCGTCTCGATTGAGGCAAGGACTTTTGGGTTATATGCAATGCAAGGTCACATTAGGCAGATTTTTGTTGATTTTCGCCCAATTCATTTCACTTGCGTACGTATAACTTTTTTGTTTGGCAGAGTTGATCGATGATTGATACCTCATCTTAAAGGGCACGCTTCGGGCTACAATGGCACACTTCAAACATGCACAGTCGCCAGCCAAAATCATATAAAAAATCGAAAAGATAACAATTATTTTAAAAAATAAGACGCAAATAACGGGACTTTTGTTGGCCGCTGTGTGCGTCTTGAAGCCGAAGTCATACCCTACACTGCCCCATCATTACTTTTTTCCTAAGTCCTCCCGTTTCCGAGATATTCCATGTCAAAATTTTCAATTTTGCAAAAGTATACCTACTACAATTTCTGGGCGACTAGTATTTCAGAAAAATTTTTCTCGAAAAATGGGGAAAAAATGCCAGGCTGCGAACCGTCGCATGCCTCCTGAGCTCTAACTTTTTTGTTTGGCGGCGTAGATCAATGAATGATGCCTCGCCTTAGAGGGCATGCTTCGCTCTTCGAAATGCCGTTAGACGCGTCTCGATTGAGGCAAGGACTTTTGGGTTATATGCAATGCAAGGTCACATTAGGCAGATTTTTGTTGATTTTCGCCCAATTCATTTCACTTGCGTACGTATAACTTTTTTGTTTGGCAGAGTTGATCGATGATTGATACCTCATCTTAAAGGGCACGCTTCGGGCTACAATGGCACACTTCAAACATGCACAGTCGCCAGCCAAAATCATATAAAAAATCGAAAAGATAACAATTATTTTAAAAAATAAGACGCAAATAACGGGACTTTTGTTGATCCGCTATGTGCGTCTTGAAGCCGAAGTCATACCCTACACTGCCCCATCATTACTTTTTTCCTAAGTCCTCCCGTTTCCGAGATTTTCCATGTCAAAATTTTCAATTTTGCAAAAGTATACCTACTACAATTTCTGGGCGACTAGTATTTCAGAAAAATTTTTCTCGAAAAATGCGGAAAAAATGCCAGGCTGCGAACCGTCGCATGCCTCCTGAGCTCTAACTTTTTTGTTTGGCGGCGTAGATCAATGAATGGTGCCTCGCCTTAGAGGGCATGCTTCGCTCTTCAAAATGCCGTTAGACGCGTCTCGATTGAGGCAAGGACTTTTGGGTTATATGCAATGCAAGGTCACATTAGGCAGATTTTTGTTGATTTTCGCCCAATTCATTTCACTTGCGTACGTATAACTTTTTTATTTGGCAGAGTTGATCGATGATTGATACCTCATCTTAAAGGGCACGCTTCGGGCTACAATGGCACACTTCAAACATGCACAGTCACCAGCCAAAATCATATAAAAAATCGAAAAAATAACAATTATTTTAAAAAATAAGACGCAAATAACGGGACTTTTGTTGATCCGCTATGTGCGTCTTGAAGCCGAAGTCATACCCTACACTGCCCCATCATTACTTTTTTCCTAAGTCCTCCCGTTTCCGAGATATTCCATGTCAAAATTTTCAATTTTGCAAAAGTATACCTACTACAATTTCTGGGCGACTAGTATTTCAGAAAAATTTTTCTCGAAAAATGCGGAAAAAATGCCAGGCTGCGAACCGTCGCATGCCTCCTGAGCTCTAACTTTTTTGTTTGGCGGCGTAGATCAATGAATGGTGCCTCGCCTTAGAGGGCATGCTTCGCTCTTCGAAATGCCGTTAGACGCGTCTCGATTGAGGCAAGGACTTTTGGGTTATATGCAATGCAAGGTCACATTAGGCAGATTTTTGTTGATTTTCGCCCAATTCATTTCACTTGCGTACGTATAACTTTTTTGTTTGGCAGAGTTGATCGATGATTGATACCTCATCTTAAAGGGCACGCTTCGGGCTACAATGGCACACTTCAAACATGCACAGTCGCCAGCCAAAATCATATAAAAAATCGAAAAGATAACAATTATTTTAAAAAATAAGACGCAAATAACGGGACTTTTGTTGATCCGCTATGTGCGTCTTGAAGCCGAAGTCATACCCTACACTGCCCCATCATTACTTTTTTCCTAAGTCCTCCCGTTTCCGAGATATTCCATGTCAAAATTTTCAATTTTGCAAAAGTATACCTACTACAATTTCTGGGCGACTAGTATTTCAGAAAAATTTTTCTCGAAAAATGCGGAAAAAATGCCAGGCTGCGAACCGTCGCATGCCTCCTGAGCTCTAACTTTTTTGTTTGGCGGCGTAGATCAATGAATGGTGCCTCGCCTTAGAGGGCATGCTTCGCTCTTCAAAATGCCGTTAGACGCGTCTCGATTGAGGCAAGGACTTTTGGGTTATATGCAATGCAAGGTCACATTAGGCAGATTTTTGTTGATTTTCGCCCAATTCATTTCACTTGCGTACGTATAACTTTTTTATTTGGCAGAGTTGATCGATGATTGATACCTCATCTTAAAGGGCACGCTTCGGGCTACAATGGCACACTTCAAACATGCACAGTCGCCAGCCAAAATCATATAAAAAATCGAAAAGATAACAATTATTTTAAAAAATAAGACGCAAATAACGGGACTTTTGTTGATCCGCTATGTGCGTCTTGAAGCCGAAGTCATACCCTACACTGCCCCATCATTACTTTTTTCCTAAGTCCTCCCGTTTCCGAGATATTCCATGTCAAAATTTTCAATTTTGCAAAAGTATACCTACTACAATTTCTGGGCGACTAGTATTTCAGAAAAATTTTTCTCGAAAAATGCGGAAAAAATGCCAGGCTGCGAACCGTCGCATGCCTCCTGAGCTCTAACTTTTTTGTTTGGCGGCGTAGATCAATGAATGGTGCCTCGCCTTAGAGGGCATGCTTCGCTCTTCAAAATGCCGTTAGACGCGTCTCGATTGAGGCAAGGACTTTTGGGTTATATGCAATGCAAGGTCACATTAGGCAGATTTTTGTTGATTTTCGCCCAATTCATTTCACTTGCGTACGTATAACTTTTTTATTTGGCAGAGTTGATCGATGATTGATACCTCATCTTAAAGGGCACGCTTCGGGCTACAATGGCACACTTCAAACATGCACAGTCACCAGCCAAAATCATATAAAAAATCGAAAAGATAACAATTATTTTAAAAAATAAGACGCAAATAACGGGACTTTTGTTGATCCGCTATGTGCGTCTTGAAGCCGAAGTCATACCCTACACTGCCCCATCATTACTTTTTTCCTAAGTCCTCCCGTTTCCGAGATATTCCATGTCAAAATTTTCAATTTTGCAAAAGTATACCTACTACAATTTCTGGGCGACTAGTATTTCAGAAAAATTTTTCTCGAAAAATGGGGAAAAAATGCCAGGCTGCGAACCGTCGCATGCCTCCTGAGCTCTAACTTTTTTGTTTGGCGGCGTAGATCAATGAATGGTGCCTCGCCTTAGAGGGCATGCTTCGCTCTTCGAAATGCCGTTAGACGCGTCTCGATTGAGGCAAGGACTTTTGGGTTATATGCAATGCAAGGTCACATTAGGCAGATTTTTGTTGATTTTCGCCCAATTCATTTCACTTGCGTACGTATAACTTTTTTGTTTGGCAGAGTTGATCGATGATTGATACCTCATCTTAAAGGGCACGCTTCGGGCTACAATGGCACACTTCAAACATGCACAGTCGCCAGCCAAAATCATATAAAAAATCGAAAAGATAACAATTATTTTAAAAAATAAGACGCAAATAACGGGACTTTTGTTGATCCGCTATGTGCGTCTTGAAGCCGAAGTCATACCCTACACTGCCCCATCATTACTTTTTTCCTAAGTCCTCCCGTTTCCGAGATATTCCATGTCAAAATTTTCAATTTTGCAAAAGTATACCTACTACAATTTCTGGGCGACTAGTATTTCAGAAAAATTTTTCTCGAAAAATGCGGAAAAAATGCCAGGCTGCGAACCGTCGCATGCCTCCTGAGCTCTAACTTTTTTGTTTGGCGGCGTAGATCAATGAATGGTGCCTCGCCTTAGAGGGCATGCTTCGCTCTTCAAAATGCCGTTAGACGCGTCTCGATTGAGGCAAGGACTTTTGGGTTATATGCAATGCAAGGTCACATTAGGCAGATTTTTGTTGATTTTCGCCCAATTCATTTCACTTGCGTACGTATAACTTTTTTGTTTGGCAGAGTTGATCGATGATTGATACCTCATCTTAAAGGGCACGCTTCGGGCTACAATGGCACACTTCAAACATGCACAGTCACCAGCCAAAATCATATGAAAAATCGAAAAGATAACAATTATTTTAAAAAATAAGACGCAAATAACGGGACTTTTGTTGATCCGCTATGTGCGTCTTGAAGCCGAAGTCATACCCTACACTGCCCCATCATTACTTTTTTCCTAAGTCCTCCCGTTTCCGAGATATTCCATGTCAAAATTTTCAATTTTGCAAAAGTATACCTACTACAATTTCTGGGCGACTAGTATTTCAGAAAAATTTTTCTCGAAAAATGCGGAAAAAATGCCAGGCTACGAACCGTCGCATGCCTCCTGAGCTCTAACTTTTTTGTTTGGCGGCGTAGATCAATGAATGGTGCCTCGCCTTAGAGGGCATGCTTCGCTCTTCAAAATGCCGTTAGACGCGTCTCGATTGAGGCAAGGACTTTTGGGTTATATGCAATGCAAGGTCACATTAGGCAGATTTTTGTTGATTTTCGCCCAATTCATTTCACTTGCGTACGTATAACTTTTTTGTTTGGCAGAGTTGATCGATGATTGATACCTCATCTTAAAGGGCACGCTTCGGGCTACAATGGCACACTTCAAACATGCACAGTCACCAGCCAAAATCATATAAAAAATCGAAAAGATAACAATTATTTTAAAAAATAAGACGCAAATAACGGGACTTTTGTTGATCCGCTATGTGCGTCTTGAAGCCGAAGTCATACCCTACACTGCCCCATCATTACTTTTTTCCTAAGTCCTCCCGTTTCCGAGATATTCCATGTCAAAATTTTCAATTTTGCAAAAGTATACCTACTACAATTTCTGGGCGACTAGTATTTCAGAAAAATTTTTCTCGAAAAATGGGGAAAAAATGCCAGGCTGCGAACCGTCGCATGCCTCCTGAGCTCTAACTTTTTTGTTTGGCGGCGGAGATCAATGAATGGTGCCTCGCCTTAGAGGGCATGCTTCGCTCTTCAAAATGCCGTTAGACGCGTCTCGATTGAGGCAAGGACTTTTGGGTTATATGCAATGCAAGGTCACATTAGGCAGATTTTTGTTGATTTTCGCCCAATTCATTTCACTTGCGTACGTATAACTTTTTTGTTTGGCAGAGTTGATCGATGATTGATACCTCATCTTAAAGGGCACGCTTCGGGCTACAATGGCACACTTCAAACATGCACAGTCACCAGCCAAAATCATATAAAAAATCGAAAAGATAACAATTATTTTAAAAAATAAGACGCAAATAACGGGACTTTTGTTGGTCCGCTGTGTGCGTCTTGAAGCCGAAGTCATACCCTACACTGCCCCATCATTACTTTTTTCCTAAGTCCTCCCGTTTCCGAGATATTCCATGTCAAAATTTTCAATTTTGCAAAAGTATACCTACTACAATTTCTGGGCGACTAGTATTTCAGAAAAATTTTTCTCGAAAAATGCGGAAAAAATGCCAGGCTGCGAACCGTCGCATGCCTCCTGAGCTCTAACTTTTTTGTTTGGCGGCGTAGATCAATGAATGGTGCCTCGCCTTAGAGGGCATGCTTCGCTCTTCAAAATGCCGTTAGACGCGTCTCGATTGAGGCAAGGACTTTTGGGTTATATGCAATGCAAGGTCACATTAGGCAGATTTTTGTTGATTTTCGCCCAATTCATTTCACTTGCGTACGTATAACTTTTTTGTTTGGCAGAGTTGATCGATGATTGATACCTCATCTTAAAGGGCACGCTTCGGGCTACAATGGCACACTTCAAACATGCACAGTCGCCAGCCAAAATCATATAAAAAATCGAAAAGATAACAATTATTTTAAAAAATAAGACGCAAATAACGGGACTTTTGTTGATCCGCTATGTGCGTCTTGAAGCCGAAGTCATACCCTACACTGCCCCATCATTACTTTTTTCCTAAGTCCTCCCGTTTCCGAGATATTCCATGTCAAAATTTTCAATTTTGCAAAAGTATACCTACTACAATTTCTGGGCGACTAGTATTTCAGAAAAATTTTTCTCGAAAAATGCGGAAAAAATGCCAGGCTGCGAACCGTCGCATGCCTCCTGAGCTCTAACTTTTTTGTTTGGCGGCGGAGATCAATGAATGGTGCCTCGCCTTAGAGGGCATGCTTCGCTCTTCAAAATGCCGTTAGACGCGTCTCGATTGAGGCAAGGACTTTTGGGTTATATGCAATGCAAGGTCACATTAGGCAGATTTTTGTTGATTTTCGCCCAATTCATTTCACTTGCGTACGTATAACTTTTTTGTTTGGCAGAGTTGATCGATGATTGATACCTCATCTTAAAGGGCACGCTTCGGGCTACAATGGCACACTTCAAACATGCACAGTCGCCAGCCAAAATCATATAAAAAATCGAAAAGATAACAATTATTTTAAAAAATAAGACGCAAATAACGGGACTTTTGTTGATCCGCTATGTGCGTCTTGAAGCCGAAGTCATACCCTACACTGCCCCATCATTACTTTTTTCCTAAGTCCTCCCGTTTCCGAGATATTCCATGTCAAAATTTTCAATTTTGCAAAAGTATACCTACTACAATTTCTGGGCGACTAGTATTTCAGAAAAATTTTTCTCGAAAAATGGGGAAAAAATGCCAGGCTGCGAACCGTCGCATGCCTCCTGAGCTCTAACTTTTTTGTTTGGCGGCGTAGATCAATGAATGGTGCCTCGCCTTAGAGGGCATGCTTCGCTCTTCTAAATGCCGTTAGACGCGTCTCGATTGAGGCAAGGACTTTTGGGTTATATGCAATGCAAGGTCACATTAGGCAGATTTTTGTTGATTTTCGCCCAATTCATTTCACTTGCGTACGTATAACTTTTTTGTTTGGCAGAGTTGATCGATGATTGATACCTCATCTTAAAGGGCACGCTTCGGGCTACAATGGCACACTTCAAACATGCACAGTCGCCAGCCAAAATCATATAAAAAATCGAAAAGATAACAATTATTTTAAAAAATAAGACGCAAATAACGGGACTTTTGTTGGTCCGCTGTGTGCGTCTTGAAGACGAAGTCATACCCTACACTGCCCCATCATTACTTTTTTCCTAAGTCCTCCCGTTTCCGAGATATTCCATGTCAAAATTTTCAATTTTGCAAAAGTATACCTACTACAATTTCTGGGCGACTAGTATTTCAGAAAAATTTTTCTCGAAAAATGCGGAAAAAATGCCAGGCTGGGAACCGTCGCATGCCTCCTGAGCTCTAACTTTTTTGTTTGGCGGCGTAGATCAATGAATGGTGCCTCGCCTTAGAGGGCATGCTTCGCTCTTCAAAATGCCGTTAGACGCGTCTCGATTGAGGCAAGGACTTTTGGGTTATATGCAATGCAAGGTCACATTAGGCAGATTTTTGTTGATTTTCGCCCAATTCATTTCACTTGCGTACGTATAACTTTTTTGTTTGGCAGAGTTGATCGATGATTGATACCTCATCTTAAAGGGCACGCTTCGGGCTACAATGGCACACTTCAAACATGCACAGTCACCAGCCAAAATCATATAAAAAATCGAAAAGATAACAATTATTTTAAAAAATAAGACGCAAATAACGGGACTTTTGTTGGTCCGCTGTGTGCGTCTTGAAGCCGAAGTCATACCCTACACTGCCCCATCATTACTTTTTTCCTAAGTCCTCCCGTTTCCGAGATATTCCATGTCAAAATTTTCAATTTTGCAAAAGTATACCTACTACAATTTCTGGGCGACTAGTATTTCAGAAAAATTTTTCTCGAAAAATGCGGAAAAAATGCCAGGCTGCGAACCGTCGCATGCCTCCTGAGCTCTAACTTTTTTGTTTGGCGGCGTAGATCAATGAATGGTGCCTCGCCTTAGAGGGCATGCTTCGCTCTTCAAAATGCCGTTAGACGCGTCTCGATTGAGGCAAGGACTTTTGGGTTATATGCAATGCAAGGTCACATTAGGCAGATTTTTGTTGATTTTCGCCCAATTCATTTCACTTGCGTACGTATAACTTTTTTGTTTGGCAGAGTTGATCGATGATTGATACCTCATCTTAAAGGGCACGCTTCGGGCTACAATGGCACACTTCAAACATGCACAGTCACCAGCCAAAATCATATAAAAAATCGAAAAGATAACAATTATTTTAAAAAATAAGACGCAAATAACGGGACTTTTGTTGATCCGCTATGTGCGTCTTGAAGACGAAGTCATACCCTACACTGCCCCATCATTACTTTTTTCCTAAGTCCTCCCGTTTCCGAGATATTCCATGTCAAAATTTTCAATTTTGCAAAAGTATACCTACTACAATTTCTGGGCGACTAGTATTTCAGAAAAATTTTTCTCGAAAAATGCGGAAAAAATGCCAGGCTGCGAACCGTCGCATGCCTCCTGAGCTCTAACTTTTTTGTTTGGCGGCGTAGATCAATGAATGGTGCCTCGCCTTAGAGGGCATGCTTCGCTCTTCAAAATGCCGTTAGACGCGTCTCGATTGAGGCAAGGACTTTTGGGTTATATGCAATGCAAGGTCACATTAGGCAGATTTTTGTTGATTTTCGCCCAATTCATTTCACTTGCGTACGTATAACTTTTTTGTTTGGCAGAGTTGATCGATGATTGATACCTCATCTTAAAGGGCACGCTTCGGGCTACAATGGCACACTTCAAACATGCACAGTCGCCAGCCAAAATCATATAAAAATCGAAAAGATAACAATTATTTTAAAAAATAAGACGCAAATAACGGGACTTTTGTTGATCCGCTATGTGCGTCTTGAAGCCGAAGTCATACCCTACACTGCCCCATCATTACTTTTTTCCTAAGTCCTCCCGTTTCCGAGATATTCCATGTCAAAATTTTCAATTTTGCAAAAGTATACCTACTACAATTTCTGGGCGACTAGTATTTCAGAAAAATTTTTCTCGAAAAATGCGGAAAAAATGCCAGGCTGCGAACCGTCGCATGCCTCCTGAGCTCTAACTTTTTTGTTTGGCGGCGGAGATCAATGAATGGTGCCTCGCCTTAGAGGGCATGCTTCGCTCTTCAAAATGCCGTTAGACGCGTCTCGATTGAGGCAAGGACTTTTGGGTTATATGCAATGCAAGGTCACATTAGGCAGATTTTTGTTGATTTTCGCCCAATTCATTTCACTTGCGTACGTATAACTTTTTTGTTTGGCAGAGTTGATCGATGATTGATACCTCATCTTGCACAGTCACCAGCCAAAATCATATAAAAAATCGTCTCGATTGAGGCAAGGACTTTTGGGTTATATGCAATGCAAGGTCACATTAGGCAGATTTTTGTTGATTTTCGCCCAATTCATTTCACTTGCGTACGTATAACTTTTTTGTTTGGCAGAGTTGATCGATGATTGATACCTCATCTTAAAGGGCACGCTTCGGGCTACAATGGCACACTTCAAACATGCACAGTCACCAGCCAAAATCATATAAAAAATCGAAAAGATAACAATTATTTTAAAAAATAAGACGCTAATAACGGGACTTTTGTTGATCCGCTATGTGCGTCTTGAAGCCGAAGTCATACCCTACACTGCCCCATCATTACTTTTTTCCTAAGTCCTCCCGTTTCCGAGATATTCCATGTCAAAATTTTCAATTTTGCAAAAGTATACCTACTACAATTTCTGGGCGACTAGTATTTCAGAAAAATTTTTCTCGAAAAATGCGGAAAAAATGCCAGGCTGCGAACCGTCGCATGCCTCCTGAGCTCTAACTTTTTTGTTTGGCGGCGTAGATCAATGAATGGTGCCTCGCCTTAGAGGGCATGCTTCGCTCTTCAAAATGCCGTTAGACGCGTCTCGATTGAGGCAAGGACTTTTGGGTTATATGCAATGCAAGGTCACATTAGGCAGATTTTTGTTGATTTTCGCCCAATTCATTTCACTTGCGTACGTATAACTTTTTTGTTTGGCAGAGTTGATCGATGATTGATACCTCATCTTAAAGGGCACGCTTCGGGCTACAATGGCACACTTCAAACATGCACAGTCCCCAGCCAAAATCCCATGCAAAATCGTAAAAATAAAAATCTTTTCGAAAATTGAGACGCAAATAACGGGACTTTTGCCGGTCCGCTATTTGCGTCTTGAAGACGAAGTCATACCCTACAATCGCCCATCATCGCTTTTCTCCTACGTCCCCCCGCTCCCGAGATATCCCATGTCAAAATTTCCAATTTTGCAAAAGTATACCTACTACAATTTCTGGGCGACTAGTATTTCAGAAAAAATTTTCTCGAAAAATGCGAAACATTTTTGGGCTCTAACTTTTTTGTTTGGCGGAGTTGAGCAATGAATGAGGTCTTGTCTTAAAGGCCACGCTTTGGTCTTCAAACTCTTCAAACAATCCCCAATCAAAAAGTCTTATATATTGACTATGTAATCTTGTAAAATTCTTAAATCTTTGTCCCCACATAACGATTCAATAAAGTATGATAACAAAATGGAACAAATTGGTTTTTTGTTTTTTTCTTTAAGTCAACCCACATGTCCAAACATGCACAAAAGGTCCTTTTCAGGATCGGAAGAACAAGGTAAGCTAGTAAAGGTAAGTATGTGCTTTTCCCACAGAACACCAACGAAATCACAGAAAGCATAAGGAACCACTACACCCGTGCAGGACATAAAAAAAATCAATTTTCCTACATAAATGCAAAAGAATAACACCACTTGTTGGAATTCACTAAAATAATTTATTTCACAGATGCATACATTTACATGTGATTTGATCATGCATGTGTACAACAAAAAGTGTGTTTTTTTTTACACAAAACTACGACAACACATAACACATGTAAGTGTACGAATGACATGTAGTACATAAAAGAAAATTAAAACAAAAGAAAAAGAGTACAGATATTTAAATAAATTTAATTTATGTTAAGTTAGATTTAAGAGTTAAGATTTTTCTTTTTGTTCCGCTTGCGCTTTCGATCACCGCTGTGAGCCCCACGTTTCTTTGTAATACAGACACGGCAGTACCAGTCTTCGTTATCATTTGGTGCCACAAGTATTCCAACACAAACCCTGCGAATGAGAAGACAAAAAAGGTTGCGTATCCATGAGGAACCATCATTAGAGTGTGCTTATGTCATGTACTTACCAATGATACCATGCATCGCAGCCATCGCAGCCTATCATTGCAGAGCCATCATCTACTTTACCGCATGCTGGACATATCCAGACGCGATTGCCTTCAGCATCCTTTGTGGACGTATTCAAAAGAAAAAGGGAAGTAAATGTTAAACATTCATCAATCACAAATGTGTGTGTGTTTCAAAATGATTTGCTTAAGAGCTTGGATTACATCCTTATCACAGACAAGCAACATCGATGTGATATTGAAAACATTAAGAATAATAAGCAAAAACTAGCATATGCATGTATACTCACAATATATGAAGATGGTCGATTTGTTTCAGAAAGTAATGGTACAGCAGTTGAGTGTTTGGTTGATGATACATTTTGATGGGATGTCGTCTGATGCTGAGTATTGGTGGCATGCATGGGCGCCGATATTGTATTACTGACAATAGTACTGGCAGCCATTACATTAGTTACCGGCGAGTTATTGCTACTCGGATTAATGCCAAGCCCCAAAATAGTTGCAGACGCTGGCAGTGTTGATGTTGTCGGTCCACCGCTATTGCTATCAACGTCAATAACAGAATCTACGGTAATATTGAGGGATGCGGACAACGATGGCGTTTGATGTGATCCAGCAGATGGTTGACCAATCGAAGATGATGAATTGCCTACTGGCGAAATGACGGAATTCGAACTGACTGATTCATCAGCTTTAAGTATAAAAAAAAAAAAAACAAAAAAAAGAAAACGAATAAATAAATAATCAAAATGTACCATCATGTGCAATGTTGCAATAAATGAATTGTAGATTAGGAGTCTGTCAAGCAGAGAACCACTTCAGGATGCCGATTAAAATGAAATGCAAATAAGCTCTCTGATTGTCAGAGCTTTGCAGAAAGATGATCATACTTCCTGATTTCTGTTTTGGTGGCCTGGTCACCAATGGTGAAATTCTTGCTAGCTCTGGGGAAGGTTCCCTGCCGGATGACGTACCAATAATCGAAGCGCCTGGTTTACCTCCTCCAGTGTTGCTTATTGCAGTATGTCCAGACTTCTGGCCAGATTTCCGCAATTCACTGCTCTCAACCTGTATCGGCGATTGACTGGATTGTCCTAGTTTCAATGTCAATTTTGGCACAACTGATGATATCTCTGTAGCTGATCCTGTACCCTCACCAGATGATGTGTACTTAATTGTGGCTACATCTATATCGGATCGCTGATACGAAAACACACACAGAATTACATGATAAACAACAGATTTAAAAAAAAAATAAAAAAAAACATCAAAAATGAAATACATACTTGTTTGTCCTTCTTTTTCTCCTTCTTTAGTTTCTTCAGCTTGTCCTTGTCTTTCTTCTCTTCTTTGCGTTTCTCAGACTTATCACCCTTTATCAGCTTTTCGCTTCGATCCTTGTTTTTGTTCTTGTCCTTTTTATCCTTTTTCTTCTTCAGTTTGCCCTCTTTGAGAAGTTTCTTCATCTTCTTGTGATCCTTTCGACGGTCCGGCGATATTTGGTAATCATATGCTGTATGACTAGAGGAGTTGGTCATATCATCGCTCTTCTTGCTAGATTCTGGCATTGTGTTCATCAATATGGGCGAAAGGTCATCATCAAATCCGGCACTCACACCACCAGTACTGTCCGATCGGTTTGGATTCTTCGCCTCCATTGAACCGCCCGAAAGTGTTGCGTGCTTTTTTCCCTGTTTGCCGAGCTTCTTTAACTTCTTGTGCTCTTTGTTTCGACGCTCTGTGGCTGATGTCTCGGAATCGTTGACAATGTTCACACTGTCATTGGCTGAGAAATCAGCACTTTTGTGCGAAAGACGATGGAAAGAGGACGAAGTTGATGAAACTGCAGTTGAGGTTATGGTGGTGGCACGGCTCGTGAACTTTGTTTTTGTAGCGCTGATGCCTTCTTGAATTGAATCGTCTGATGATACCTCGATCGTTACATCTATTTGTCGTAGCGAGGTGCTTGTGTTGCCAGACGAAGATGAAACGATAGATGAATTGTGCTCGTCCACCTTCTTTCGCAAGTCCCCAAAACTACCAAGCGCACTCGTGTGTGCGGATCCAGTGCCCGCTTCCGATGAGAACGACGGTCCAGTGGGCGTGGCGCGACCTGCTTTCGCGCTTGTCGAAGCAATTGACGAACTCTTCGCCTTTGATCCAGACAATCCTGGGCTAGATGTAGATGCTCGGATGGGTGGAGAAAAGTCAAGCTTCATCGTATCCGGCACCAGGGGGGCCACTTTGCTGTAGTTGCCCTCACCAGCTTGCAACAGCGGCGGAGTGGGTTCTTTTTCGTCCTTCAAAAATGATCGGATTGGCGGATTCAATGGCGCAAAGCCCATGAGTGGTGGCATGAACAGACCACTGTTTTGCATGTTAGGAATTTGCGAAAAGAGGTTATGTGATGGAATCAGGCCGGGCCTAGCAGTGTACGGAAAGAAGGAAAACATTGGCAGACCACCCATGCCGGGTACATTGGGGAAGTTTGGCGTATATGGCTGGGGGCTTTTGCGAGAAGAGCCCATGTTTGGCGACGTCTTACTGCTTCCCGACAGCGATTGGCTACCGTGCTGTGCGAGAAGCTTTTGATCTTTCGACTGCTTAGCTTTCTTTCGCTCTTTCTTTAGCTTTGTTCCTGACTCCGGCTCTGTGGGGAATGCACTGGACACGTCCAGGGGTGGTGAATTTGGTCGGGCCACCTTGCTTGTAGTGCCCGAATTAGAGTTCGGTGGGAAGGGTGGAGCAGCCTGTAGTACGGTGTCCATCATCATTAACTTTTGATTGATGGAGGCAAACTCCTCCTTTGTCGGGGCTAGATTTCTGCTTCCCGATTTTCCGGCGCCACGAACAAAGTTGGGATCCTTACCCAACTTGGCCTTCTTGCGGTCTTTCTTTAATTTCATAGCTGCCTCCGAATCCAGGGGGAATGTACTCGCAATGCCTAGGGGGATGTTGGCGATGTTTGCGATTGAGCTGTGAGATAGGTTAAGCGGTTCCATGAGATTCGCATTGGGATGGTTGCCGAAGAGGGTCTTCTTTAGTTTTTTGGTTTTCTTCGTCGGGAATCCTAGAATTTTTGGCTGGTTCTTGCTGCCCGGTTTCCGACCTCGCTTCTTCGGCTTGTGAATCATCAAGTCACCGCGTTTCATGAGTACCGCGCTGCCCTCAGGAATACTTCCGTCGTCATCGACCTGCACCACTGAGTCGAAATCACCTGATTGAGTGGAAGGCGGTGGAGCGTACACGTGGCGTCCAGAGCCAGACGGTGGTGCTGGAGTGATGGTAGTTCCTGATGGCAAGCTAATCACTTGGTCGTTGCTGAAGATGGTGGTGTTTGATGAGGTCGCCACTGCTGGAGCTTCTCCTGCTGGCTGAATTTGGTTTGCTGCTGCTGATGATGTAGCAGCCTGTGCTGATGTAGCCGTTGTAGCTGTCTCAGTCCTTTCTTTTCGACTTGATGAGATTTTTTTGAAAATATTCAACTTGCTGCGATCTGGTTCGTTGCTCAACTTCACTTCCTCATACTTCGGTGAGGGCGATCCATGAAGGAGTGCTTGCTGTGACGGTGCACTCGATGTAGCGTCCTGTGAACTTATATTGCCTTCGTTGTACATACTCCCCTTGAACGGATGGAAAGGCACGGGTGGTAAGAATGACTTTGAGCTCGACATATCGGACGGAGGCTCGTCACCGACATGTGGCGGAATGACAAAGTAATCCTTTTTCATCTTGCTGCCGCTGCTTCCACCATGACCAGCTGATGGTGGGCCATGTGGTCTATTTGTACCTGTCGGCCCTGATGTGGTCGCAACAGCACCTTCCGTAGCTTCCATTGGTTTCTGGACAAGCTGCTGCATCTGTTTTTGTCGGAGTTTGTACTGCTTTTTGCGGAATTTTTCCTGTTGTCCTGGTACAAAAGCGGTGCCACTCTTTGTCTTGAAACCCCCACTTGAACCGTTAGAACCGCTCTTGGCCATTGACTTTTGCAACATTTTGATTCGTTTTCGTTGCGCTTTGTCATTTGGCATAACAGGCACAACTCCGCTAACGTTTGGCGGTCCCATTGGGATGAGTGACTTCTTTTTGACTTTTTTGAGAAGCTTTTTATCAACAGATTGATACAGCTTGTTGCCACTGGTGGAGTTAGCCGAATCGTCAGTCTTTGCTAGGACTCTTAATGTGCCCGAATTGACGCTTGTTTGTGAAGATGAACCTACCGTCGATTTACCAGATTGCACTGAGGTTTGTGCAAGACTTACTGGTGCGGTTGGCGGAGCAGGAGGAGCATCCAAACCAAAGTATTTGTCTGAATGGAGAAAGATTAGATCAAGACAATGGGACTATTTTTGTGACAGAATTGTTGTCTCTCGACACAGGGAGAATAAGGGTAGTAGGGAAATAGACGGTTTTGGAGGGCTAACAAGAATATGTTGCTAAATAAACACATGCATGCACAGGATAGTTGAAATAGAGTAAACTTACCAACAATATCTGGAATGTTACACTCTGGCATGCGTCCCTCAATCGCTGGTGAAATGAATCCTCCAGAGGTCATCATAACACTGCTGATTTCACGTGTTGCACTGCTTGGCACAGCACCTGGTGGTGGAGATACAGTCGCATCTAGGCCCGGTCTTTTCTTTGCTTCCACTGGTGTACTGGCTGTTAGACTATCAGAAGCCAACAGATTTGGATCGCTATTCTCGTTTGCATCAGGAATGAGTGTTGCACTTGTTTTGGGGCTAACCTCCTCGGTAACTTCACTGGAATTTGTCGCATTGTTTGCGGTGTTGCTGGCATTTGAAACTGGGGATGATTCGAGATTTGATGTCTGTGATTTGTCTTCGGGTTCGCAGCTATCACGTAGTATCGGTGGTAGATGTTCATATATATGAACCGGGCGTGTGAGCACCTCCTTACTGCCCGGTTTGAGGAAGTTTAAATTTGACTGTTTCAATGCCGGTAATTCGGGAATTTCAATGGAGCAAGCCACTGGTTGAACGTGGTTTATGTATTCCAAAAGATCATTCACACCAATATTGAGACTTTGTAGTGAGAGAGCCACATCATCCAAATTAGCTTCGGTGCGATTAACTGCAGAAATTAACAAGAAAGAGATTTCTACTGATTTACACAACACATCAATTATTTCTATACAAAAAAAAAAGAACCAAAAACACTTCATGGTAACAATTGTGAGACTTCCCAACTGAGGACACATAGTGGAAGTCTTAATAGACAAATAAAAACACTCAAACACATTAAGTTACTTGTTTATTTGCTACGACCAGATTGAATGGAATTACATTTTTGTTTTGCACTTAAATTTAATAAAAAAAACTTACACAATTCCACATGCCGATGAAGATCTCTTGCGAATTCTTGTAAAAATTTATGCAAACTATCAATTAATAACTCCAGAGGTATTGTCTGTATCGAGTTATAGCCAATTGTTTGGCAAATCTGTGCCACAGACACCCTCAACACTTTTCTAATATAAACATCCATTGTATGATTTATTAACAAATATTTATTGTGCACAAGGCTCACATTTACTTCACTAATTCAAAATCACATTCAATGAACTATATATACGGCAAATTTAATTTACATTACTACCACGAATTTATTCCGAACTACTTTTGATGATAGACGATGAAAAGTAAGCAATTACTTCCCTAAATACGTTTGATTATACAGCGTATAGTCCACTTTCCAGTTCCAGTCTGAATACAATTATGTGCCTAAGGCTATGCAACAAAAATGTATCTTAAGGATATGTGATAAGCTCTTCAATGGAAATAAGGGTGTGTGCTATTGTTTTCATATATCTCAGTATATATTAACAAAATGGTTAATTGTGTGACCGAATGGGGATTTTTCCAATTAAGCCATTGGATGTGATAATTTCATGGGTTTTTTACTTTCACGATTGAAACTTTAATTTGGGTAGAAACAATAAGTAGAATTAAAATTGCAATATTCTATAATATGTATAATATTAGAAAATAAAACAAAACATTGCATAGTTTTGGCTGCTGTTCTGAAACATGTTTGCTTCAATTCTTTCCCAGAAAAGATGGCAAAATTCATGGGTTTTTTACTTTCACGATTGAAACTTTAATTTGGGTAGAAACAATAAGTAGAATTAATTGCAATATTCTAGAATATGTATATTAGAAAATAAAACAAAACATTGCATAGTTTTGGCTGCTGTTCTGAAACATGTTTGCTTCAATTCTTTCCCAGAAAAGATGACATAAATGGATGATTAAAAGAGAAATATAAAAATTCCATTAATATTCGAAGATATATATATGCTCCAATAATAAAACGAAACTAATATTCAACTAACTTCAACCAGCTATACATGTGATTCAATTCGGATGTTTGGTCCCTCAATGTGTCTTTCATGTCCATGTATGTGCATGTATGCACAGTAACCGGAAAAAATGAATGCCGGATGCCTTCCTACTATTGACAGACTTTGGATGTGTTCACGGGCTTTGTCTGAAATTATTTCGTTTTGCATTATTTTCTTGTATCTGATATTCGAAGCTAGAATTATTTTTTTCTATTTCTAGGTCAAGTGAGCTTTATTCACGGTTGCGCAATTGCTTGCCATCTTTAATCCTTGTGATTTTTTGTTCGCACACAACTAGAGCGACTTAAAATTTAGGTGTATTGCACGCAATCTCCTAAAATGAGTATCGTGTACTAAAAATGGTTGAAAAAGCCCTTATTTGCTAAATACATAAAACACAATGTGCAGATACATACCTCAATTATACAAAGAACATGAAATATAGATTTTTCTCAGCTATATCTATATTTGTCACTGAACGAGCTTATTGGAGAATTAGAATTTTTTGAAAATAGACTAGATTTTATCATGCAGTCTGTCTCTGACTATGCAATTATTTGAATTCACTATGAAATGCACACACAAGCGCATTAAATTGCCGAGAAATTTCGAGATAAATATGTAGATATATTTTAACAACTACATTAATCTTCGAATGATACTGCATTTCATTCGAAAGGAAATAAAAATCATGCAAAATGTTGTAGTAGAATTCCCGCATGGCATCGTAAAGTAATGTAATATCAGAAACAGTAGCACCAATAGGCACTTCACCAATAACACGAACAAAAGATACAGTGCGCAGTTGTGTGGTGGTTCTTTTCTATTCACATTGGATTAGACTCAGTTTCGTTTTCCTGTTTCACTGGTCGTTGTCGTGGTTCTTGCCTTCGTTTTGAACAAATTTAAATCCAATTAAATCCCCTGTCATCGTTTGTGAGAAATTTAAAAAACTAATCGCAAGCGAACATGGATAATTCGGGCAAAAATCGTTATGAATTATTATTTATGGACGACGATATTAGTGATCCATTAGATAATCTTGTTAAGAAAAAGGTTAAGCAACCAGCTGCTACTGGTGCTAATTCAATCACATCAGGAGGTCAGCAACAGCAGCCGAATCAAACGAAAAGTGTTAATACTGGTAAACAAAATGCAGATAACCTCAAAAAAAATGCTGCACAATTATCATCGGAAAAGGAAAATAAATCGCTGGCGATGAATAAAAATTTGGACAATAGAAAATCGGCTGGTAACAATGCTACATCTGGCGGAGGTAATAGTAATAGTGCTGGTGGTGGTAGTATTGGCGGTGGCGGTGGTGGTATTGGACCGGCAACCAAAACTTTGGGGGGTAACAAATCTGGTCAACAATATCAGCAACAACAACAGCAGCACCAACAATATCACCAGCAACAGCAAGGTCAACAATTTACCAACAGTCACCAAAATACTATCCGTAATAATAGGGATAACAATAACGGTACGTACATATATATGCATACTTAATCTTAACAGAAGAAAAAAAAATTATTATATTAGAATTGGAAAGGAAAAAATGAAGGAAAAGAAAAAACCAAAACCTGCAAAGTCCGGCAGCATTTCAACCAAAAAAAAGCAAAAAAGAAAAAAAATATCTCAAAAGAGAACAGACTACAATGCCCGCCCTCTGATTCTCCGTCCTTTTCTTATTCAACTTGATATTTTATGTCCCATTTTTTGATGCGATTGTTTCGAAATGTACAGAAGATCATATGAACGAGAAAAAAAAAACTTCATCAATTGACTTGAATAAGTTCACACATATATTGTGAATAGTTCAGTTCCACACCCGCCTCTAGTGACATTTTCTGTGTGCTTTTGGGGATCTATTGAGTTCATTTTTCTGCATCGAAGAGCCTGGCAAAAAAGCGCAAATTGAAGAAAATTTAATATCTCCACTTCATTTCTTCGAACTGCCTTCGTATTTCTTAATCGTGCTTCCCGCCGTAGAAGGTAATGGAGCACCCCTCTCCAAAGGTTCAAACAAATGTATCTTAACGAGAATAATCTGATAATTGAGTGCAAAGTCAGAGTGTGCTTTTAAGTGGCATGTTTGATTTCACACTCTGCATAGGAGGATAAGAACATATTTTCTATAGATAGATACTTCTGCTAGGTCGTCAAATGGTTGTGGTCTCGTACTCCCGCACAGATTGCGTCTTCGTGTGGGGAAAAATGTATATTGGTTGTTTTTCTATATCTTTAGGGCGGATAGATATGACATATGAAGGTGATGAATTTTCTCCAATGAATGAAAATGCTAATCCTTCTCTCATCACATATTTAAATTGTTGAAAATGTTTCTTCGATCTTTCAGAAATGAAGATTTCATTATTTAATACCGTTCATCGATATATATTATTTACACTAAATGCATGAACCATGTGCTAAAGCTCCATCATATTTATACAAAATACATAAACCATGTGCTAAAGCTCCATCAAAGCCCCTCACTCGCCTACCCGCAGTCCGGCATCACATGAAAAAGAAAGAGAGAGCAAAACTAACCCGCGGTGAAAACGTTGAGAACGATGTGCTTTTTCCTCAGTCTGTATACCATTTTAGGACTGAAGAAACGCGTAGTTTTACCTCCGCAAACTAAAGACTTAATAAATGAACAATAAGTGAATAAGTATACTTTTAATTTTTCCAAATTCAGTTCAAATCGAAAGAAATTGGCTTTAGATTCGAATTTCGTGCAAACAAAAAAAAACATTCTAACAAAACATTCAAGCTTTGGCGGATTTATTTCATCATGTTCATCATCAAACAAAAAAAAGGGGGCTTTTTCACTTCCTTAACAAATTTACATTTTTATATTCAATATTTATCTTTCCCGCACGAACTCGTGTGGATGTCGACTGTGAGAAAAAAATTAGACACAGAGGCAAAAAAAAAAAAAAAAAACGAAAAAAAAAAAACAAAAAAAAAAAAAAAACTTCGACGATATTTATCACTTTATAGTTCATGACTATAAAGTATTTGGCACACTCTTTAAGAGCGTATTTCACTTGTACATATTATTATAATAGTTTGGTGTTTTTCATTCATTTGCTGCATTCCTCTGCTTGCCTTTGTCCTTGCCCGAAAACATTTTATTTTTCCTTTTTCCTCATGAATATCCCTCTTTAGATGTAAGGCTGTGTGTGGGAGTGTGTTTTTTTCAATGATGATTGAAAAAAATTTGTTAAAAAATGTTTGGATGGATATACGTATTCCCGATTGAAAAAATTACCATGGACCAGATGATATTTGTTTTTGCCCGGATGAGATATAGATACATGAGAATTTTCCTTGATATACATACAGAATTTGGAAGTGACTGTTGCTTGCCTGGAATAATTGATTAGGTTGTTCGTGAAAAGTTATTTCCTGTATGAATAACCCTTTCGCACATTTAAATTTAGATTTCTTCAGCGATGAGAGCAATAAAATGAAGCTAACAAAAAAAAAAAAAAAAAATGTTAAAAAATGATGTCCGAAAATGTTAATGGTTCAGATGATGTATCTCTATCTTTCATATGCTGTGTATGAATGTATGCATGTATGTATGTATGTTTGTAGTTTCGTTTGGAGAAAAATTGGCACACTCCAGGTGATATTTGTTTGCGTCCGGATGAGATGTGTATGGACATAGGATGGACACATGATTTTCCGCAATTTTCCTTGATATATGTACATAAATAATTTAGGAACTGACTGTTGCATCCTGGCAAGCGGTGATAAGCTCTGTGGAGGACGTATTTCTTTATGAATATTCCATTTATCATACTTTAAGATTTATATATATATATTTATGTGTGTGTGTCTGTATATTTTGCATTGAGAAAGATGAATAAAAAAGAAGGGATGTTGGAAAAAGTTTGGTACACATGTTTTGTTCTATATGTATGTACGTTTTCGCTTGGTTGGACACATTGGTAGAGTTCAGGTGATTTTGTTGAGCTGAGTCTTTATCGGATGAGATATGTATGTAGATGGACATGTGTTTTTTTTCAGAATTTTTCTTCATATACACAATTTGGAATGGACTGGAACAAGTGATAAGTTCAGGTGATTTTATTGAGCTAAGTCTTTATCGGATGAGATATGTATGTAGATGGACATGTGTTTTTTTTTTTTTTCAGAATTTTTCTTCATATACACAATTTGGAATGAACTGGAATAAGTGATGAATGAATAAGTTTGTTTTCAGATATATATATATATATATATACATTTTTTTCATTGCCAAAGAGAAATAAACAGGATGTGGAAAAAAAACTTCGATGGTTCAGATGATATTTGCTCACATGCTGTGTATGAATGTGTGTCTGTTTGCATTCTAGGTTGGTATCCCTTTTTGTCGTGCTTTTGGCGGTCTCTCCCTGTCTCTCTCGCTCGATGAGTGCGTGTGCATGAGAGGGTGAGTGGGTGTGTTTTCTCTACAATGAAAAAAAAATATGTTGGACAAATTTCTATGTTTCAGATGTTATTTTCGATTTCATCGGCTTGCTTGGCTAGAATGAGTGATATGTTTGAACTCTTTTTTCCTGTTATCGTACTTTTAAGATATATGCTGAGGGTGGGTGTTTTTTTTTTTTCCTTTTCACCGATGGAAGGAGAAAACGGATATTTCAAATGGTTTCTTTTACATGGTGTGCGTGTGTATGAGAGTGTGTGTATGTGTTCTCGGATGGAAACATTGGTATACATAGCTCAGATGGTCTTTGTTTTTTTTTCCGGATGGCATATATAGGTGGACACGTGATTGATTTTACTTATTTTTCTTGATATATACACAATTTATAGGTGGCTGCTGCTTTTATGGAATTAGATATAAGTTTTGAAATGAAAATCGATTTTTTAATATATAATGTACAATAAACATGAGTTTTTTATTCCTTTAAGAGGAATGAAGAAGATCTATTTGCATCTAGATAGTTAATTTTTACTCTTTTTATATACTGTATGGATGTGTGTATGTATGTGTTCTCGGACGGAGATATATTTGAATGCGGATGGACAAGTGGTTTTTAAATAATTTATAATATATTTAGTGATAAGTTTTGAAATAAAATCCCTTTTTGCGCTTTTGTTACAAATATCTCACTTTATCGCACTTTTAAACCATACGCTTTTTATTGCACCACGCTTCACATTATTTTTTCTTAATATGCTCGTGTATGTATGCATGCATGTATTTTCAATTCGGAATGACTTTTTTTTAGTATTAAGGTGATATTCCTTTTCATCGGACCACATGGTTTTTCGAAACCCTCTTTGACTTCCCTCCCCCCCCTTTAAAATCGACGAAGTGTATGTCATCTCCTGGGCGTTGGCCTGAAAGTGTACACCTATTGAGCAGAAAATCAACTTCACCTGAAATGAAATTTCCATCGTACATACCTTTTTCAGTGGCATTTCATGTCACATTTGCTGTCCATCATACCTTGCGGAGTTGCATTGCATTTCGGATAATATTTCCAACAGTACCCGCCCACGATTTTCTAGAAATGACGTCCAACATATCACGTCAACCATGGCAATTCTTCTCGGTGAATGTCATGACCTGAACTACACTTTCCATTTCTTTAAAGTTGTTGTTGCTGCTGAACTACCTTCATCTAGCTGTCGGACCTTCATCTTCATAGTTGTCTGTCACTTTCGTTATCCTGGCTATATTTTATCTGTCTATCGTAACAGGTTCGGAAAACATCCCAATGGTGCCTACACGCTTTTCTTCGTTTTGTCTGGAACACACGTGCCTTGATGACCTTAATTTTGTCGCTGCCCTAATCTAAAGGAACCTTCGTCTGCATCGATGGCTGTCACTTACATAATCCTGAATATATATTTTATCTCTCAACGGTACGCTCTCCCACGATTTTCTCTTGAAATGACGCACTTCAGATATGATAGTTCTGTTTGGTGAACACACTTTTTGTCTGAAACACACTTGCCAATCCTCTAATTTTGTTGCTGCCCAAATCTATAGGAACCTTCGTCTGCATCAATGGTTGTCACTTTCAGCATGCTGGATATATTTTATCGCCCAATGGTATACTCTCCCACGATTTTCTCTTGAAATGACTTTGTTCTGTTGGTGAATGCACGTTTTATCGCGACCACACTTGTCATTCCTTCAATTTTGTTGTCGCCCATATCATGTAAGAGAACTACCACCTTTATCTTCCTGAATGAACCTTCGTCTGCATCGATGGCCGTCACTTGCATCATCCTGGATATATGTATTTTGTTTGTCTACAGTCTACGTCTCCCACTCTTGAAATCAAACACGACAGACGCACTTCGCATTCCTTTTGTTTTGTTGTTGCTCAGATCCTGTATCACCTTGCTGGGGGGGGGGGGGGGGGGGACCCTCATCTCCATAAATGGCCTTCATCCTGGATATATTTTATTTTTCCTTGGTAACTGGTTCGGTTCAGAGAAAGTTATTGTCTTCAACCATCCGTGGTCAGATGCTCAGTTGCAACAGTTCGGTTCAGTCGACAGTTCCTACCAATAAATAAAAATAATAACATAATAGGATAATAATAATTACATGTACATCAGCTATAAATAATACGGGTTTTTTATTTTGTTAACGGTCAGACGGATTTACTTAACTTCGTTCAATTATTAACGGTTTGAATTTGGATTTTTTTTTCCGAAAGTACTTCGATTTTTCCGTAGTCGTTTTGGTAGTCTGTTTCAGTAGCGCCGCGATGCAAGTTGAAAGTAAAGAAGAATTATCCACTGAACTAGCTGAAGGTAAATTTGAAATAAATAAGTCGAACATTTTCTTTGATTACACCGCGGTAACTTATGAGAGCGTAAATGGAAGATTTATCGTATAAATTCACGTGGAAATAAGAATATAATCGAGCGAACGCGAATTCCGTAACGGTGAACGCATAAAGAAAATAAAATGCATGCATGCAAAAAAAAAAAACAGCAATTCATATGGGGTTCATTTGCTTTCTTCAAAATGATTCCCCTTTCAATCATAATCAACGTAAACACGAAATGGTTGGAATAAATGCTAGACCCTGTATTGTTATCAATGAGGGTATTGTAGTGAAATTATCCAATAAATTCAAGTGAATTTCGTGATTATCTACTTCAGTCCAGTAAGAGCACCATCGATAGCTTTATTATGAGTTTCAATCATATGCACTTACGTGGACCACTCGTTCGTATTTAATAAAACGTAATAGCACACATGCGATTCAATGATGTGTTCGTACTTTTCTGTGGTTTCTCATGGCAATTGCAATCCATTGGTGATATATGAGAACAACACAAACATTGCGTATTTCGCAATCAGATGGCCATGGTCCGTCTCTGAATTAAAAGTACTTTTTTTTTGGAATAATATAAAACATACTGTACTGAATCTGAGACTTCTATCGATAAATTTCGATGCGTACGCTAGTTGTAGCTTTGAATTATCAAGTAAGTCATTCCAAAAATATCCCGAACACGACTTCTATCAACTATTTTCATACTGCAACACATAGCGTACTTCAGTATGTACTTTAGGTTAAACATAAGATTGCTAACAAGCTATTACTTAAATGAATTGTGTCAAGACAAGGTAAAAGGATGAAACTTCTGATAACATTTTCTAATCCTCACTACGAATGTCCGGCACTAATATAGTTTAAGAAACTTATCTCCTTTAGGGAGATACTCACTTCAGTGGTTCAACTCCACTACACCAGGCGTACTATCTTTCATGAGAGACGTAGTACATCTTCCGAGTTAACTCCAACCCTTCGATACAATCGATCTATTCTGGTCGTGGTATCATTGCCTTCACGGCATGGGTTGTACAAGAGGTAGCAAAATATCCTAAAACAAAATTGTTTTTTGTAGCTTGTATAAGAGAAATTAACAAACGAATGTAAACCTGGTGTTTTGGTGTCTTCTGTATAAGATATCGCCAGTGTCCGGCACTAGTTTTGTTAAGGAAACGTATCTTCCATAGGGAGAGATACTCACATCAGTGGTTTTAGAAAACTCCACTACAAAGTCTTCTTCCGAGTTAACTCCAACCCTCCGATACAATAGATCTATCCTAGTCGCGGTATCGTTGCCTTCACGGCATGGGTTGTACAAGAGGTAGCAAAATATCCTAAAACAAAATTGTTTTTTGTAGCTTGTATAAGAGAAATTAACAAACGAATGTAAACCTGGTGTTTTGGTGTCTTCTGTATAAGATATCGCCAGTGTCCGGCACTAGTTTTGTTAAGGAAACGTATCTTCCATAGGGAGAGATACTCACATCAGTGGTTTTAGAAAACTCCACTACAAAGTCTTCTTCCGAGTTAACTCCAACCCTCCGATACAATAGATCTATCCTAGTCGCGGTATCGTTGCCTTCACGGCATGGGTTGTACAAGAGGTAGCAAAATATCCTAAAACAAAATTGTTTTTTGTAGCTTGTATAAGAGAAATTAACAAACGAATGTAAACCTGGTGTTTTGGTGTCTTCTGTATAAGATATCGCCAGTGTCCGGCACTAGTTTTGTTAAGGAAACGTATCTTCCATAGGGAGAGATACTCACATCAGTGGTTTTAGAAAACTCCACTACAAAGTCTTCTTCCGAGTTAACTCCAACCCTCCGATACAATAGATCTATCCTAGTCGCGGTATCGTTGCCTTCACGGCATGGGTTGTACAAGAGGTAGCAAAATATCCTAAAACAAAATTGTTTTTTGTAGCTTGTATAAGAGAAATTAACAAACGAATGTAAACCTGGTGTTTTGGTGTCTTCTGTATAAGATATCGCCAGTGTCCGGCACTAGTTTTGTTAAGGAAACGTATCTTCCATAGGGAGAGATACTCACTTCAGTGGTTTTAGAAAACTCCACTACAAAGTCTTCTTCCGAGTTAACTCCAACCCTCCGATACAATAGATCTATCCTAGTCGCGGTATCGTTGCCTTCACGGCATGGGTTGTACAAGAGGTAGCAAAATATCCTAAAACAAAATTGTTTTTTGTAGCTTGTATAAGAGAAATTAACAAACGAATGTAAACCTGGTGTTTTGGTGTCTTCTGTATAAGATATCGCCAGTGTCCGGCACTAGTTTTGTTAAGGAAACGTATCTTCCATAGGGAGAGATACTCACATCAGTGGTTTTAGAAAACTCCACTACAAAGTCTTCTTCCGAGTTAACTCCAACCCTCCGATACAATAGATCTATCCTAGTCGCGGTATCGTTGCCTTCACGGCATGGGTTGTACAAGAGGTAGCAAAATATCCTAAAACAAAATTGTTTTTTGTAGCTTGTATAAGAGAAATTAACAAACGAATGTAAACCTGGTGTTTTGGTGTCTTCTGTATAAGATATCGCCAGTGTCCGGCACTAGTTTTGTTAAGGAAACGTATCTTCCATAGGGAGAGATACTCACATCAGTGGTTTTAGAAAACTCCACTACAAAGTCTTCTTCCGAGTTAACTCCAACCCTCCGATACAATAGATCTATCCTAGTCGCGGTATCGTTGCCTTCACGGCATGGGTTGTACAAGAGGTAGCAAAATATCCTAAAACAAAATTGTTTTTTGTAGCTTGTATAAGAGAAATTAACAAACGAATGTAAACCTGGTGTTTTGGTGTCTTCTGTATAAGATATCGCCAGTGTCCGGCACTAGTTTTGTTAAGGAAACGTATCTTCCATAGGGAGAGATACTCACATCAGTGGTTTTAGAAAACTCCACTACAAAGTCTTCTTCCGAGTTAACTCCAACCTTCCGATACAATAGATCTATCCTAGTAGCGGTATCGTTGCCTTCACGGCATGGGTTGTACAAGAGGTAGCAAAATATCCTAAAACAAAATTGTTTTTTGTAGCTTATATAAGAGAAATTAACAAACGAATGTAAACCTGGTGTTTTGGTGTCTTCTGTATAAGATATCGCCAGTGTCCGGCACTAGTTACTCACTTCAGTGGTTTTAGAAAACTCCACTACAAAGTCTTCTTCCGAGTTAACTCCAACCCTCCGATACAATAGATCTATCCTAGTCGCGGTATCGTTGCCTTCACGGCATGGGTTGTACAAGAGGTAGCAAAATATCCTAAAACAAAATTGTTTTTTGTAACTTGTATAAGAGAAATTAACAAACGATTGTAAAACTGGTGCTTTGGTGTCGTCGTCGATGATTGCTTCTTTTAAATGGATAACACGACTTATAAATGATTGATAAATATTTAAAAATATCAACAAAATGGAAAAAATAGCTGATGTACAGTAGGTGCTCTTGATAGGTTGTTAAAAAAAGAAAAGAAAGGGAAGTGTAGGCGCTCTTTGGTGGCTTATGTTTAAAAAAAAAAAAAACAGAACGGATGTAATGAAACGCTTCTTGGTGGATTGTTATTACTTTTCTTTTTTTATTATTACATGTGATGTTACATGTCGTCCTTTAACTGTGAATGGGAGCAAAATTCAATCGCTTTAATTTTGGTTTGTGTTTTTCTTTTTTAAGGATCAGCACCAACTGGCCAACGCAACAACACTAACTTCAAGCAACAAAATGGTGAAACTCGAGAACAACGTAATAATCGTCGCAATCGTGAAAATGGTGTACCTGGATCAATTGGCGGAATTGGAGAATACAATACTGAATCGCAACAGCGTATACGTCAAAATAATCAACGTTTTGGTGGTCCACCACGTAATCGTAATGCAGCTGATGGTGTTCGCGGTGGTAAACGCGAATTTGATCGTCAATCTGGATCCGATAAAACTGGTGTAAAAGCTGTTGACAAACGCGATGGTGCTGGTGCACATAACTGGGGCTCCGTGAAACAAGACATCGAAGATATTAACAAATCCACTGATGAAGGTGAGATCCATTATTTATATATTGTAACTTTGTTTTGTATTTACTTGTTTCTGTTCAGCTGTACTCACTGACAAAGAGGAATCGGGAAATGATCAAACGGCGGAACCAAATGCCACTATCGAAGAAGAAACCAAAGAATTGACTCTTGATGAATGGAAGGCACAAAGACAGCAACGCGCTAAGCCTCAATTCAATATTCGTAAGGCTGGCGAAGGTGAAGATGTTACACAATGGAAAAAAATGATTGCCTTGAACAACAAGAAGAAGGTGGGCGGAAATGTAAGTGAAACTTTGTATACATTTTTAAAACTCAACTTTATACTATTTCCCTATCCCTTGTTACCACCTCTAACCTTTTTATATCTTGAAAAGAAATCAGTGAATCACAATTATTCATTTTTAGCAGGAAGGTGACAGCGAAGAAGAATTGGAATATGACCCGTCAATGTATCCTCAACGAGTGGGACGCCTACAACGTGTTCTAGATATTCAATTCCATTTCAACGATGGCCGTCGCGGTGGTGGAGGTCTAGGGCGAGGTCGTGGACGTGGTCCTCGACCAACTGGGGGCTCTGAACGTCCGGTTGGAGGCGGTGGCGGCGGCGGCGGTGGTGGCGCTGGCGTGGCGGGTGGGCCGGTGGGGGGCCGACCAGATGGTCCCCGCCCAAATGTAGGACGACCACGGAATGATAATCCAAGAAGGGTAAGTTCAGTTTTTATTTTATTTGAACTAGCTTTTCATTTGCTTGTTATTCTGTAGGAGGCTGGCACTGACAGACAGCAACGTGGAGGACAGCATGCACCAAAAGTTGATGATGAACGCCAGTTTCCAACTTTGAGCTAAGAATCTTCTACAGAAGATCACTATATATCAGCATCAAAGTATAGAAAGCCTATAATAAAAAAAAAAAAATATTAAATGAAAAAAGTAAGAAACCCAATGAAATGAGAACAACAGCAACAACAATAACAATAACACCAACATCAACATAATAGTAACAAATAAGCCAATGCAATGATCACTTCTATTCCCCCCCTTCGTTTTTTTTTTTTTTTTTTATATAATTTTTCATACATTTCTTTTTTGTTATCAATTATATCCTTTAACAAGAATTTACACAAAACAAAAAAGAATGTATTTCAATACACGAATTGTAAAGAAAAATGAAAAATACTCTAGATTTACGTCTGTGCGATTTCCACATTTAGTTTACATTTGTGTAACCATGCTTCGGTTACATGTATGCCATTTAACTTGTATCTTTCGATTTATTTTTTTTTTCACTCTCTTTTTGATTAGATTTACTCAAGTTTTGTGTAACAACAATTCATATAGTATATATTTTCAATCATGCATATTTATATACTCTGATTTAACATAAAACCATGCTCACATTCGCACATACACTAAGTCACAAAAATACAAGAAATAAGCAATTGTATGTCGACCGTTTATATAGTTACGATCCACATTTCAGAGGATATCCATAATCGGTCTGCGCGAAAACAATTGTTTGAGAATAAGAAAAGAAAAAAATATAATAATCCATCGAACATACAAACCAGGTGCACTTATATTCTGCCTAAGTAGCTAAAAAAAGATTTTTATTTTTCGTTTGCTAAATCAATCTCCATTTTTATTATTTTTAAATTTAAATATTTCTATGAACAAATGCAAAACAAAAATGAAAGAAACTCGTCACGAATTGAATTATGAATTTTGTGTTTTTTTTTTTTACATACCGTGGGTTTATTTTTTTCTAAATGAAAATTGTTGTAAAATGATGCAACAAACAAAATATAAAAAAAAAAAACGAAATAAATGGGGCTGAAATATTTTGAAAATAAAATAAAAATGAAAAACAAAAATTAGAATTCATTTGTTCAACTATGTGTTAAAACAAACAGGCGTATTTTAAAATAAAATGAAAACAAATAAAACTTAACAATTTGTCGATATGTGTATCAACTATATGTGCACATACACGCATACTTTCGTCTTATAATTAATTATTATTATTTAAGGTAAAACAAAATAAAATATGAAAAATAAAAGTGAAATGAAAAATAAATAAATTGTAATGCCTCTTGATCGTGAAATAAACAAAACAAAATTATGGGAATTTGTTAAAGTCTTTGATTATCTCTTTCATAAATAACGCATTTTAAGGCAAAGCCAACGGGCTTAGATCTTATTTACAGTTCGAGGAGAAAAGCTTGTTCGAAAAGATGCCAACATCGACCCTCTTTTGCTCGGACTCAGATTATATCAATGATGGGTGGCTTATCTTAAAGGGCATGCTTCGGGCTACAAACACACAGTACAAGCATTCATCAACAAAATGCCTATACAAAATCGTATAAATAACCTTTTTTTTGAAAAATTAAGACGCAAATAACGGGACTTTTGTTGATCCGCTATGTGCGTCTTGAAGACGAAGTTATACCCTACACTGCCCCATCATTACTTTTTGTCTACGTTCTCTCGTTGCCGAGATATTCTATGTCAAAGTATTCAATTAAGCAGCAAGATACCTACTACAATTTCTGGGCGACTAGTACTTCAGAAAAATTTTCTCGAAAAATGCGGAAAAAAAATGTTAGGCCGTGAACCTTCGCAGACCACTTGGGCTGTTAACTTTTTTGTTTGGCGGAGTTGATCAATAGATGAGACCTCGTTTTAAAGGGCACGCTTTGTTCTTCAAATGGCCACTAAACGCGTCTCGATTAAGTCTGAAGCCATGGCGTTGAGATTTCAGTCAGTCTGAAGTTTTTGGCATTTTGGCAAATTTCAAGACTTCTGCTTGGCTTTGATTTGGTTCGGCATTTGATGACTGTTTGTTGGAGACGGAAAGGCGACACCCACTGCACAGATAACCTGTCCACACACAGGTCGTTTTTGATGTATTTTCGCTGGAATATGTGACGAATCCGGTTATTCCCCGACCCATTCTATTCCCTACAAGATGTGTAAGGTCTAGACAATGAAATGCTGTTCGCAATTCAATTGCACACTTATTAAGGTTGTCGAATAAGTGCAGTGGTGAATTGCGTTATTAATATCCTGCTTTCATTGCAGTTTGTGCCCCAAAAGGGCGGGCTACCGACGCGTCCGCAACCGAATCCGGTGACTACGTGGTCACAAAAAAAAAAAAAACGGATCATGATTTATATTCTAGTCACCCCCATCCACTTTCGACTGAATCCGCGAAGGACCCATTGGATTATTGGCAAAAGTCCACGAAAAATTAGCCTCAGTATAGGCCAACCGATGACGTCAGAGTGTGAACTTATTTGAAAAAAATCGTCGAATTTTCCATGGAAACCGATGGAAAGTCGCGAATCGCGGATGGGACTGTCGTACCTGTGATCCAAAAGCATTTCCCGTGAAAAACTGAGGGTTTTTCGGAAAATCGAAAAAAAAATCATGTTTTCACCGAAAAATGCAGTAAATTGTGAAACGAACTGAGTCAACTTTTTCTGCTGCGAGAGTGCAAATTTTTGAAAATCGATTTTTTCGAAATTTCCACCGTTTTTTGGATGAAAATTGGGTGAAATGGAGTGCGTGGAGGGGGAGTGTGAAGTGTGCATCAAAAATTTGAAGGAAAAAGACGCGAAAATGCGAAAATGAGGCGATGTCGAGCTCTGGCAGTTGGTAAATGGACGACTAGTCCCATCATCGATAGCGATTTCGATTTGGTTTGCGAATGTGAGTTTGATTTACCGATTCTGATTAGATTACGAATGCGTTCTAAGCTTGCCAGCATCAAGAGATCCAAAAAAAAATTCCGTGAAATTGTCAAGAATACGAATTTATAGTCAATGGAATTGTGAGTATCTAGTTCATGCGTGAACAAAATGAGACTATTGAATTAAAATCGCGACGCGCCCGTGTACCTGAAAAGAGAAGAAAAGAATTTGACCCAGAAAAAAAGGAAAACCTGAAACGAGAAGAGCAAAGGCCCTGCCTAACCCCAGGATGCCTGTTTGGATCCTGGGGGGGTTCCCTACCTAGCCTCGAGGACACCTATTTGGGTCCCGAGGGTTGGCCCTACCTAGCCTTAGGATACCTCTTCGTATCCTAAGGGGTCCCCTACCTAGCCTCAAGGAACCTGTTTGGCTCCTGAGGGGGTTATTTGGAAAAGAAAATATGTGTGTTTTGCTAAAGAATAACAATCTGGGTATGCATGCATGATTTGTACCGAAAAAAAACCCGTTCATGACTACTTTGGATTGTAATTCATATGGAAACACAAATTCATCATCATCATAGTAGGTAATAAATAATAAATATAAGATATAAGTAGAAAAGAGTTGGAAGCTCACATAATACATAATATAAGTGCACCGAAGTGCTGTTGCGGCAATCAGTTAGTCAGTCAGCTAGTCAGCTTGCATTCCAGTAGACTCTTTTGGTCGGGGTTGGGCCGCTTGTGGCCATCGTTCAGAAAACAAATATACGCGAGAGGTGTTCAAGGATTCAGGAGCCTCCTTCGAAAGGTAGCGATAGGCGCGTGTTACAACAAATCGTGTGTCATTCGATTTTTAAAGAATTTCGCGAATTTATTACGCATTGGATTTGCAAATTTCGTTCCCGACAAGACAAATTTGGAAAATTATCTCTGCTTGCAGAATTTTAGCTATGAACCGAAAGGTATGTCATTCGATTTTAAAAGAATTTCGCGATTCTATCGTGTCGTATACGAAATGGAAATAAAGCTACTTTTTACGCTGAATTTTAAGTTAAATTTAAAGCTGGTTCTTAAGTACGCCTTGGAAATGCAAATTTTATCCGCGACAGGTCAAATTTGATAAAAAGTTAACACTGCTTGCAAAATTTTAAATATGAACCGAAAAATACGCCGAAGCAAAATACGAAACATAAGACACTTAACACGCGCCGATTTGACTGAAAAAAAGAAATATTGATTAGACCCTACCTATCCTCAAGGACGCCTGTTTGGAGTCCTTGAGGGTTCCCCTACCTATCCTCAAGAACACCCTGTGTGGGCGTCCTGAAGGGTCCCCTACCTATCCTCAAGGCCACCCTGTTTGGGGTCCCTGAGGGGTCCCCTACCTAACCTCCAGGACACCTGTTTGGTGACCTGAAGTGCGAATAGATTCGAAACAAACACAAACACAAACACAAACACGAAGTGCGCGGTTGCCCGATAGAGTGCGCCCAGTCGCGTATATCTACCTAATACCCTATAAAACTAAAATACCGCCCTATGTAGCTGTCTACATATATACCTATCAGCCCTAACAATATTTGTTTAGGAAGCTAACTACCTATCCACTGATCAGCTAATGAATTTATAAAGCTAACTGAAACCTATCTACCTAACCTAGCCTACCTAGCTCTTCAATTAAGAAAGAGCAAAGCTACATCTTGTTTGGTATTGTCGTACGTATGATTTACATGCATGCATACACTCACTTTGATGTGAAAGCATTTGTAAAATCAAGAAACCGTCATGAAATGTGTACGATTCGCGATCACGAACCCTACCATTTGAACAGAAATAGTGTTTACCTACCTACCTAGCTAAGCCTACTTTTGAAAGAAGCTAATCGTGTTGCAAAATACTCAACTCAACCTAGCTCAGTTAAGCCCCCCTCCACTCCCGATTGCGTTCGCGAAGGATCCATTGGATTATTGGCAAAAGTCCACGAAAAATTAGCCTCAGTATAGGCCAACCGATGACGTCAGAGTGTGAACTTATTTGAAAAAAATCGTCGAATTTTCCACGGAAACCGATGGAAAGTCGCGAATCGCGGATGGGACTGTCGTACCTGTGATCCAAAAGCATTTCCCGTGAAAAACTGAGGGTTTTTCGGAAAATCGAAAAAAAATTCATGTTTTCACCGAAAAATGCAGTAAATTGTGAAACGAACTGAGTCGACTTTTTCTGCTGCGAGAGTGCAAATTTTTGAAAATCGATTTTTTCGAAATTTCCACCGTTTTTTGGATGAAAATTAGGTGAAATGGAGTGCGTGGAGGGGGAGTGTGAAGTGTGCATCAAAAATTTGAAGGAAAAAGACGCGAAAATGCGAAAATGAGGCGATGTCGAGCTCTGGCAGTTGGTAAATGGACGACTAGTCCCATCATCGATAGCGATTTCGATTTGGTTTGCGAATGTGAGTTTGATTTACCGATTCTGATTAGATTACGAATGCGTTCTAAGCTTGCCAGCATCAAGAGATCCAAAAAAAAAATCCCGTGAAATTGTCAAGAATACGAATTTATAGTCAATGGAATTGTGAGTATCTAGTTCATGCGTGAACAAAATGAGACTATTGAATTAAAATCGCGACGCGCCCGTGTACCTGAAAAGAGAAGAAAAGAATTTGACCCAGAAAAAAAGGAAAACCTGAAACGAGAAGAGCAAAGGCCCTGCCTAACCCCAGGATGCCTGTTTGGATCCTGGGGGGGTTCCCTACCTAGCCTCGAGGACACCTATTTGGGTCCCGAGGGTTGGCCCTACCTAGCCTTAGGATACCTCTTCGTATCCTAAGGGGTCCCCTACCTAGCCTCAAGGAACCTGTTTGGCTCCTGAGGGGGTTATTTGGAAAAGAAAATATGTGTGTTTTGCTAAAGAATAACAATCTGGGTATGCATGCATGATTTGTACCGAAAAAAAACCCGTTCATGACTACTTTGGATTGTAATTCATATGGAAACACAAATTCATCATCATCATAGTAGGTAATAAATAATAAATATAAGATATAAGTAGAAAAGAGTTGGAAGCTCACATAATACATAATATAAGTGCACCGAAGTGCTGTTGCGGCAATCAGTTAGTCAGTCAGCTAGTCAGCTTGCATTCCAGTAGACTCTTTTGGTCGGGGTTGGGCCGCTTGTGGCCATCGTTCAGAAAACAAATATACGCGAGAGGTGTTCAAGGATTCAGGAGCCTCCTTCGAAAGGTAGCGATAGGCGCGTGTTACAACAAATCGTGTGTCATTCGATTTTTAAAGAATTTCGCGAATTTATTACGCATTGGATTTGCAAATTTCGTTCCCGACAAGACAAATTTGGAAAATTATCTCTGCTTGCAGAATTTTAGCTATGAACCGAAAGGTATGTCATTCGATTTTAAAAGAATTTCGCGATTCTATCGTGTCGTATACGAAATGGAAATAAAGCTACTTTTTACGCTGAATTTTAAGTTAAATTTAAAGCTGGTTCTTAAGTACGCCTTGGAAATGCAAATTTTATCCGCGACAGGTCAAATTTGATAAAAAGTTAACACTGCTTGCAAAATTTTAAATATGAACCGAAAAATACGCCGAAGCAAAATACGAAACATAAGACACTTAACACGCGCCGATTTGACTGAAAAAAAGAAATATTGATTAGACCCTACCTATCCTCAAGGACGCCTGTTTGGAGTCCTTGAGGGTTCCCCTACCTATCCTCAAGAACACCCTGTGTGGGCGTCCTGAAGGGTCCCCTACCTATCCTCAAGGCCACCCTGTTTGGGGTCCCTGAGGGGTCCCCTACCTAACCTCCAGGACACCTGTTTGGTGACCTGAAGTGCGAATAGATTCGAAACAAACACAAACACAAACACAAACACGAAGTGCGCGGTTGCCCGATAGAGTGCGCCCAGTCGCGTATATCTACCTAATACCCTATAAAACTAAAATACCGCCCTATGTAGCTGTCTACATATATACCTATCAGCCCTAACAATATTTGTTTAGGAAGCTAACTACCTATCCACTGATCAGCTAATGAATTTATAAAGCTAACTGAAACCTATCTACCTAACCTAGCCTACCTAGCTCTTCAATTAAGAAAGAGCAAAGCTACATCTTGTTTGGTATTGTCGTACGTATGATTTACATGCATGCATACACTCACTTTGATGTGAAAGCATTTGTAAAATCAAGAAACCGTCATGAAATGTGTACGATTCGCGATCACGAACCCTACCATTTGAACAGAAATAGTGTTTACCTACCTACCTAGCTAAGCCTACTTTTGAAAGAAGCTAATCGTGTTGCAAAATACTCAACTCAACCTAGCTCAGTTAAGCCCCCCTCCACTCCCGATTGCGTTCGCGAAGGATCCATTGGATTATTGGCAAAAGTCCACGAAAAATTAGCCTCAGTATAGGCCAACCGATGACGTCAGAGTGTGAACTTATTTGAAAAAAATCGTCGAATTTTCCACGGAAACCGATGGAAAGTCGCGAATCGCGGATGGGACTGTCGTACCTGTGATCCAAAAGCATTTCCCGTGAAAAACTGAGGGTTTTTCGGAAAATCGAAAAAAAATTCATGTTTTCACCGAAAAATGCAGTAAATTGTGAAACGAACTGAGTCGACTTTTTCTGCTGCGAGAGTGCAAATTTTTGAAAATCGATTTTTTCGAAATTTCCACCGTTTTTTGGATGAAAATTAGGTGAAATGGAGTGCGTGGAGGGGGAGTGTGAAGTGTGCATCAAAAATTTGAAGGAAAAAGACGCGAAAATGCGAAAATGAGGCGATGTCGAGCTCTGGCAGTTGGTAAATGGACGACTAGTCCCATCATCGATAGCGATTTCGATTTGGTTTGCGAATGTGAGTTTGATTTACCGATTCTGATTAGATTACGAATGCGTTCTAAGCTTGCCAGCATCAAGAGATCCAAAAAAAAATCCCGTGAAATTGTCAAGAATACGAATTTATAGTCAATGGAATTGTGAGTATCTAGTTCATGCGTGAACAAAATGAGACTATTGAATTAAAATCGCGACGCGCCCGTGTACCTGAAAAGAGAAGAAAAGAATTTGACCCAGAAAAAAAGGAAAACCTGAAACGAGAAGAGCAAAGGCCCTGCCTAACCCCAGGATGCCTGTTTGGATCCTGGGGGGGTTCCCTACCTAGCCTCGAGGACACCTATTTGGGTCCCGAGGGTTGGCCCTACCTAGCCTTAGGATACCTCTTCGTATCCTAAGGGGTCCCCTACCTAGCCTCAAGGAACCTGTTTGGCTCCTGAGGGGGTTATTTGGAAAAGAAAATATGTGTGTTTTGCTAAAGAATAACAATCTGGGTATGCATGCATGATTTGTACCGAAAAAAAACCCGTTCATGACTACTTTGGATTGTAATTCATATGGAAACACAAATTCATCATCATCATAGTAGGTAATAAATAATAAATATAAGATATAAGTAGAAAAGAGTTGGAAGCTCACATAATACATAATATAAGTGCACCGAAGTGCTGTTGCGGCAATCAGTTAGTCAGTCAGCTAGTCAGCTTGCATTCCAGTAGACTCTTTTGGTCGGGGTTGGGCCGCTTGTGGCCATCGTTCAGAAAACAAATATACGCGAGAGGTGTTCAAGGATTCAGGAGCCTCCTTCGAAAGGTAGCGATAGGCGCGTGTTACAACAAATCGTGTGTCATTCGATTTTTAAAGAATTTCGCGAATTTATTACGCATTGGATTTGCAAATTTCGTTCCCGACAAGACAAATTTGGAAAATTATCTCTGCTTGCAGAATTTTAGCTATGAACCGAAAGGTATGTCATTCGATTTTAAAAGAATTTCGCGATTCTATCGTGTCGTATACGAAATGGAAATAAAGCTACTTTTTACGCTGAATTTTAAGTTAAATTTAAAGCTGGTTCTTAAGTACGCCTTGGAAATGCAAATTTTATCCGCGACAGGTCAAATTTGATAAAAAGTTAACACTGCTTGCAAAATTTTAAATATGAACCGAAAAATACGCCGAAGCAAAATACGAAACATAAGACACTTAACACGCGCCGATTTGACTGAAAAAAAGAAATATTGATTAGACCCTACCTATCCTCAAGGACGCCTGTTTGGAGTCCTTGAGGGTTCCCCTACCTATCCTCAAGAACACCCTGTGTGGGCGTCCTGAAGGGTCCCCTACCTATCCTCAAGGCCACCCTGTTTGGGGTCCCTGAGGGGTCCCCTACCTAACCTCCAGGACACCTGTTTGGTGACCTGAAGTGCGAATAGATTCGAAACAAACACAAACACAAACACAAACACGAAGTGCGCGGTTGCCCGATAGAGTGCGCCCAGTCGCGTATATCTACCTAATACCCTATAAAACTAAAATACCGCCCTATGTAGCTGTCTACATATATACCTATCAGCCCTAACAATATTTGTTTAGGAAGCTAACTACCTATCCACTGATCAGCTAATGAATTTATAAAGCTAACTGAAACCTATCTACCTAACCTAGCCTACCTAGCTCTTCAATTAAGAAAGAGCAAAGCTACATCTTGTTTGGTATTGTCGTACGTATGATTTACATGCATGCATACACTCACTTTGATGTGAAAGCATTTGTAAAATCAAGAAACCGCCATGAAATGTGTACGATTCGCGATCACGAACCCTACCATTTGAACAGAAATAGTGTTTACCTACCTACCTAGCTAAGCCTACTTTTGAAAGAAGCTAATCGTGTTGCAAAATACTCAACTCAACCTAGCTCAGTTAAGCCCCCCTCCACTCCCGATTGCGTTCGCGAAGGATCCATTGGATTATTGGCAAAAGTCCACGAAAAATTAGCCTCAGTATAGGCCAACCGATGACGTCAGAGTGTGAACTTATTTGAAAAAAATCGTCGAATTTTCCACGGAAACCGATGGAAAGTCGCGAATCGCGGATGGGACTGTCGTACCTGTGATCCAAAAGCATTTCCCGTGAAAAACTGAGGGTTTTTCGGAAAATCGAAAAAAAATTCATGTTTTCACCGAAAAATGCAGTAAATTGTGAAACGAACTGAGTCGACTTTTTCTGCTGCGAGAGTGCAAATTTTTGAAAATCGATTTTTTCGAAATTTCCACCGTTTTTTGGATGAAAATTGGGTGAAATGGAGTGCGTGGAGGGGGAGTGTGAAGTGTGCATCAAAAATTTGAAGGAAAAAGACGCGAAAATGCGCAAATGAGGCGATGTCGAGCTCTGGCAGTTGGTAAATGGACGACTAGTCCCATCATCGATAGCGATTTCGATTTGGTTTGCGAATGTGAGTTTGATTTACCGATTCTGATTAGATTACGAATGCGTTCTAAGCTTGCCAGCATCAAGAGATCCAAAAAAAAAATCCCGTGAAATTGTCAAGAATACGAATTTATAGTCAATGGAATTGTGAGTATCTAGTTCATGCGTGAACAAAATGAGTCTATTGAATTAAAATCGCGACGCGCCCGTGTACCTGAAAAGAGAAGAAAAGAATTTGACCCAGAAAAAAAGGAAAACCTGAAACGAGAAGAGCAAAGGCCCTGCCTAACCCCAGGATGCCTGTTCGGCACCTGAGGGGGTTCCCTACCTAGCCTCAGAATGCCTGTTTGGATTCTGAGGGGTCCCCTACCTAGCCTCTAGGACACCTGTTTGGGTCCCGAGGGGGTTAGTTGGCTAAAAAATATGTTTGAAGATAAAAAGCTAAGTATTCATAGTGAGATGAACCGAAACCGAAACAGAACCGTATCCATGCTAGCATGTCACTTTGCGAAACGAGAGTCGTGACTCAATATATCATAGTGAGATGAACCGAAACCGAACCGTATCCATGCTAGCATGTCACTGCGAAAGCTATACACTATACGAATTTCGAAACTGATTAGGAAGTATGTGTGTGTGTTCAAATGTATAAGGGGAAATAAAATTAAAATAAATAAGAAATAAGAAATACTTTGATAAACCCTGGTGTACATTCTGCTTTGCTGTTCAGCTTGTCCTTTGTTGCTGGTCTTCGGTGGGCAAGTGTTGATGAGGGCTCTTGACGGGATGGGCCGCTTGTGCCAGTACCGAACCGAACCGTAATCCATAAGCGCAGAGGTGGCCCAAGTATAATCGTTTTTAAGTCTACGCAAAAATATATCGACGGACCAGTGGTGGGTGACAACAGACAAAAAAAAAAAAAAGCGAAAAATCAAGTTGCAGTCGGCGACGGACGATGCAAGATCACGATGTGACTGACCCACCACAAATTGAAATCAAAATCGTCAAGCATTTCGAATGTTTCAATGGTATGCGATGCCATGTCAAAAAAAAATTATTGAACCGAACCGTGATGTCTATGAGCAGAGGTGCCCCCGAGTGGACAGAACCGAATTCGAAATGCTGCCCTTGATCATGAGTACAATTGTCTATAGATTGCAACGAGAGTCCGCGAGAGTATGCATGTCCGTACCAGAGTTCATGTTTCAAACCGACCTTGATTCAATACGCGGGCCGTTCTCAACCATGCATACCACAATATCTTCAAGAGACTCCAAAAATAAATGAAGACGAAAAAAAAGTTTAAAAAATTCGTCAGACTGTTGTCGAAAAACAAAAAAATAACCCAGTCATATGCACCGTCGACGGTTCAAGATCGCAAAAAAAAATTGAAGCAACGCTCATTACGCACCACCAATGCCACCAAAAAAATTGTATCCAAAAAATTGTATGAGTGGGTGCGAGAATGAGTACAAGTCAAAGAAAAAATTTCGAAAAAAGAAAAAATGTGCGCATCATCAACAAAGTTGGCCAAAATCTCTCACCATTTGTGGAAAAAAACCCAAAAAATTTTAAAATATTCCATCAGACAGCGGTCAAAAAAAAAATTCCCACTCATATGCACCCGCCGACGGTTCAAGATCGCAAAAAAATATCGAAGCAACGTTCATTAACCACCCCATCACACCACCAATGCTCGCAAGAGTGTTCAGCATCCATGGCAGTGCCCATCATCACCAAAGTTGGCCAAAGTCGATCATCATTACGAAAAAAAACCCAAAAAATTGTACCCAAAGTGGTTGCAGCCATGTGAGAGGGGTGGGGTAGGAGCGGGAGAGGGGTGCCACAAACGTATGAGTGGGTGCGAGAGTGAGTACAAGTCAACTGAGAAAAACAAAACTTCGAAAAAAAATATTTCTTCCGATGTGCACCCCACGACCACTAAACACTTACTGACGTCGGTCCCCCGCCTAGTAGACCCTTATATAGGCTCGGTACCCCTCTGGGGTTAGAAAAAAATTTCAAATATTTTTTTTGTTTTTTGGTATTTTTCCGTATTTTTTCGCGGAATTTTCATAGTTTTTGCTTTTTTTTTTAATTTTTCGCGGTTGAGGGTTGTTGGGGCCGATAGCGGGGGGTGGGCTGCGCTTTGACAGGTTGTTTGAACCGGTTTTGGGTGGTTTGAAGAGTAAAATTGGTCGTTTTTAATGTATTTTCGCGTGAATACGTGACGAATGACCGGTCTTTCCCGAACCGATTCTATTCCCTACAAGATGTGTAAGGACTAAAATCTTCGCAATTCAATTGCACACTTATTAAGGTTGTGAAATAAGTGCAGTGGTGAATTGCGGTATTAATATCCTGCTTCCATTGTAGTTTGTGCGCCCCCAAAAGGAAGAGCTACAGACGCGTCCGCAACCGGGTCCGGTGACCAGCACGATACGGATTGTATGTGATCGTCACAAAGGACTAATCTTGATTTATATTCTAGTCACTCCCATCCACTCTCTATTGCATCCGCGAAGGATCCATTCGATTATTGGCAAATATCCACGAAAACAAAGACGATAACCTCAGTATAGGCCACCGATGACGTCAGAGTGTCAACTTTCAACTTTAAATCGTCGAATTTTCCATGAAAACCGATGGAAAATCGCTTGAAATTGATGGATTCGTGGATGGGACTGTCGAACCTCTGATCCAAAAGCATTTCCTGTGAAAAACGGAGAGTTTTTTGGAAAATCGAAAAAAATGCATGTTTTCACCGAAAAATGCAGTAAATTGTAAAACGAACTAAGTCGACTTTTTCTGCTGCGAGAGTGCAAATTTTTGAAAATCGATTTTTTCGAAATTTCCACCGTTTTTTGGATGAAAATTGGGTGGAATGGAGTGAGTGGAAGGGGAGTGTAAAGTGTACATCGAAAATTTGAAGGAAATCGGCGGGGAAATGCGAAAATGTGACTATGTTGATATCGGGCAGTAGGAAAATGAAGGCATACTGGAGGTCTGCTTGGATTTTCTTGATTTATTGAATATTCCGCCGTGTTTTGAATGAAATCTGACATGAATCCACATGCCACAGATTCCGTCATCCTCTCCACTGAGTGTCCTAAATTCCAATTATTCGTCAAGAAGGGATAGAAAACGAAGGAGGACCAACAATATTAGAAGATGGCTCAGTACAGATCCCTCCCCTCACAGCACATTAGCATATACACTCGGTGGAGCTTGGGCTATGAAAACGCACCTTTCTGGAGATATAAGATATTTTTCAAAATTAATTATTTCAGGTTACCTTCTTAGACATTCTTCCCTACTTCCTACTGGTCGTAGCGGCATGATTGAGGGCACAAAAGAAGGCTGCTTGCATGCCGAAGCAGCTGTGCAGAAATTCTCAGCAGTCTACTCTAGTCTTTAGCCATAGTATTATTTATTTACTCCTTAATCTTGTAAAATCAATAAATCTCCTTAAATCCTTGTCCTCACAAACGATTCAATAAAGAATGACAACAAAATCAAACAGAATGTTTTTTTCTTTTCTTAAAGTCAACCCACTTGTCAAAACATTCACAAAAGGTCCTTTTCAGGATCGGAAATACAAAGTAAGCTAGTCAAGGTAAGTATGTGAGTTGATCAATGAATAAGGCCTAGTAAATTCATCAGAAAAATTGTCTCGAAAAATGCGTTAAAAATGTTAGGCTTCGAACCCGCGCATGCCTCTTGAGCTCTAACTTTTTTGTTTGGCGGCGTAGATCAATGAATGGTGCCTCGCCTTAGAGGGCACGCTTCGCTCTTCAAAATGCCGTTAGACGCGTCTCGATTGAGGCAAGGACTTTTGGGTTATATGCAATGCAAGGTCACATTAGGTAGATTTTTGTTGATTTTCGCCCTATTGATTTCACTTGCGTACGTATAACTTTTTTCTCTGGTGGAGTTGATCAATGATTGATACCTCATCTTAAAGGGCACGCTTCGGGCTACAATGGCACACTTCAAACATGCACAGTCACCAGCCAAAATCATATAAAAAATCGAAAAGATAACAATTATTTTAAAAAATAAGACGCAAATAACCTACACCCTACACTGCCCCATCATTACTTTTTTCCTACGTCCTCCCGTTTCCGAGATATTCCATATCAAAATTTTCAATTTTGCAAAAGTATACCTACTACAATTTCTGGGCGACTAGTATTTCAGAAAAATTTTTTCGAAAAATGCGAATGTGAAAAATTAAATGCGAAGTGTTCCTCGTAGGCCTCTTGAACTTGAACATTTTTGTTTGTCGGCGTAGATCAATGATTGATGCCTCTTTTTGAAGGACACGCTGTGTTTTTCAAAAAGCCATCGTCTTTTGGGTTGTATTGGCCCGATTGATTTCGCTTGCGTAAGCATACTCTTGGGCTCTAACTTTTTTGTTTGGCGGAGTTGAACACTGAATGGGACCTCGGTTAAAGTGTACGCTTCTGTCTTCAAACCCTCCATACCAACAATCACAGTCGCTAGTAAGAATGCTGTACTTCGTTTGTGAAACGATTTTCTCAATATTAACAAGAAAAGTATTACTTTGATATTTACTGCAGAAGTGATGAAAAACATTTGATAATTTCGTACTTCACTCAATTTGCACGCAACGCAAGCACTTCGAAGTATGCAACAGTTGTTCTCTTTTTTTTTAGCGATTTCAATGAGTTCAATTATGACGTCATCAGAAATGAAAAACGCTGTTTTCTTCTATTTCCAACGATTTAAAATGAATCTTTCGATTGAATTAGCTCTAATTATCCTCTACGCATTCAGCCCCGTGCATTTGATGTAAAATTTCCATTCAAATATCATAAAAATCGACTTTCAAGAATTTGACATCTTTTACCCGAAAAAATGCAGTAAATTTGCAACACAATTGAGTCGCATTTTCTTGCTGAAAAGAAACGCATTTTCTACAGAGAGGATTTTATATTCTAAAACGATTTTCTCGATAATTAGGACGAATCTAGAGTTAAGAGATATCAGAATGGATAGGTATTGAAGTGGAGAAGCGTACTGAGTAGAGACTTTTTAGCGGGATTTCCTACGATGACCGTATGGAAGCAAAATCCGAGATGTACTCGTTTTATCCATGGTTTGCAATGACATGATGCCTTGTGAAACGATTTTCTCGACATTTATGATGAATCTAGAGTTGAGAGATATCAGAATGGATAGGTATTGAAGTGCAGAAGCGTAATAAGTAGATACTTTTTAGCGGGATTTCCTACGATGACCGTATGGAAGCGAAATCCGAGATGTACTCGTTTCATCCATGGTTTGGAATGACTTGATGTTTTTTGAAACGATTTTCTCGATATTTATGATGAATCTAGAGTGGAGAGATATCAAAATGGATAGGTATTGAAGTGTAGAAGCGTAATAAGTAGTTACTTTTTAGCGGGATTTCCTACGATGACCGTATGGAAGCAAAATCCGAGATGTACTCGTTTCACCCATGGTTTGGAATGACTTGATGTTTTTTGAAACGATTTTCTCGATATTTATGATGAATCTAGACTTAAGAGATATCAAAATGGATAGGTATTGAAGTGTAGAAGCGTAATAAGTAGTTACTTTTTAGCGGGATTTCCTACGATGACCGTATGGAAGCAAAATCCGAGATGTACTCGTTTCACCCATTGTTTGGAATGGCTTGATGTTTTCTGAAACGATTTTTTTGATAATTATGATGAGTCTGGAGTTGAGAGATATCTGAATGGATTGGTATTGAAGTGTAGAAGCGTTATATATATATAAAACACACCGTTCTCGAGATACAAGCGATTTTTCAAAATTAATTTGTTTCAGGTCGGGCTATAGGCAATGGAATGTTACATCAGTCAGATTTTTGCCCGATTGATTTCACTTCCGTACACATAACTTTTCTGTTTGAAGCAGTAGATTAATGGTCGATGGCTCATCTTTAAGGGCATACTTGGGGCTACAAACCCTCCGTACAAGCATTCATAGTCGCAAGCCAAAATCATATACAAAATCGTACAAATAACAATTTTTTGAGAAATTATGACGCAAATAACGGGACTTTTGTTGATCCGCTATATGCGTCTTGAAGACGAAGTCATACCCTACACAGCCCCATCATTACTTTTTTCCTACGTCCTCCCGTTTCCGAGATATTCCATATCAAAATTTTCAATTTTGCAAAAGTATACCTACTACAATTTCTGGGCGACTAGTATTTCAGAAAAATTTTCGCGAAAAATGCGAACAAATTTTGAGCTCTAACTTTTTTGTTTGGCCGATTTGAACAATGAATGAGGGCTCGTTTTAAAGAGGACGAATAGTTCTTGGCTTTGGAATGCGAATTAGCGCCATGATCCACTTAATCACTTTCAAATACTTCCCTTCCCAAATGATAACACTGGATAAACTTTTTTATGTTTTTATTATGGTAAAGTATAAAAAAATATTTGATTAAATTTCATGTATGAGTGCAATAATATAATTTCCTCCTTCCATCCGTATAGTAATGGATTTCTTAGATCAGATGCCTTTTCTTTTATTTCTTAGATTTTACGCTCCCTTTGGTCGTTTGTTGGGGACGAAGTTTGATGATTTAATTGAGCACATATGCTCGGCGTGCAGTCCATATGATGCAATGCACTTGCATTCGCTGACAATGTCTGTCTTGAAGAGTGTATCCGCAATGGAACTGGTCACTTGGTTCACGAATGCCTTCTTTTGGTCATCAGCTGAGATTGCTTCGAAGTTTTGTGTTGCAAATACCCAACCATTATTTTGTAGGACAAAGTCAATTCCCATATCATTGCTGAACTTCAGCTTTTGACGTTTCTTGGCGTCGCGTCCCTCTGTGGTTGCGACAATGCGTGAGTTAAATCCTGGATAGATAGAAAATGGTTTTTTGTTAATTGTTCGAATCGCACGTGAGAAACAAAGAAATACTCACCAACAAGTTTTTCTGGTGGAACACCATCAACGGCCAAGTCCTTAACTGGGGCCAGCATATGAAGTGAGGCTCCGTCGAACTCTGTCAAGAGATCGATTACGAATGCTCGAACTAGTTTGGACTGCAGGAAAAAGTGGATGCTTTAGAAGAACTCATATGTGCTAGCAAAATAGGGAAAACTTACAAGGTTGTATTCCAATTGTTCGCTGCGGACAATAACAATAGATTTTGCTGCAGCAGAACGGAATGGATACTCAAGGGCTAAGCGGAATGCCTTCTCATCAACTTGCGGGGAGCTGTCGCGCTTGATCTGCTCGACGAAAGTGAGGATATCATTGAGAACGGGAACACCCACATCGAGTGGCTCTGGCCGGCGTGGTCCATTCAATTCGACAGTGCTCAGCTTGCCGTTGTAGTTGAGTTTGCCTCCATTGCTGGTTAATAAAGCTGGGTACAACTGATCGTTGTTGAATGCGATAACAGCAATTTGTGCGTCTGTAAGACCGCGAGTTTTCAACTGGTTGCGGATTTCGCTGATGGCTGGTGTGACGAGGTTCTCGATAACGTTCTTGCTGGCATTGGTGTCAACAACGAATATGATGTCGGCCTTGTTGGTGGGAATCTTGACGGTGAACTCATCACCGATTTCCCTTTGTCCAGCGGGACCACTGCATTTTAGGCAACGGTGTGGTACGAATACAGGCAGATTTTCCAATCGACCGGCCGAAGCGTAGGATAATGCAATGTTGCATGCAGCCTCCTCCTTGTTGTCACCCGCTTGGAGAACCGCTTCATCGCAAGCCTTGCGGTATGGTCTGGGGTCGATAAATAAGTATCCAAGCATCATATCGGAATCAATGCCGAATAATTCTGAACAGATTGGGTCATGTTCGGCCTTTACTGGTGCTGTCGATGCAACTGCAGGGCAGTTACCCAGGGCATAGTCATTGACTAATTCAGCAGCGTTGCTAGTGATTTTACCATCAACAGTGGTGAAGTCATCGAAAGGTTCAGCATTGCCGTTGCCTAGAAGACCTCGGGTCTGGCTAGTGTAGAAACCATTCACGGTTATGTGGCAAATCTTCAAGTCAATTGTGCAGGCAACCTCCACACCGTTTTCGGTAAGGATGCGTTGAGTGTAGTAACGCCTCCATGCGTGGATATCATCGACATGAACTGGATATTCTGTAGCCTTACCATTCAATTTGACCGCTCCAGTATCGGTGATCTCGACGAAGTTCTTAGCGTCAATCACAGTTACAGACTTCAGTTTGCCATCCTTGACAGTCGCGACGACGCTGAAATCATTCTCGTTTGCGTCCTGTGTCAGGATGTATTTGCAGGATCCTTGGAACGAATACTGTTGTCCGTCGAATGTGAAGACGTTCTTACCGTCGGCAATGTGACCAACTAAGTCGTATGGTGGCAGGAAGCTTAGTGGGGGCTTAATCAATTCCAACCAGTCGGTGACTCCGTCGAATTTCTCATTGAACAAGAAGTTAAATCCACTGAAGCGAACAGATATCCAAATCGGAATGCTAGTCAGCAGCTCCAATGATATGGGCAATGGGGAAATGAGGTCGGCCTTTGGTGGCTTGAATTCGACCCATCGTTTCCACAGCGAGTTGACGGCATTAAACAGTGCATTGATGATATCCTCCAAGGCGTCAACATCATTCACGGGCGTGTCTCGGAGTTTCGCCTCGATGTAGTTGTACAGTTTTTGTGCCAGCTCTGTGGACTCATTTGTGGCAGAAAGGCTGCCAAGTTGATCGATTACATTGCGCAAGAATGAAAGGATTTCATCGACGGCCTTTAGCTTGGCAAGTTTCTGTTTAATCTCATCCTTGATGGCGTCAAAGGTTGGCAATTTGCTCCAGTACTCAGCGAGATCTGCGTACAATGCGTCGACGTCCTTTGCCAGAGTTTGAAGAAGTTCTTCTACACTATCGCAGATTGGTTTTAATACTTCGTAAACTGGTTTTCCTATGGCCTTCAGGTCGTTCTCCATCGACTTGATTACTTTGAGCACTTGGTCAAGTACGCTTGTCACAAGCTTCACGGTCTCCTGTTGAAGTTCACCCAACAGGACTGTAATCTTCTTTGAGAATTCTTCCCAGGCTGGCAGAACAGTCTGCTTGATGATATCTTGAACCTTTGACCACATCTCGTCAACAAGACCCATGATTTGCTTGTATGTCTCAGCGATGGTCTTTGAAACTTCTTGATAGAACTTCAAGGCGGTCTCGTAGTATTTGCGGTAGCTTTCGATGAATGCCTTGATTGCTGGATCATTCTCAAGGGTCTGGAAGATCTCGTTGGCATTTTCCTTGATGCTGGTTCCCAATGCACTGAAGTCTGGTACACTGTCCTTAGCGAGATTCGCCTGACGTTCGACGGCCTCACGTGTTTTCTGGAATCGCTTCTGGAGCTGCTCATTGGCTGCCTTTGTATCATCGGTTACAATCTTCTCAACGGATGCCTATAAACAAAAGAACAAATAGAAGGGAGGACTATTGATTAACTGACTCTAGGAAAGAAGAAGGTGTACATACCAAGAATGCCTTGATGTCCTCCTCGCTGTTGTCGAAAGTTGTTGTCAGGAAGTGTGCAGCATCAAGTGCTACTCGTCCGCTGATCAGCTTCTTGCTACCGTCCTTGATGATGAGCTTGGCTTCCTTGCCCAACTTAACCTCGCCAATGACGTCGAATAATCCAGCGCGTTTCAACTGAACCTTAGCTGTGTTCTTATTGACCTCTCCAATCAAGTTGAGTGGTTTCAAGGCGAAGACCTGGAAGTTACCGATTATCTTGCCATTGCTTGCGTCAGCGACCAAGTTGACAATGGGCTCGTTGAAGGCGTTCAAATCAATTTCAAATCGATTGGTGTTGCCGTATACCCAGCCACCAGCCTTGATGTCGGCCAAACCGCTCTGCAAGTTGAAGCCTGCGCTCACTTCCTTCTGTTCCAGTGAGAGAGCAGTGTGACCATTGAAGCCGTACTGAATGTCCAAGCCAGCACTCTTTAGGTTGTACTCTGTGGTGACGTTGAATCCATTGCTGCCCTTAGAAATTGTGTCCTTGATCAAAGTGGTGGCAATGATCTTCTGCTCTGGAGTTCTGAAGATATCGAAGACGGCCTGTGTAGAGATGAGGCGCTGGTCACGGTTCAGATCAACAACACCGGATACGGACAGAGTGCGAACGGAGGGATGCTCGAAGCTGATTTGTCCCCTGCCATTGATGGCAACCTTCTCCACGCCGCTAATGTCTGCACTGGCAACGATCTTGGTAACGTCGTTTGGTTTGTTCAAACGATCGAAGTAGAATGTCAATGAGCTCTGATAGTGTCCGAAAATAGTCTTTGGAATGACGTCTTCGGATTCGATGGCAATCTCGCGGTTTGGCAGCTTGATTTGGATCTTGCGACTCAGTGGTGTTAGGCTTGACAGGAGTTGGTATTTGATGTTCTTGCTTGAGGTGATGCTGCTCTCCATTTCCTGGTTGAATTTCAGTCCCTTGCGGTTGACCTTTGACTGCAATGTAAACTCGTATGGGTAGCCGAGCTCACGCAGATCGATCACTATGATTAACTGGTGCTGGGATGAGGTTATGTCCTTGGGATCGATTGTGGCAACCGATGATATGTCCACGTGCGTGCACTGCTTCTTGCCCTCGCAGACGGCAACCTTTACTTCGAAGTTCTTGTTTGTCAATTTGAGGTTCGACACGGCGTTCTTGGGTCCAAAGTTGCCGCTGAACGTTAGGGAATAGCCGATTTCTTGGTGCGATGCATCATCGAACAGCTGGTAGATTATTTTGAAGTTGGCATTGCTCTTGGTTGCGCCATATTGAACTTGTCCTTGACCTTCGATAATGGTCTTGCTCTTCTCTTTCTTAATAGCGTATGTAGCAGTTCCACTCATAATCACACCTGTGGCGTCCTTGACATTCACAGAGACACCCTTTCCTTCGGCACCGCCTTGCGTACGGATGTCCATGTCGAGGCCGTCGATCTTCAGCTTAGGAGAATTGGTCTGAGAGGTGAGGTAGAAGTCATCAAACGCCTTAAGGTTGGCCTCACTTGTGTGGTCCAGATTCAGATCACCCAGATTAACGATGTTAAGAGTCAACTTGGCCTTGCGTTCTCCCAGAATCTCAACGATGCTCGACACAGTTGTTGTCGTCTGTGGCAGAACGGCTTTGATGACGACACCCTTCTTGAATTCGCCGATGTAACCCGTGACGTCCAAGTTGTAGTTCTGTCCATTCAACTGCAGGGCGCTGTTCACGTTTACGCTTTCATCGAGTTTTGTGCTGCGGACCACAACATCGAGATCCTTGACGGAATCGAAGGAAGTTTGCAGGGCATAGTGTACAACAACCGACTTGGCAGCGCTGTATTCCAGGTCCAGAGAGTTCTTGACAAACTTATCGCCATAGGAGTAGTTCACGTCGTACTTCTGTTTGCCATTTTCCTCATCCAGTTGTCCCAGACTGAAGCTTCCGTCCAGTTTGAGGGGACTCGACAGGCGTGTGCTGGTGAGATCGAGATTGTAGCTGCCGTGGCTGGCAGTTCCCTTAGCCAGTGCGGTGAGCTTCATGGAACTTTCTCCAGCTTGGTCCTCAATATTGAATTCAACTAAGGTAACACCATCTTCGGTTGCTGCACGCAGGTACTTTCCACTCGTGCTCAGAGTGTAGGTCTTGAAGAAGGTCTTTGGTGCGGCGAGGTTAACTTGCAATTTATAGCTGGCTGGCTTGGCCGGTCCACCCAAGTTGTAGTTGCCGTTCAAGTTGGCGCTGTTGCCATCGGCCCAGTTTCCGCTGACACGGAATACGGCGTTCTCCTCGGTGTACTCATCGACCACGAACGAAAAGTCCAATGGTGAGACAATCAGGTTGCCTTGGGCCTTCAAGCTGTAATCAATTGACTTCACGTTGTTCTTGAGCAGATTCTTTATCTTTTGGGCGATATCCAGGGTCTGTCCTGCAAAGTTTGTGTAAACGATGCTGTTCTGGGCTGTGATCTCATTGGTCTTCGGGTTGTATTTGTCCAGGGTACCGCTTAGCTTGAGACTCCTTTGCTCATTGGTGGGGAGCTTGTCGACAAGGTTGACGGTCATTGAGCCCTGGGCCAGGCCGTTCTTGCCGGTGGTCACCTTACGATTGGACTGAACGTTGAATTGCCTTCCATTTGGAATGGTGAGCGATAGTTTTCCATCGATTTCGCCGTTGAGACGCCACTCGCCCTTGACCACACCATTGGCATCCAGTTGCAGTTTATCGCCATTGAAGTCCAACAGATTCTTGGTCACAAACTTTGACTTGTCCACGATGTTCTCGGTCTTGAAGTACAACTTCTTGTCGTTGTCATAGCCGACAGTTGCTTCGATGTCATACTTGGGGGCAGCTACTGTGAATTTTGAGTCCAAATTGATCTTGCGCTGGGCCTTCTTGAAGTTTAGCAACGCGCTGAGGTCACCCTTGCCGGCTTTGTTGATTTTGAAGTCAGCCTTAGCTCCAAGCAAGTCCTTAACTTGTAGGGTGGCTTTTCCTGTTGCGATCTTATCCTGGGGATGGGTGGTCTCAACGTTGAGCACGATTAGATCGGCATTATCACGGTTGAGCTTGAAGTCACCGCTTGTCTTGTCGGCATTGCCGGTTACCTTCAGCAACCAGTTTCCTTGCTTGTCCTTGGTGGTAAGGATGAATGTGCCCTGGAGGTCAATGAATATGTCCTGAGCAGTGAGCCTTTGGCCAACTTCTCCCTTGACGGTCAGTTGGGTGCCCCAGCTGCTGGCCAAGCTACCCTCGCTCACGAAACGAGCGCCCTTGACGTCCACTTTGCCCTTTACGTCAACGGAATGTTGATTCAGCTTCAGACTGACGTCCAAGCTGCCATCACCGGCTGCTTTCTGATCCTTAGCCAGACTAACATCGAGTGATGCCTTCTTCTTGTCCTTGCTGGCCTCGAGGTTCAGTTGCACCTTCCTGGGGCCAACTTCGCCATTTACCTTCGCCTGCAGAACTACGTTCTTGAGCTGAAGAAGCTTCAAGTCGTTCTTGAATGTGGTGGTTTCGATGTTTTGCTCTGCGGTCTTAGTGAATTGGAAGTCATTGTTAATTTCAAATGAGTAGTCGGCAATTGACACGACGAGCGAATCCTTAACGCTGTTGGGTCCCATCTGCAAGAACAGACTACCGCCGTTGACTTGTGCTGAGTTGAGATTGCGAACAAAGAAGCCAGCTGAGTAGCCCTCTTCTGCCGAGAAATGCGATTTGATTTCGTAGCCATCCTGGCCTTGTTTGATGTTCAGTTCAGTCTTGAAGGGCTTGATGTCTGCCCAGCCGTTCAGAACGATTGGCTCGCCTTCCTTTCCAATTACCTGCAGATTCTCATAGGTAAAGCGGACCTTGTCACCACTGCCTTGTTTGACGATTTTACCATCGGCACGATAGCCATTGATCTCGTTGCTAATGCCCTGGCTTGTCTTGATCTCAATGAGGGGGCGGTACTCGTCACCGTTCTTGGTGAGGCCGACCTTCTGTATTGTCACTTCACCATTTACATCATACAGACCGTAGAGCGATATCTCGGTGTCGTCGTTCCTAATGCCAACCTCTCCGCTCAGTTTCAACTCGGTGTGAAGGAATTCAGCTTGCACGAACATCTTTGGCTGGGTTCCGACCTTGAGGCTCAACACGGTGTCGTGATTCACTTTCGATCCAGGTGTCGAGTACTTAAGTTTCCAGACACGAGCTTCGGGTGAGTTGTCGTACGTTCCTTGAACGTTAATCTTCTTCTCAGCTTGCAGACGGAGGGCAACAGAAATGGGTCCGGAAAGGGGGAAACCAACGCTTTCGCCACTGCTGGTGTCTGGCAGAACTGACGTAAAGCAGACAGTCATGCCGACGTAGTGCAATTGATCGAAGCAGTTCTCCTGAGGTGGGTTCTTCTTCTTCTTCATCTTCAGTGGGACTACCTTGGTTTCTTTGTCCTGTTCGGCGACGATGAACTCAACGTTGTGCTTGAAGTCGATCAGTTCGAGATTTTCCCGTGGCAACTCAATGTCCATGTTGAATCCGGTAGCGTCGTTGATCAATTCGAATTTGACATCACTGCCTGTGGACGAATGCAGGCTGCTGGAGGCGCGGAGACCTGCAACCAGAACCAAGGCATTGAAGCGCAATTGTCCGTTGACTTGAACGTCCACACTGGGCACAAACTTGAGGCGGTACTTGGTGTTGCTTGGATTGTCAATAATAGCGTCAACTTCGACCTCGACTGCGACACCCAATTTGGTGGTGGACGTACCCTGAGCGGTCAACTCAAGTGGAAGACCAACGCCAGTGGTATAAACCAGTTGGGTGTCGAGGAAAAGAGCGTGGAGGGCGTACTCTTGCTCGAATTTCTTCACGCTGTCCTTCACTTTGGCAGCTGATTCGGTGAACTTATTGATGATGTCATCGACAGTTTGTGGGACATCATCCGCCAAACTAAGGAAGACTAACTCAGAGCCGAATACACGAACCGCAAGGTCCAGGTTAATATCGGAAGTTGACTTGCTTCCGTAGGACTTGTACTTTTTGGCGAATTTGCCGGCATCATCGAGGATCGAACGTTTGGAGCGAGATTTGCTGGCAATGTTGCTGATCAGATTCCTGCCCTCGTTCTTGAAGTAGCCCTTTGGTCCGAAGTAGTAGGCAAGAATTTCTTCCAAGTTCTCCTGGCGAGCACTCACTTCGAGAACGTTGAAGTTGGAGCCGAATATTTCCGATGTCAGGTTAAGACGGCCAGAGCGTGGCAGATAGCCAGTTTGTGAGTAAATCAGGCTGTAGTCAGCGCTTGCACCAATGCCAAGCGACTCGACAGCGTAGGACATTTCGCTGTTGAAGGAGAAACGACGAGGATCAATGGGGAATTTCTTGGTGACACGAATGTTGCCCAGGTAATGACGGCTGGCTTCGCGGGATGCATCGGTCGAGTCGCGGATGGCCTTTAGACTCGATGTGATGAACCCTCCGACCTGATTGACTGGTTCGTTGTTGACGACCTCGGCGATATCATTGGCAAGCTGTGCATTGGGGCACGCAATGGCGGCCAAATAAGCTTCGATACGAATTTCGGAATCCTCATTGACGTCCTTCAGAATACTGAGAGCCTTGGCCTGGAGTCCAGCATTGCAGGCAGATGCTGTGAATGCCTGGAGGGCGGCAACCCGGAGACGAGCTGTACGGTCAGCAGAAGCACACTCTGCCAACACCTGAGTGGAGGCATCGGCGATCTTGTGGGTGTTACGGATACCTTTCAGGATGTTGACAAAACGGTCCTCATCTTTCTTGATATTTGCCTTGCAACGCTTCAAGCCATCGGCGAACTTCTTCGACACAACGTTGACTTCACTTTGATCGCATGTTCCTTGCTTGCAGTATTTGTTGACCAGATTTCCAATAGCGAGATAGGCTTCCTTTGGTGAGTTTGGATTCAACAGAGTCTATCAGAGAAAAAGAGAGAAAAAAAAGAAAGTCCAATTCGATGATGTCCAGCCAAGGTCAGAGTGGAGTACTCACAGCTGCCTGATTGAGGGCATCCTTCTCGACGGATTCCACCAGATTCAGGGACAAGAATGCAAGCTTCTTCTCCTGCTCGGACATCTTCGACACCTGGCGCACTATCGCCTTGACGGCGTTCGATGTTCCAACACGGAACAGAGCATCCAAGTAGACCTTCCTGGCGAGTTGCTTGTTCACATGTGGCACGACGGAAAGTTCAGTGAGAGTTTCAGCGTCCGCAGAGCGCATAAGCCTAATGAGTTCACCAAAATACTGGGCGGCATCACCTTGTACATGATTGTTGACCAAGTTCACGGTGTTTGTGAAGACTTTCTTTAGGATAGCACCGTTCTTAACGGCTGGCGCGACTGGTTTCTCAAAGATAATGGAAGCAGATGCTCCATTGAGGGCGGGGGCGTTACCTTTACCAACTTTTCCCAACTTCAGGTTTGTCCTCACTTTGGCCTTTGCAATACCGGCTCCATTGGCAAATGCGGCAAATTTGTATTCCTCAACCAATTGCACGGTTTCGGGAATACCACGCACGAGCTTCAGTTCCTTTGAGTAATCAGCATTGAGGATGGCACTTGACTTGATACCGGCATTCTTGTTCACGATGCCACTAACCAAACCGTTGGCGATTTGCTCACGATAGCTGCACGAGTTCAAGTTACGCACCTTGGTTATGATCTCGGCCGAACCGGATTTCGAGATCGATGTCAGGGTGCTGCATACACCGAAGACGTCTGTCTCGTATGGTTTTTCGGATGACTGCAGCAGCGAAACGATACCACGTTTGATATTCAATGCCGCCGGACTATCGCTGGGATCAGCGCAAATCTCTGGCTGAAGTTCACCACTGACTAGGGTGAATTTGATTGGCTTCTGAATGCTCTGAGTGATTTCCTTCTCCAAGGACTCCTTGGCCGCAGCCACAATCACTTTTTCCAATTGCAAAGTATAGCCGCAGTTACCTTCAGCGTAGAGCTTGGCCAGACCGGATACCTTAAGGGATGTCTCATCGGCGTCATTACCACTGACGCCGACAGTCAACAAACTGTCAATGGTGTACTCGTAGACCTTACCTGGTGCAAACTGTAAAACACCAGAGTCGGCTAGACAAGAGAGAGAGAGAGAGTGGAAGATGGGTTATTATGGGGTGAATTCGATTGGATCGGAACTTTGGATTTATGAAGCATGTAAAACAATGTAACTAATCAATGCTGTCATGGTACTTACAAGTGGGGCATCCAGTTTTGCATGATTCTGGAAAAAAAAGACGAAGAAAGAAAAGAAGTTAGTTCAAGAAGTCAATGTTGTTACCAAAAAAAATGCCCCAAAAACTGCTGGGAACTTAAAGGACCGCAATCAGAGACGCTTTCCTTAAAGATAATATGGCCTATCATCGGTTCTTGATTCATCCTACCAAAGCATCAACATTTCCTTATGGAATCAGTCAAAAAATATGCGGTTATGAACGTTTTCGTGCATCATGGTTTCTGTTATCAACGTATGCATACGAAATGTGGCCAAAAATGATTAAATTTAACTATCTCACATATTCTAATTGCATACGTCTAAACTGTTATCATTATAAACGTTTCAAAAAAATAAATCCACATACATAATGATGATCAAGCACATCCTTATCACCAGCCGACTGCATTCAACGAGCTTGAAAACTGAAAACTGAAACCTTAACTGAATTTCAAATGTCATCCTCTATCAATTCAATGTCATTTCAAATGATAACGAAACACTCCCTTCAAGTCTCACTGCTGCCACATCAGAGTATTGAACAGAGATTAATTAATTTTCATTTTCTAACAATATTCAAGTCCAGTCCAAGTTTATGGGTATTTCCTTAGCATCGAACATCGAACATCGGGTCACACTCAGAGTTGAACTCTAATCAAATCCGAGCCGATGAAATTCACAGATAATGACGATCCCAGTGGCAATGCATAATGCCCACAGTATCTTCACTCTGTCTCCTCGTCTATCAACTATTTATTATTATGTTTGGCTGCTGTTTAATTGTTTGCCTGCGTGTGTGTGTGTGTGTGTGTGGATGAATGCAATAACATCAATCTGAGATGGGAGTCAAATGAAATGAAAGTAATCATTTTTTTTTTCTTAATTCACCGAAGATGATTTTACACTTTTGCTCTCTGTTATCACTTTCCTCGGTTCGGTTCGTTCGCTGTTGCTAGCGGGAACGATCATCGATTGTGGCTGGATTCGTTAGATAATATACCGGCCTGAGTCGAAGGTCAGATGTGTGTATGTGAGGTCGAGACTGTCGATTTGTTCAAATCCTGACTGACTATTCTGATTCGGCGAAATGATTATGAGTTCAAGACAGTGGATCAGTGACATGCGTAAAATCCCACGCCGAGGGTGTCAATGCATGGCAGTGATTTGTTTTCAGCGGGTGGCGGGGGGCATGAATGGGATCTAGTGCGTTTGTTGTACACTCTAGTCACCTTCTCGCCTACGCACCAGCAGAAGAGACGGGATGAGATTCGCAGTGGGAACAGTGGATCGCCAAATGAACGAGGAAGAGGGTGTAGAAGAGACCAAGAGGATCGCTATGGTCGAGGTAAGAGTGGTGTGTGAGGGCGTAAAGTGATAATGAGGGTGTTCTGAAGAAGATCTGAACATCAGAACGGATCAACATCTCGTACCGGATGTAAATACTGTTCAATTGGGCGAACAAGCTAGTATTATTATTATTCGTTGTTTTTTTTACTTAACTGGGGGTAGCTTGTCTGCATGTGTCATTTGGTCCCTCCCTCTCCAATTGCCTACAAACATGTAGTGTGGGTCGTTTAAATCGTTTGAGTATTCGTCGCCTTGTCTTTGGAGGCAACGATGTGGGGGACAGATGTGTTATTTTGAATTTTTCTTACAGAAAAAAAAAAAACAAACAAAAATGTATGAAGTCCCTGGATAAAGGTCGGCTGGACTTTATCTTCGAACATTCATGAGAAATTTAGCAAATTCTGCATGCTCTGGCTAGCAAGGACTTGAAATTAGTAAAATAAAGCTCAACTACTGTTCTGTCTGTAAGCAGGCTCTGTCTCAAGACTTCGATCTCTTTTCAACGACGACTCTTGATTTCGAACTAATGATATTGACAGTGCTTTCTTTTTTTAAAAAAAAAAAAAAAAAAAACTCAATCAAAAACAATCGAAGAAGAATATTATGCAAGGATACTAGACAAGGAAGGAAGCAAAGAAAGGCAGAAAAAAGTAGAAAGACTTACCAGCATTTAATCCATTTGCCGCAAGCAAACAAGCAACTATCCCGAATACGAGATACTCTTTTATCCGTGAGGAGGTTCTCCGCGACCGCATCCTTCTAAAATAGAAAAACGATCTTCAGTCGAAATCTTTTCTCTTTGCGCCGTTCCCACTTTTGTATTTTTCTAGATATTTTTCATCAATCACGTTTTTTTAACACTTTCCTGTTTTCTTTTGTTTCCGTTTTCTTTTTGATCCTTCAAGGCAGGATCGACACAGGCTCGAAATTAACTCGGAGTGAACAGACAAAAAAACAACCAACCCAACAACGAAAAAGCAACAAGAGACTAAAACACTAGTCCTAGCTCTGATCCGGTGGTCATTCAGCGAGTAACACTACTTGGGGAGTAAGTCGTCGGATTGTCACCAGAACGGAGGCTTATATAGATTATGAGTGCGGGGTATATCGTCTAAAAATATAAAAAAAAAAACAAGTCTTCCCTACACAACTGGGGATGAATGTTGCAGACACATTGTTGCTGCGGCTACAAATACATAGGATTCGTTGTCTTCCTTATGGAATTATCAGTTCTTGGATTGTTGCCGATCCCCACCACACGATGTACACATGAAGCTTCGTCTACATTCAGAGACAGGCACATAGGTACACATGCCGCCGCCACCACCACAAGGGGAGGTGCTTCCGAGTGGTATTTCGAGATCTGGAAAGAGAGAGATTACCCCTAGATCGTTGTCAAGTACAAGTATCCCGTATTTGTTGACCTCTGATGTGTTGCTTCGATTGAGATACACAATCGCATAGTGTTGCAGATGAACGCACACTTGAACAGACCTCACAAATCTCATATATGCCTCGTGTGTTATTCCCGGAGGGTGGGGTAATAGCTTCGATCACATTTTAAATTTTGTGTAAAACATTTTTGTTGTCACAGGGAAGTGAGTAGTTTATGACACCTCGGTATCGGGCTGTTTACCTAAACTCTCTGCTTGGGCCTGTGCACTCCTGGAGATCTCTTATGTCCACATGGATTTTTTTTAGGATTTGGGGGAGAAAAAAACCTCTGTGTGAGATGGGATCACATTGTTTGTTGTTTGTGATATATTTAGTCCTTTTTTGGGGAACTGAGACTGTGCAGGATCGATGCCATTGATTGATTGTTTCAGTTTCAAAGGCTTCCTAGTCGGCTGCGATGCAAGAGAAGAACATTTTATTTGATATTAAAACCATAAATCCGTAAGATACTTTAATATTTATTTCTCGCCATTGCTATACGATGCAGCTACATACAACGTGGTTAGTTAGTAAGTGTTTGCCCCAATGAATTCCATTTGCGGATTCATTCACCCGTTTGCAGTTTATTAGGTTTTCTCGTGCCCCTTTTGAAGGCTTGAACAAGTGCAAGAATCAATTGTTTATTAAATGACACTGAATATTTAAAACAAAAATACAATTTAATTTCTTCTTCTTTTGATTAAGAATTAATGGCAACTAGCTGCAGGGTTGCACTAATTTTGGCCGATCTCAATCGGTACACTAGAATTGATTTGCTAGATTTGCTGACGGTCCTTCGGTTGATCTGGGGGGGGGGGGAGGAATAATACCTATTTGAAGAGTGGGTGGAGAAGGAGAAGGAGAATGAAGAGGAGAAGGAGAAGAAGGACGATTTCATAATTCATTGTGGGATACAGGGATATAAGTACTTGCTGGGAATGTGAAATGAAGGAGGACCTTGATTTGGTGTGATGAAAGAATTATGTGTGACAATGGATTTACTGAATGTGTTTTCGACACGCGCTTAAAGTTTCTGAATTATTTCGAATTTCTTTTTGAGGTCCACGCTCTCGTTTTTAGGATCGTACTTCTTTTTGGCCAATAACTTGGCTCTCATTTCGGCAGCGGTAAGATTCAAATTGAGACCGGTTTTTGGTTTTCCAGTTGCTGTTGCTGTTGCTGTTGCTGTGGCTGCTGCTGTTGGTACGTCTGCTGGTGGTGGTGTTGCTGGTGCTGCTGTTGCTGTCATCTGTGTTGTTCCATTGTCATTCGGTCGTTGAACTGGTTCGGCTGGTTCTGATGGAGCTGTAACTGCGGCTTGATTTGTGGGTGCGGACTCCATTGCATTGCCATTCGACTTGACATTATGGCCATTAACAGGAGCGGTTGCATGATCAGTTATATCGATGCCTGACTGAGTTTGTGCTTTTGCTGTGCTAACCATGATAATACTCGTTATATATTCCTTTTGCTCCACTGTCGCATCATCTGGTATGACCGGTGCTGGGACTGGCACTGCGACTGGTACTCCGACTGCTATTGTCTCAACAGCACTGGCAGCTGGGGGCGTATTTGGTTGTGATTTGACTTTGTTTTGAGATTTTGGACTGGCTGTTACATTGTTATTGTTACTTTTGCTATTGGCTGTTGTCTTTTCATTTGGATCGAGCAGCAGCAAGCGAACCTCATTTGCAATCGCTTTGATCCTTTGAACAACTTGTTTATGTGTCTCTGAGCCAATATTCACGCCATTTACTTCAATAATTTGATCACCTTCACGAAGTCCCGCCGCTTCGGCTGGGGAATTCGCATCCACCTTGCCAATGTATTGACCGGGTTTCACTTTTTCCGAATGCAAATTGAAACCATACCCATCGAAGTCGGGTCTTTTGACAATGTGACAGTATCGTCCTTGAGTTGGTTTACTCATTGAGACATTATTATTATTGTTGTTGTTGTTACAGTTGCCGCCACTTGTATCGTTGTTGTTCTGTAGAACTTGTTGTTCGTTATTACCCATTGTTGTAGTTGTTTTTCGTTTTGTTTTAACTGCAATGAAAAGAGGACAACAAATCATTAGTTGCACTAAGGCTATTTCTGAATTTCCAGTAAGATCCTACTTCAGTTATTTAAAGTCAATTTTACGGTGACGGGGGGGCTATGCTTTGTGACCTGAACCTATTTAATCGTATGCTCATTAGAGCAGCTCAAGGGGTCGATAGATTAAAGACTAGGTGCTGTCGTACGCAAAAAGCCCGCGGTATCGGCCATAAGGTGAAACAAGTCAGAGCCTAATCTGAACTCTCGTGAAGATATTCCATAAAATCCGCAACTCAGACAGACAGTGTGACCTTTAATCGGTTCCAACATCATCCCTTCGTCAACAAGACCTGACAAGTGGAAAAATATATAGAAAAGAAAGAAAAAAAAGCTCGACTGATGATACGGCTTTCAGAGTACCTATCGCTCAGGTCGATAGACTCATTTCGAAATGGAAAATTGCAGTCTTCAGATTAGCACAAGTGGCCGTAGTCGCATCGCAGGAATATATATGTAAACATCGAAACCATTTAATGAGGAGCATTATCCACAGAGTTCGTCTTGTCACTTATTATTGTAGGACAGTGGCATTAATAAAAAAAAAAAAAAAAACCATCTTCTTTCTCTCCATTGTCTAGCTATCAGTAAGTCATTATAGAGTCAAAACGATTTATGTCAATGGCCTGCCGATAAGAAGGGCGGTTCAAAGTTTCCATTCACATCTCCTTCTCTCTTTCTCTCTCTCTCCCGGATTTATCTCTCGACATGTTGTTCCGTCCAAGCTACAGAATGCATGCCCATGTATTTATGTATAAATAAACATAAAAAATATGAACGAGTACATACATTCATTTTATCATCTCATCCTCTGTGAATTAAATTGATAATGGCTCTTATCATCGTGACCAAATATGAATGAGATTCTTAATTAAAACACTCGTCGATTCCAGTGTTTCATCCGGACCGGGGTTTGTTCAACATAGTGACATAATGAACAAATAATTCCTTCGGGATTGGGTGCAATCAGTGTATTTACTCGACCAACAACTAGATTGCTTGTGTTCACACAAAAGTACATGCTTGAGTTCAACTAGACTCTAAGCTCAAGCCATATTTTCTCCTCCGCGACTAATCCAATTGCATACTGCAACGAAGTGATTGTACTCAGTTCAATCACTTTACCCATTTCAATTGGACAGAGTGACCACCGTCTAAGTTCCACTGAGGAGCAGATGCTTCACGATGGCACGTGTTGCGATATGCCCACCCACGGTTAGAGGGTCTATATTTATGATTGAAGAGCTTCTTGGAATCCACAACGATACAACACCTATTTTTCCACTTCTTGGATATCTAACATTTCATACAGCTACATGCGCAACGTGTGGGGGGTGTCTATTTCGGTTAATTAAAATTTCTCACATCTCATATCACAGATTTGGGGTGTTTATTCAGTTCGAACTATCTTCCATTCGGTCGGATGTGTGCGGACCGAAATTGAATTTCCATTACCACACTGCGGGGAATCGCTGGCAGAGAGTTCGGATGTGAATACACGTTATTTACGGAATGGAATTAATTTACTGATAAGCTTCTTAGACCATGTTCTCCTGCCTTATCGGGTGTCATAGGAATAATATTTGTTTCTTTTTTTAGATCAATTTCAGCAAGGCTTTATGGGGCTTTTGTTTCTTGCAGTTGCCTTTGTTTCTGAAGCTCAACGGCAATGCACTGGAAAATCATTGAAAATTCAAGGAGAGTGATAGCCGAAACCGCGTTCACTGATGTGCTGCATATTGAGCATGTCGCGATTAGGCCATGGCCTAGACGGGTGTAAATGCATACTTTGGTATGAGTGCGTGTGAGTCTTGCAGGGAGGCTTTTTGATGGATGATAAAATGATAAATTAGACACCAAATAAATCCACCTTTCTCCACTCGATCAATTCCCAAACTTCAGAGGTTTATTCTCCAGGTGCGCTATTGCTGTTTGCTTTGGGCGATAATATGAAATGCTCTCTACAAATATTGAATAACCTCTGCGCATTATATCTCACCACTTCGATCTGGAAGTTGGGTAAAGCATGGAAAACCTACAACTATAGTTCTTGTCCTCATTTGTCTTGTTTAATCTTATCTAGTCTGTCTGACAGAGCCAATATATTTTACGATAAAATGCTCAGTTTGTGTTTTTCTTTCACCTCCTATTTCCCTTGATGAGTGGGCATGTCCTGGGAGTAAAAGAAAAAAAACACAAATAAATCCAGAACGGATTGATGTGCTAGTCATGTGCGGGAGGGGGAGTAATGGAGGACTGGCAGTGAGAAGATAAATATTTAGATACTGATGTCTTCGTCTGTTGACAAATAACAAAAATATTTACCCTTTTTTCCAGTTGCATTAGATAAACATTCACTGGATTGCTTTTTGGACTTATTCATAATATTTTGAATATCGATCAATTGAAGAATCGTTCAGAGGTTATGAGTTATGTACATTTTTTTTTTCAAGCAGGAGAGCAGTGCCTGCAAGGTGTAACCGGAAAGTCAAGTTTGCAACGTCCGAATTTGCTGCCATTCAGGTCATACCTCCCCTGACGACTGAACACGTCATCATGAAGCCAAAAAATATCAAATTTCAACCCCAAACATTCGGATAGTCCTCGTGTTAGGTTTATACAAAAAAGAAAAAACCAACACACACTTTTTTCAGTGTCAAGAAATGCATCATCAGCTAAGCGCAATACCTCGTCCAAGCAAACGAGAATCTTTGCTGCCAAGAACTGCATTTACTTCAAGGTTTTGTCGAAGTCGAATTTTGTACTAGGCTGATAATACAAAATTAATATGCCTCGAGTCAGCGACTTGTAATCTCGACTCAGATATCAGTTCAGAATGTTCAGCACTTAGTGCCGATGCTTGGCTTGGCATGAGCTAATCAAAACTTTCCGATTGCACGTGTATGGAAAGTTTTGATGAGATGTGCCTCTTTGCCTGCACAATTCTGATTATAGTTTTTTCCATATTTTTTTTTTTGCCGCATCTTCATCTTCATGAGCTAGTGTTGGCGATAAATGAGCATGTTGAAATCGCTTTCGGGCATAGAAGGATGTTATTTCTTCTCTTTTGGATGGTTTAGAGGAAGGTGTGAACTTCACGTTCTATGCCAGAGTGCAGAAGCGACTTAGAATCACCTTGGCCTGCCGCTGTAAGAGACATGAACAATGTTCTACTTTCATTAGTGTCATGTACACACCTCATTAATCGCAAACAACATTGAGTTAGCTCTAAGTATGTGCTTCACACTGAGACACAATAACCTTAACAAAAAGAAGCGATGGAATTATCTATTATTATCTCTCAATGTTGAAAATCATTATTAAATCGCCTCACGAGACGGGTTGCTTCCCATCGAAAACAATCTTTTTGATTAACATTCAATAAATACGAAAAACTGGTTATGAACAAGACACAAAGAAGAAGATAGCATTTCTGCTCAGTGTTTGGTAATTCATAGAACGATAGTATTTAGACAATTACGTCAAATGTGAGGTAATATTTCGTGTGATACTTTGGCACGTTGTGAGTACACACAATTGCGCATATCTCGAGTTTCTATATATGTGCATATCTATCTATCATTGAATGGCATAGTTGGCCTTTAACGCCACAACAAGGCCTGATAACATTGATGGCTAATGAGTTGTTGTTTATATCTGACGAATCGGATTTCTGTGACTTCATTCATTGCGGCGACAAAGAAAGGATAAACGGATGACAAGCAAATACAGTCGCTTATATGTTTCGAGGGTGGCGATATGACAAAGCGTATGACCTTGCAAGAACGTTACAAAATGAAATGAATAGCTGATAGTGAGAAATTAGTACACACACGTTGCCTGGGCATACAGAACTACTTGCAATTTGTGTGCTTTATAATCGATCCATAATGAAATTCAATTTTTTTTCTTTTCAAACCAAGTCTTTTTTCGCCCAAAGTCAAAGTTCGTTGCCATTCAATCAAAATGTGTGACTTTATCGTTTCCCACTGAATGCTGCGGATTTCAATGAGGGTGGGCTTGCCGATTAGAAGCATTCGCAATCAAATGTGGTCCATGGCCAATTTAATTTGTTTTATTTTTGGTTCTCGATAACCTCTGAGCCGGAGTTTCGACACATCATTTAAATATGCATGCAAGCGATAATGAATGAAATAAATATTTCTCTCGTTTTCTATCTAAAGAAAAGAAAAAAAAAAAAAGAAGCCCCATTTCCCATCGATGATTTGCGTTTTCTTTGTTTTTCCGGCTAAATTCCCGATACTGTGGTTGTTTGCGAAAATCACCGACAACAACAATCCAAACCGCATTACCAATCTGATAGCTAATTACTATGAGAAGTTACGCAAAAACAATAAACACAAAAAAAGTACATACGAGATTGCAAACTTGCCATTTTCTAAACTCTGTCATACATCACTGACTGACCAACTAACTGAGTGACTGACTGTAAGCTTTAATTCTACGTTTTATCCGTCGGAGTAGTGTGAAACAGTCGACTACGTCAAGTGATTAGTTGTTTGTTATTTTTTTTTTTGCATTTTTTCAATTTGTATTGTTTTTTTTTTCCTTTTTTGTATTCGCTGGGGTTTGGCATTTTTGTTTCTATTTTCTGTCGAATTACTGGAGATCAGCACATTCTTGTCACGAATCAGCAATTTCGTTGGTATTACGTCTTTCATTCAACCTTGTAGCTGAGCTGAGGGAGTGCATTACTTTTCACGTCTAATAGTCGAGATTAGTTTCACATCACCGGGTCGTGTTGCGTTGCGAATAATGAACATGGGAAAATATTTTACTATTATTTTTTTTTTTTTTGTTTTATGACTTTTCGTCAGGCTCGTTCGTGACATAAAATGATTTCGAGAAATGTTTTGTTTTATAGGTGGAAAGCCCCCCTTTTGTACATGTGTGTATGTTCATTGTAGTTGCTGAACACCCCGACTCACTCGTCGCTTGAATTACCTCTACAAAATCTGTACAAAAGATATCTCAGCAATGCACACCTCTTCGTACATCTTCTGCCTTTTCGTTCACCCCAAACTGAATAGACTTTGCGTATGAACGTGTGAATGTGTGCATCTGAAACAAGAAACGAACAACAAGGTCGTATGCGCATACAGTCGGCGTGACTAACTTCTGTGAATCCACTACTGTTCTCAACTATCATTAGTTCATACATGAAATGAAATATTTTATTTTCAAATGCGAATCATGTGAAATGTCTACCCGATGCGACTGAAGGCATTCATCTCGATTAAAAAATTTCATCGGAATCCATAAATAAATTCCTTCATAATTCATTGATAATGAAGACCGAGAAACAAAAAAAAAAGATTCAACCTCTTATCACGGGATACATACAACATTCTGAGAATGGAATTCACAAAGTGTACCCAGGAACCGGTTATATGAAGCAAAACCCACTTCAAACGAAGCAAAAAAAAAAAAAAATGACGAACAAACAAAATTTAGTTATTTAATCAATCCGTGAGCAACTATACTCAAAACATGATGATGACAAATATTCGCAAATATATAAGTATGTACATCTCTGTATGCATTTGTATTTGTAGATTTGTAGATTTCTCAGTTAATCGTGTCGTCGACACATTCATTCGAATACGTGTATCTATGCGTTTGAAAGTTAGAAAAATACAATTTTTCGCTGAATCTGAATTGCAACGTTATTTATTGTAACCCCAAGTGTACACGAGAGACGCCTTTGACTTTCACTTGTTGAACTGCTTACGAAGACGCCTTGATAAGACTGAAACAATGCTGAATAGTATTGATTTACGAATTATTACAGCGAATGCATCTGAAATTCGCGTATAAGCTTGCAAAATTTAATCATTTATTGAAATGTTGTATTTTAAATTCGAGAAATGTTTGGAGAGAAGTCACACGTGCGAAATTATAGATCCCTGCCCAAGTTGAATGCATAAATGAATCGGAATCCGATTACCAGAAATCGTCCAAGCCGTCAAATTGAAAGAAGATAAAAGTTCATCACTGTTTATCTGCCATTCCGATATCGATGCAAATAAACTTTCAAAAGAAATAAAACAACACTTATCGACGTTTAGGGATTGCAAACGAAACGTGTTTCAATGGTCGCGCTTTATACGGCCAAATGATCAGATCGACCATCGGTGACAGTTAATGAGTTTAAGCATCTAATCGTGATTTTTCTCCCCATCTACCGGGTCATAAAACCATATCATATAAACCGGCATAGTTTATGCACACACACACACCACAAATAAACATTTTGGTTACAACATCAATTTGGGAGCAAGGGACTAAACTAATTGGCGTAAAAATCACATCACATTGTGGTTTCATTCAACTTGCCGGATGATGTTGCTAATCTGAGCTAAAGAAGAGTTTCTCACGAAAATACTGAGCATTCGGAAACTAGAAGAGACGAGACAAGTCAAGTAAACAAAATTTCAAGCTGAATTTGCAACAGAGTCTACATATGTAACTATCAACCGCATGCAGTCAGTCCGATGATTGACAGACAACCGACGCAGACAAAAATGCCGTCAGGATCTCTTGATGGACAAGAAGGCATTTCATTTTGTTATCTTTGAAAGAAACTAAGACATTTCCTTATCCACTATATCAGCGGAAGAGAGTAAAGAATTTCGAAAGTAAACCGTGTAATTTTTTTTAGATCTAAGCCCCAATATTTGCTGCGTACACATTATTGTGTCAACAATATCATGTGACTGGAAGCATTCTTTTACCTTTTTTTACTTTTCGATACATTCTTGGAGGTATTAGTGTTGTTGTTACTTGCTTTGCGTTGTCTATTGAGTGCAAATGAATAATTAGCGTAGAGTTTTTGGGTAATGGAATTAGCGCAATTATACAGCTTGTGGACTTGTCATTGAGTCATGACCCATATTTTGAAACAGAATGTGCAAAGTTTCATTTTGCTGATTGATGGAAGATGTGAAAGATGATGATAGATGACTAGGGGAATGAAGATGAAGATTTAAGTCTTGCCTTGAATTTATCGTGTATTAATCTTACTTGCAGATGTGTAAATATGTATGGCTGCAATGACAATACATTTGTTTGACATGTGCTTCGCTTACGTTACGAATATGTCAACTTCATGTCATACATCATACATCTCCGGACCGTTCACAATTCAGTTTGAAGTTATTCAGAATAAAGCTAAACAAACAAAAGTCAAAACAGCAGCACAAGAGGGAAAAAAAAAGCCCAAGAATGTCTTAAAACTGACTCAAATTCTAAACTTAGCAGGAATTTCAACAGACTCAGCGCTTATTCATTTCCTCGGCTCGTTTTGTTATGTAATCACAAATTAACTACTCATCATAATGTGTCTAGGACCGACAGGGGAGTATTCTAAGCCAAGACAAGCACAGATCTCTGCTATGGAATCTGAAGATGCTACGAACCATTTTATAATTTCCACTCTTTTGACAAAGATACCAGCAGAGGGAAAAAAGAAGAACAAAATAACAACACAAATAAAAGCCAAACATTCTACCAAGATCAACTTCAAAGTTAAACTCTAAAACACGCTTACCTTAAGCTGCAGATTTTTCGTTCGTTCATCCAAGCTGCGATGTGTATTCTCTAAATCAGACTTCAACAGAAACTCACGCGATACGCGAAAAAGAACAACAAAACAAAAGGAGACCAGGTAGCCAAGTTTAAAACGAGAAAACCACTAAAAATCAGGTTTTTTTTAACGAATTATTTTCTTTTTCATTCGTTCGTCTTTTTTTTTTTTCTCAATTCTTTTCAAGTACGCGCTGGATGTGGATATTATGTCTTGATGCTTCTTCGTTGCTTTCGACGTTTGTTTTTTTTTTTTTCGTTTTCTTTAACTTCGGAGACTTAGGAGAAAAATCAAGACCAAGCTCGTTGAAATCGGAAACAATTTCTTGTAATTTTGATTATTTGAAAAAAAAATTGTAATTTTTTTATCCAAATAAAAAACAAAATTGCAAAGCACACTGTTTATCAAGAAGAAATTTGGCGTGTTCGCGTGCGTTCGAAGCACTGGAAGTTATGTGGAAAGATATACAGCGTCCGCACTCAAGCGAATTTACCTAAACACTGAATGAATTTTTGTGACAGGTGGTTTTTGTTTGTTGGGAAGAAAAGAAGAAAAAAAAAAAAAAAACGGGGGCCGACCAACAACAAACTTTTTTCTGGCTAACCCCATCATGATCATCGATAGAGGGAATGTACAATACAAGAGCGACACAATGGGAGTCTGAGAGCACAAGGGGGTGACACGGCGGAGAATATCTAAGTGAGATAGCAGTTTTGTTGGAATTCGCTCTCTCTGGGGCCGTGGCAAAGTTGTGTGTGATATCGTGAAGCTTATAGTGTATGTTCGAGTATGTTCGGTCGTGATGATATCTGAAGAATGATGACTTATTGTGTTCTCTTAGAAATTAACCGACATTTTTCTTTTTATCGTATAGTACTTACATTTGCTTCCTATTCAATCGGAAGGGTGTTGACGATTCAAAGGCGTGCGTGTGTCAAGAGTAATACCTTCTAATGCCGAGCAACAATTGCGAGGATGATCAAATCAATGAAACCAACAATTGATGAGTAATTTAACTGCAATCTTAGCTATTTTCGTGTGACTAAGAATTACACTGAAGTACTCGCTGCTTAGGAGTCATTAAAGCTGTTGGGTTGTGAAATGATGCACCCAAGAGCTTTATGAGTAATCTCAGCTGATTTTACGTTTGAAACTCCATTTTGAGTTTCCTTACATATTACTAGGTATCCATTGGCTCTCATTGCGCCGGCGTAGTCATATGCTGACATTGCGGCTTTTGTCAAGACACGTCGTGATTTGCTTTAGAGCTTTCGTATCTGAAACTCATCTCTCAAGTCGCACACCTTCCAGACATGACTAATTACGGCTTTAATTGACTGAAACAATTTTGCAAAACATCTTTTAGGTAGTTCTAGAAAACATTTTGTATTTCCTCTAGCTTTAATAAATTATATTCAAACCGTATACATTGTATCAAACATAAGTTCTATCAACGATTTCTATACATATTTGATTTGATTTAATTGCCCAGTAATTACGTATATCATTTTATTCAGTATGACACTTTAAGCAAATAATGAAAAAAAAAAAAAAAAATAACGAAACCAATTTCATCAAAGTAAAACACTGGAAAATCAAAATCCAATTAGACTATATTTGTAATTTTTAGTACACGGTTAAGCTGTGTAGTTCAGCCGGTAATATATATATATATACTGTATATGCATGTAAAAGTGTTAAGAAAAGTAAACAATATGAATCATGAGGCAGAGGACCTGAAGAAACCACCTTGCGGTTGAGATACCTAACTTTTCTTATATTCTATTCGTTCAACCTTAACTTCGTCGCCAATCAACTGATAAACATACGTTACAACAGTTGTACTTTGAATGTCCATGAGTAAAAATGATGGTATTACCGATCTGCAAGGAAAAAGAAGAAAAAAAACATACCAAAAAGGTGTTTGAATAACGAAAACAATTAGGTTAGCAAGGGGGTGTGAGCCTCCAGCTTCGAGCATCAGTCGGCAACAACAACCTGCTTGCATAGCAAGTCTGCAGACACAAGTGAAGAAACGAGGGTTTACTACTCTTCAGGAGGTATCGTTACCACAAAGCCCAACAAAAATCCCCTTACAAAGAAGATAGAAGTGAGTACGAGGCGCCAACTACCACCATTAGAGTGAAGCCAATGAGACTCTACACATGTTTATTGAACATTTATAGACTGCGACAAATTGATATGAAAGCAAGTCAATTCTAGACAAATCATGACAAAACAAAAACTCAAATAAATAAAAATCGATTGTTGTTGCAATGCAATGAAATGAAATGAACAAAATCTGATACAGACCATACAAAATCGGGATCTACTTACGTAACAAGTGGATTGAATGCACCAGTAGCTGAGCCAGGATTGATGTAAAACTTATTACCATGTTCGTATGCCTCGAACTTATGAGTGTGTCCAGATATTAGAATGTCGACATCCAATTGCCTTTGGATAAGTGCCAAAGCTTCTGGATCACCCCGTGGAACAACCTATACAAGTACAACAAACATTTTATGCAATTCAAATTGAAAGGGGGAGCATTCATTTAACCTGATGGCCATGTGATAAGCCAATACGAAACTGCCCAACAGTCACAATCTTTTGCTCGGGATAGTTGAGATTCTAAATAAAAGATGACAACACATTCTCAATAACAAATAAAGCAGAAAACAGATGCAACTAATTAACCTCATCGAAATCTCCACGAACAATGTGAACATCATTTGCCAGAGTCTTCAGATAGTCAAAGGACTCCTTCGTGCACAAGTTCCCTGTGCATAAAATGTGATGAATTCTCCCGGGTACAAGGAGCTTCTTGAATTTTGCCGGAAGACTACTACACCGATGTGGTATATGCAAATCACCGAGAACTAATACCAACTATACGATGGAGGAAAGTTGAAACCAAAATACAACAAATGATTTTAGCACAATTCACTCACCATTTTGCAGAGATTCTCGATGTACAATACTGCGTTTAGTAAAGGCTTGTTGATTTTCTCTTTTCTTTACTTTTTTTAAAGGGGCGGAAACGTTTACAATGGTGTTAGGTATTTTTTTGATAGCGGCTCATGTAAAATTAAATTAACTCAGTCCAAGGAAATTGTTGACTTCGGTTTCATATGGATCAACTGTCAAGTAATGTCAAGGGTGCGTTCATTTTCAGTTATCGAATTATGCGAGTGATGCCACTTTACACGTTTAAGACAACAATGAACTTGATATGTCATTCGGTTGTGTCATTCGATTTGATATTAGAGAAAATTGCCAAAATAATTTAAATTTTATGTTTCACACCAGAAATTAGACCGTATGCATATGTAATTCATAGAAACAAAATTAATTTAATTATTTCAAACGTTTTCAAAAGCATTGCATGGCTTTGGGTGCTTTGAAGAAGGCTCCGCACAGTTGATTCGAGTATGAACCGCTTGTGAATTATACCGCACTGAATCAAAGTCTATTAAGGCACTACAGGTTGGGGTGTACATACATATGTACATATATATATATATCAATGCACTGGTAGAGGGAGACAATCGAAAAAAATAAATTTAAAAAAAAAATCAATCCATCCGACAACGACAAGACCACGGAGTGACCGAACACACACAAATATACATATGTACCGACAGACATCAACGAAAGTCAACGTAGGTATGCATGTTCGTACCTGTTCATGTTTTTTTGACAATTGACAAACGAAACATGATGCGGACAGGCGCACCATATTTAAACATGTATACCGGTTCCAACACTCATGTGTCTAGACAAGTGACAACCAAACATGATTCGACAGGCGCATCATGCTCAAGCATGCATACCGGTCCGTCAGTCTTAAGAAAAAAACCAAGTCCTATGCACCCGACGACGATTCAAGACACTGATCGATCGCAAAGAAATGACAAAGCAACGTGCAGAATCCACCCCCCGCTCACCCCTCTGGTAAACATCCATCAAAACCAACTCGCATTCACAAAGTTGCCCAAGATATAGCATCAGTTAAGAAAAATTCCAAGTGCTTGGTGAGGGGGGTGCTGCAGCTGGGTGGGGGAGGGGAGATATCACATTGGTACATAAGCGGCGGGTGTAAGTCGAACGAGAAAAAAAATTTGTTCCCCGATATGCAGCTCACTACGACCACTAACACACTAAGCTCGTGTCCGTGTCAAGAGCTTCCTTATATAACCTCAGTTACTACTCCGGCCGGGGGATCTTATAATTTTTAACGGTCCGCGGCTGTTGGGGACGAAGGAGGGTAGATGTCCGGGGATAGATATCAAGCTGCAGTTGCGTTTGGCGGTTGGAGGTGCAACATGCGTGATTTGAACAGATTCTGGAGGTTTTTTTTTCCCCCAAGTACGTTTCGAATGGAATGTCTAATAATCCAGAAGAATGTCAAATGGGAGGATCGACGATGTTTTGGACACCAGGTGAGTCTATACCTCTCACCCTCAATGCACAATGTCCAATCATTCGTTTCGTTTTGTTTCGAGTCCCCAATTGAAGTCGACTACCCCAATGGGCCATTGCAGGGGTGAGTAACAATTTAATTTGAAGTAACCTTCTTCGCTGGTCGGTGGGCACTTGTAAGGCTTCCAATGAAAATGCACGACTACAGGTGAAACGCTATTTGCTCAAAAGAAATAAATTCTTCTTCTGTTCTTCAGTCTTGAGTGGCCAGATGGGAAGTTCAAGCATGAGCCCGGTGAAGTCCTTGTTTTCTGTACACAAGTTGGCTTTATTCTTGGCCGTGAAGTTTACGCTGATTGGAGAGATACATCTTCTGCCATCTGTAATAAGGATTGGTAAGTAATGACGATGAAGATGGTTTGTGACTCACTGACTTGTTGTCCACTTGCAGGTGGTATTTTCAGTGAATCACAGAAGAACAGTCCGGTTGAGTTAGCCTTCAAGTATGCGGTACATAGCATCAATCAAGAGAAACGCATCCTCCCAGACACCGTCCTGCAGTACGACATTCAGCACATTCCCAAGAACGATTCATTCCATGCCAGCAAAAAAGGTGGACATTATTTAAATGACCTGTGATTCCCTCTAACTCCTGTCCCAATAGTTTGCAGTCAAATAAAACTTGGAGTTCACGCAATATTCGGTCCATCGGACGCTGTGCCCAGGTCACATGTGCATTCCATATGCGATGCCCTTGACATACCTCATTTGGAGTCTCGAATGGACACGGACAATCAAAAGCGTGAGTTCTCCATAAACTTGCATCCCTCGCAGCAGTACGTGAACACAGCGTTCCAAGATGTGATTCGATACCTCAACTGGACAAAGGTGGGGGTGCTCTTCGAGAAGGACAGTGGTATGTGTTCAATATATTCTATTGCGAAGATGTTAACAACCAGCTCTTGGATAGGACTCATTCAATTGAAGGACTTACTCCGGAAAACCGACCTCGAAGTCCATATCCGAGAAGTTGAACCAGCCACGTACCTTGAGGTCCTTACTGAATTCAAGAACAAGGAGATTAACAACATCGTGATAGACACGAACACGGACAGCATTTCAATACTCCTCAAGGGGGTACGCATAGACCACGTCAGTGTCCCTCCTCGTTCGAATTGGTGTTTCTTCCTCTTTGCAGATACTGAAGCTGCAGATGAACGAGTACAAGTATCACTATCTCTTTACCAGTTTCGACATTGAAACCTTTGAATTGGACGATTTCAAGTACAACTTTGTGAACATAACATCGTTCCGGTTGGTCGACGTGGGTGACGTAAGCGTAAAGGAAGTTTTGAAGGACATGGACTCGTTCCATCAGGTGTACTCTGACGGGGAGGATGTACTCCGCAAGTTTCGGATCATTGAGGTGAGGAAGGGACTGAAGGGAATGCCAGAAAACACATCATTCCCTGATTGCCTTGCAGACAGAACCAGCCCTGATGTACGATTCGGTTTATATATTTGCAATTGGCCTTCAAACCCTCGATTTATCACACACTCTGCGATTGTCGAACCTCTCTTGTTCGGAGGAGAACCCTTGGGATGGCGGCTTGAGTCTCATTAATTACATAAATTCTGTGAGTTGCTGGATAGACACAACAGCATAAGAGCAATTCAGTGACGTGTTCTATTGCTTTCTTCTTAGGTCGAGTGGAAGGGGTTAACGGGTCCGATTCAATTCAAGGAAGGACGTCGCATTCAATTTAAGCTCGATTTGGTCAAACTGAAGCAACATTCCATTGTTAAGGTGGGCGAATGGTCTCCACAGACACGACTGAACATCACCGATCGGTCCAAGTTCTTTGAGTCGGGCTCAATGAACGTGACACTAGTGGTGATTACCATTCTCGTGAGTATGCGACTCCCTTGAATCTTGTAAGATTGTATGAGTGTTTGCCTCTTCAGGAAACTCCGTACGTCATGATGCACTACGGAAAGAACTTCACCGGGAACGAACGATTCTATGGATTTTGTGTGGATATCTTGGACCTTGTGGCGCGGGAAACTGGGTTCGACTACATCCTGGACCTGGTTCCGGATAGGAAATACGGCGCTAAAGATCCAGTAACCGGAGAATGGAACGGAATGGTGGCACAGTTGATGAAATACGTAAGTACGACTCGCGAGTTCTGAAGACCACTGTCAGCAGCTCCTTCTGGTGTGTCTCTTGTAGAAAGCCGACTTGGCTGTTGGCTCAATGACCATCAACTACGCGAGGGAAAGTGTGATTGATTTCACGAAGCCCTTCATGAACCTTGGCATTAGCATCCTCTTCAAGGTACGGTTTGATCTAGCAATTCACTTCGACTTAATCACGACAATCTCATCGAACAGATTCCCAGCACTCCGCCGTCCCGTTTGTTTTCGTTTATGAATCCATTGGCCTTTGACATATGGCTGTACGTGCTGGCGGCATATTTCCTGGTGTCCTTGACCATCTACACTGTGGCAAGGTTCTCTCCTTACGAACTGCACAATCTGTATCCTTGTGACACGGAAAATGAAGTCATTGGGAATCACTTCACGATTGGAAACAGTTTTTGGTTCACAATCGGAACGCTGATGCAGCAAGGCTCCGATTTGTGCCCCAAGGCCGCATCGACACGGATTGTGAGCGCTATATGGTGGTTCTTTACCTTGATCATGATATCATCGTACACAGCCAACTTGGCAGCGTTCCTCACTGTCGAGAGAATGATTACGCCAATCGAGAACGCTGACGATCTGGCCTCGCAAACTGACATAGCCTATGGAACTCTCGAGAGTGGATCAACGATGACATTCTTTCGGGTGAGTTTCTTTGGCCTGGCCATGTGAATGGACTGGTTGATGTTGTTTTCTTCCACAGGACTCGATGATTGAGACTTATAGAAAAATGTGGCGATTCATGGAGCACAAGAAGCCTTCAGTCTTCACCAACACATATGAGGAGGGAATCAAGCGTGTGCTGGAAGGGAACTACGCCTTCCTGATGGAGTCAACGATGCTGGACTACATTGTTCAAAGGGATTGCAATTTGACACAAATCGGTGGACTTCTAGATGCTAAGGGTGAGGTGCTTTTTTTTCGTGAATTTGTTTCGTCTCAATGGATGAATGGATTCCATTTTAGGCTATGGCATTGCCACGCCGATGGGATCGCCTTGGAGGGACAAGATTTCGCTCACAATCTTGGAACTGCAAGAGAAGGGGGAAATCCAAATGCTCTACGATAAGTGGTGGAAGAATGCCGGGGAAACGTGTGTACGAAAGGACAAGACTAAGCAGTCGAAGGCGAATGCCCTTGGACTGGACAATATAGGTTAGTTAGAGGTGATGTGAGAAATTTTTACTTGATTCCTTGTTCCCTAGGCGGCATCTTTGTTGTGCTCCTTTGCGGTCTAATTGTTGCCGTTTGCATGTCGGTGTATGAGTACTGTCAGTACAACAAAAAGGCAGCCATGGCAACGTCTGCTAAGGGAAGTCCCACTTCGACTGTAAACTATGGCTCAACATACAGTACCACAGTTGGTGTTCAGCAAACTCTATGCGATGAGATGATCAATGAATTCTACTTTGCGTTGCGCTGCATGGGACCTCGCAAGCGACCAGCGCTCAAACGTCAATGCTCAAAATGCACCTCAACTGCACGAGAACTAGATCAGATGCAGATGCCATATCGGACATCTCGAGCAACGTCACTAGTCGACAGAAGGCTGCACGGGCAAGGTCAAGACAACTACTTGGGAGGGGCGGGAGACCGAGGTGACAGCCAAAGTGAGTCGGCGAGTGAAATCTCGGTGGCGGTAAGTACAGACGAGCAGACTATCAGTCGTGGGTTATTATCGTCGATCTCTCCTCTGCAGACGACTCCGCATTTAGACATGACTTCAACTGGGAATTTGCTACATGGCTGATGCTGCATAATTTTATTTGGAAGATAAGCAATAATGTCTTCTCCTCAGGCTCCTAAGTGTTGATTGGTGTGCGTCTTCGGCTGGTTGGTGATCTCTGCAGCCTTCCCGGACAATGACTGATTGTTTATTCAATAAATAATCTTCTTCACTTTATTGAAAGGCACAGGTTACACAGATACATATAACATTTCACAAGAGAATCATAAACAAAAACCAAAAAAAAAAGAATATGCCTTTCAGCAGCAAACATTAATATAAACTTCTGTTTCACATAATGACAACAAAGCGTTCCTGTTTCGCCCACATAACATTTCAGTTTTAGTATCTATCTAATATAATCTAAATTCTTAGGTAGAAACACATTAACTTGTATAAAAGGGTTACTAAATTAAGGCAATTACGATTTGATTAACTCGTTTTCCGTGTAAAACATCCATCGTTAGTTCGTATAGTTTTTGAGTAAAATAGTAAGTTGTAGTAGTAGTAGTAGTAGTAGTATTGTTAAGTCTCTAAATATTTTCAAACTGAACGCAATCTAATCCAAAGGTTAATGACACATTTATCCAGCTCTCCAGTTTCAGTTTCAACAACATTCGTCAGTCCGCGTCTGACCTCTCGGCACAAATAACAATTTTCGCTTAATCCCTAAGTAGTACGTGTATGTAAAAAAAAAAAAAAAAATCTCGTTGTTAATAGTAATTATCTACATTTGTATCTGAATCGGACGCATCTTGTTTTCTCAGCAAAGGCTCGTCGCATGGAGAAGTAAGAGAAAAAATCAAATTAAATAATTTCGATTGCCTTCAAGTAATTGCAAAATTCCCTTGCAGGAGTAGATAATTTTAGTCCATCGTTCCCGTTTAATATTGATACCATGGCTGACGGCGAACCCATTGCAATCTGTGACTCGTCTGATCGGAACGAATCTTTATGCTAGCACCCTCTGCAGCACGAACAGTTTCCTTAACCTGCAAGCAGACAAAGTAGAATACGGTTTGAAAATGTCTCCTCAACCTTGATGCAGTTGTACTTACACTTTGCATCAGATTTTGTGCGTTGCCAACCAACATTTCGGTTGCCTCACGATCCTCATCGGAGCCCTGGGCTCCCAACATGGTCGCTTTGACGGTCGATAGAATTTTCAGCTGTGTGCCAATTGTTGGAATACGTTCGCATACTTGAAGCAGATTCGTACGAATTCTACGATCTGTGCACTGGCGTGCCAGATCCTTGGCCAGACGAGTGACGTCTTCTGATGCTTCAGCAATTTGTTTGGCAGTTGCGATGAGTTCACGTTTGCTACCCTTTGAATCGGCTCTTACCAGCTCTGACAGACGGGCCATAAGCACTGCCATACGCTTGGCAGCGGCAATAATTTCGTTGTCCTTGGAAGACCATTGGCGAACCTCTTGATGGAGGCCACGAGCTGCAATCTGTGTGGAAGAGAAAACCATCCCTTAGCTGAACAAAGTCGGACAAATTTCTATTTGTTGATTTACCAAAATTGGTTGATTGGCGTGTGGCATTGTGCGGAATACTTCGTCCTCGTCATCGGTCTCTGGTGGTGGTGGGCGACTTGGTGCCATTCCCTCACGTGGTAGTGGAGGACGTGGTGGAGCACGTTCAACTAAAATCGAAAGAAGATCACATTTTGTTAACCACCAGAGGGATTCGTCACATGCTTACCTTTAGGATCGTTGTAAGACAAATGAAGAGCACTGAGCTCAGGCACTGGTGGTGGCAAATCAGCTTCAGATGGTGCAATAGCTGATCGGACATCACGCACATCACCGAGGAGCTGGAAATGACATGATTGCAAACGTTTCAAATGATGGAATTTCTTGGCAGCTATATCACTTACCCTCTTGTACGAGTCTCTCCAGTCACTGGCGCAAGCTGGATCGTTTATGTTGGTCGCCACCATCTTGGCATGGCCCACCATGCCTGGCAGTGAGTTCTCCAAGCGATTGGTTGCTGCATTCAACTTTGCCGTATAAACAGGATCTTCTGAGTTATCGGCCTCTTGTTTGGCCACCAGAAGCACACGATTCACAAGACGAGCAATGTTCGACGTGTTGTCCACCATTTTTTGCGGTTGCTTTGTGTGAATGGCGTCTTCGCACAGCTTCACGTACACCTGCATGTGATCCTCAGAGGTCTTGATGAAGTCAGCGGGATTGGTGGCCTGATCGCACAGCGTTCTCATGCGCAGGACAGTGTCGGCGTACTGCTGCTTTAAGTTGGACAAATGCTCTTCGGCTGCAGTGCTTCCAGGATAGTTCATTCGAATTCTTCCAGCCGACACCAGTTGCGGGGTCATGCTGTCAACTTGCGTTGCAGATGATAACAAGATTTCAGCTATCTTCTTGTTGCCGCCTGAGCCACCGGCAGCGACCATGCGACTGGTCTTGGATGCGCGATCGCTGAATGCCTGCAGATTGTTTGACTTTTGATTGAAGTTCTGATCGCGATTTGGTGTGCCTTCGGGCACATTGACAGCTTCGCTGAACAGCTTCAGTGGTGTCGACACGTCCATGAAGTCTTGGACAATCCTGTTGACGAGGGCGTTCTGTATGGCTTCCTTCAGTTCGTGCAGCTTATGCGTGAGTTTCTTTGCGAATTCCTTTGCCTTTGGTGTACTGCCCGCTGCGTTCATTTTCAGATACTCCACCTCGTCACAGAGCTGCAGAATCTCGGCCTTTTGATATCCAGGGCAGCCTTCTGCGACCTTTCTGCCTTCTTCAACAATCAGACCAATTGCCCGTTCACCCAGGCCATTGTCATTGATTTCTGGATTCTGCAGCCACTTGCATGCTTGTTCCAATCGTCCCTGTATGGTGTGGGCTGTTTGCTGTACACCGGCTTTGTTCACTCCGGCCACTGCGTTCATCAAGCCCTGCTGCAAGTGACCCAGTTTCTCGCGAATATTCTTTGCCAAACTCTCGGCTTGAGGACTTGTTCCTTTACCATCCTGCCGAAGTTCGCACAAGGCGTTGGTCATTGTGGTGATGTCGTCTGCCATTTTTCGAATCGGCATCGAGTCCTGGGGCAGACATCTATCCGCAACATCGTGGGCATTCTCGATCATTTGACGCAAGGCTTTCTCGCCCACACCGCCTTTCAGTGCGTACGGGTTGGAGAGCCAATCGTTGGCCAGCCCAGTCTTGTTGTGAATGGCGTTGCTAATCTTCTTTAGGACGGTCAGATTGTCCAGTTCACTAGTGTCTTCGTCATAGGTGGTCAGCTGAAGGACACGGATGATTTCTTGAATCTCGTCAGTCATGCGCGACGCCAAGTAGTTTCGATTCTCGGCAGCTTCATCTACACCCACACCATTCTGCTCCACTATGTGGATGTACACTTTCATGCTGCATATTAGGATTGGAGCCAAGATTTTCACCTGCTCCAAGCAGCGCACCAAAATTTCGCTATGCACCTGATGTGTCAGTTCCTTCTCACGTGCACTAACCTCACGCGAGACTTTACTAAGACATGGGCTGAGATCCTTCAAAAACTGCACCAAATCCTCCATAGAGCCGATAACTTCCGCAATGGCAAGATAATCCAGCACACGCTTGCACTCCTGAATGATTTTTCGCACCTCAGACTCATCAAAGCACAGCAGGAGAGCAGATGTGCCCTGCAATATGCCACGGCTTCCTTCGATTAGTTTCTTTCGTGCTGGTCCAGAAAAAGGATCGCCCTTCAGCATTTCCGATGCCTCCTCCAGCAATTGTGAGGCGTTTTCCACACGCATCAGGGCTGAGGGCATGTCCTGCTTGAGGATATTGTCATCGGAACTATTGATTGTCTCTCGACCGACTTTGATCAGATTGGTAACAGCCATGGACACCACCTGCACCGGACGGCTGAGGTCAGGCATTGCATTGCCATCTTCAGCTTCCTCATGGAGAATAACCAAACGGGAAACCTAAGCAGAAAGTTGAAAATGGGAGTGAGTAGTCAGCCAAAGAACTGTGAAGATCTGCACACACGCAAGCAACATTATGCAGGGCGTGCCATGAACTAAAGCCATGTCAACTAGAGCCATGTGGCGTGAACACGCATTGAAAAGAACGAAGCGTGCTCTTTAAAACGAGACCTCATTCACTGATCTGCTCCGCCAAACAAAAAAGTTAGAGCCCAAAAATGTGTCGCATTTTTCGAGAAAATTTTTCTGAAATACTAGTCGCCCAGAAATTTTAGTAGGTATACTTTTTCCAAATTGAAAACTTTGACATGGGATATCTCGGGAACGGGGGGACGTAGGAGAAAAGCGACGATGAGCGATTGTAGGGTATGACTTCGTCTTCAAGACGCAAATAGCGGACCGGCAAAAGTCCCGTTATTTGCGTCTCAATTTTCAAAAAGATTTTTAATTTTATGATTTTCCATAGGATTCTGGCTGGGGACTGTGATTGTTCGCATGGAGGGGTTGTAGCCCGAAGCGTGCCCTTTAAAACGAGCCCTCAATCATTAACCAACTCCGACGAACAAAAAAGTTAGAGCCCAAAAATGTTTCGCATTTTTCAAGAAAATTTTTCTGATGTACTAGTCGCCCAGAAATTGTAGCAGGTATCTTTTTGCTAATTTGAATACTTTGACATTGAATATCTCGGGAACGGGGGGACGTAGGAAAAAAGTAATGATGGGACTGTGTAGAGTATGACTTCGTCTTCAAGACGCACATAGCGGACTAACAAAAGTCCCGTTATTTGCGTGTTAATTTTTCAAAAAACAGTTATTTTTACGATTTTTTATATGATTTTGGCTGGGGGCTGTGAATTCTTGTACTGTGTGTTTGTAGCTCGAAGCGTGCCCTTTCAGATGAGACATCAATCACTGATCTGCTCCTTCAAACAGAAAAGTTATCCGTACGCAAGGGACAAAAAAGGCCATTAATACGTTTATGCATTCACAGCAACCATTTCTATTCCGATCCCAATTGGTGTTACGTAAAATTCAATTCCAATTGATGAGTCAAATCGATAACTCATTTATCACAGCAGTATCTTTATCCAATTTAAATGGGAAAATGGTGAGAGCACACTAACACTTAACGTGTACACATAACTCCTTGTATGGCAAATCATAAATACAATCCCACGAAACAAAATCATCCCTCCACTTGTGTATCTAACTTCCCGTAGTTCGCATAGTTGACACTGTGTGGACAGTGGAAACCCCTCGGACCTGTTTCATGGCCGTAAATGGAGTATTTAATTATGACTCAAGCATCTGAATAAACTGAAAACACATTCATTCATTTATATGCTTTCTTGTCTTTGCTTCGGTGCGGAGCTAATGAATGGAGAATTGAATCAATCGGTTAAGATTGGCGACCATGTGATGCGGGGTACATTTTAAACGCCGAAGGACGGATGATGGAGAAGCAATGCCATCTACAGATATAGATTACGAGAGCAGACTGTTTATGGAATTGCATAACGTTAGCGACCTGTCATTCGGAACTAAATATGGAGGCACAGCAAGCATGTCGTTAGTGCCCACTCAGGAAATTATTATATCACCAAAACGGATGGCGTTTAATAAAGAATGTTACGTGATTTGAATGCTTTTAACAAGCGATTGGCATTCCTTGGCTAAGAAACTGCATTTAATCAATCACGACCGGTGCAAGGGCAGCGCAATGAATGTGTGAAGTGAAATATTCGCAAATTCTCATCCCAGTGCAGCTGTTCTGAGATCATACATCAATCATCAGCACAAATTGAATCTTCTCTCAGCGAGGAGTGTATCATATATATTCCCCCAAGTGACGTTCCCACCCAATCTGACTCAGACATGATGACTCACCACTCATCTTCACACACATTGACTTTCTAACGCTTTCACTGAGAATGTGTCTATAGAAAACGAAAACATGTGTATCTCATCGGGTCAGGTCCTGTACAACTACGAAAACTCAGAATCGATCTGCTTTAGGAAATATTCCAGTGATTTATTGCCTTAAATACGCCCCACCCCCGCCTATATCTGCTGCCTTCACCGCAACTTAATCCCGTATATGCCCACACACGATAAAGTGAGACACATGACTTTGATCATAAAACTAAGAAGAAATTCATAAAATGTTTATGTGCCTGTGTGCATGCTGGTATGCAAATGTAATCATATACCTACAACGTTATTGCTAGATTCTATGACTTACCTGTTGAGCAACAGGATCCAAAATACTTTCGATCGTTTTTGTATGAAATACTGGCATGTTGGTGTTCGTTTATTCTTGTCTTTTCCTTGTGGACTTCTTCAACAACAACCACGACGACAAAACACACGAGAACACAAAAAACAAACTGTTTGTCTTCTTCTGAACTGCAACATGAACAAAATCGGGGGGGAAAAAAAAAAGAAAGAAAAAACAAAACGAAATAATTTCTTCAGTTGTTGACTGCAAACTCAAGTGACAAGACAAATTTAGTTTGATGAATCTAAAGAAACTCATGTGTCTGAGATGAGATTCATTCATTCGCATCCCCTTTCCTGTGCAAAGATGATGGACTAAGGGCCGCCCGATGGTGTGTGTACAACTGGGTGTGCGTGCGTGCGTGCGAGCGTGTGGAGAGGCACAAACAACGGATGGAAACACGCCTCTGTTGAAATCTAAAAATATATTTTGCAATGTATAGGCTTAATGTAATCGGCGTCCACTGAAAGTATTTTTCGCCTGTGAGCATCCATAAAGATCCTTCACCCTTGATGGCGACGGAGACGAGGCAATCATTTGTGTATCTTTTAAAATTGGCCTTATTCTTGGCTCGTGAACATGGTTATATGGAGCACTGTATACTTATGGAGTCCCCAAGAGATTTAATTTATACAAATATGTTCAACGTTGGACTTGGAACTTGCTTGAGAATGTGCCATGGTTGCGGTAACTCCGGAAAGACAAATACTACTTTCGGGGACAAGAGGCATCTTCCAGGATTAGATGTTTAGATGACAGGAGGCAAAACGAATTAAGGGGAACACATTTTGAGTCATAGCTTACATCCGGAGGACAAAAGTTAGATCACAACAAGCAGAGTTGATGCAAGTAATGATCAATCGTTTCATTTGTCGAACCTCAAAGCTATTCTATGTCGGTTCAATCACCGTGGCCACGCCATGCATTGAGTCAGTGTGAAGGGAAGTTGATATGACTCATCCAAGTTACCAAGAAGAGTCCTAGAAGTGCTTGACTTGAAAATGTGTGAGCTGTACATTCTGCAACAACGCGATAAGGGTATTAATATACAAATTCTTATCTAAACATAGAACCTTAAGTAATATAACATCGACGAGAGTTCCAAAACTGCTCCCTAATCTTGGAAACATTTGTTGACATATGTGCAACTCACAAAGGGGATGTCTAATTCCCTTATTCCACTAAAAGACACACTATCAGCGGGCAGGTCGTACAACTGCCAGACAGACGAAGGAGGGCATCGTTCATACCGAAAATGTTGTTTACACATCGGCGGCGTAGATGCAAAAATAAATGTTGCCTCATAACTTTTTAAGTGTTATTTTCTAAACAATTCGCTTACGATACACTCACACACGCACACACAATGTGTACGAACGCAGCACAAGTTAAATGGCTTGGGAAGGGAGGGGTTCAATTACACATACGTTATCAGATTATGGACGAATAAATTTGTTAGTTTACAAACAACAAGAGAAATGAACACACAAACCCGTTGATGCAAGGATGCAAAAATAATATTGAATAAATGAACGTCCAAGAATTAATGGGAGTTGACAAAAAAAAAAGAAAAAAAGAAAACGAAACGAACGAAATAAATGAAGAGGGTAACAAGTAGCAACAAGTCAACCACAACCTCCAACGAACTAATTCAGAGATCGACTACCGTCACAGTTGAAGATGAGGAGTAGGCACGGTACAAGTATATATCATTACAATATAGTAGTATTCTTGTACTATGGGGAGTCGCCATGTAATTGGAGACCACAAGAGGACAGTCTGGTTAGTTTTGTGTCGGCTAAAAATCAGAAGAGGCCAGATTTCTTACGTTGTTTGGTTATCTCTTTCCTTTAGCAATCAGCAACGGCTAAGTGCGAAAGGTGCAGAGATGTTGATGACGACGTGTCAGCTGGCGATGGCAATAGTGTGGTGAGCTTAGAGTTGAGAAGACATCTATATGTGGTGAGTTTCAAGTAGAGACACAATATGTGGAGCTGAATCTGAAGAATTTCATGTGGATTTTAGAAAAATTAAAAGGAGATTGTAATGCAAGTGCAAGATGGAAGTCCGATGCCCAGTAAAGAATAGCAATGAAAAGAGTTTCACGTCCAAGTGGCGCCTCAGAAGTCTCCAGTTCGAAGTTAGACAAGACAAAATGTATTGTAATAGATTTACCTTACACTCAACTGCACATCCTCATATGACATTTCTCGTTGACATCATCAAAACAGAAAATCCAGAAACGATTACAATAGAGTAGAACACGGTTCCGTACACATTTCTTTGCCATCAGTGATATTCTCACCGATTTTTTTTCCATCGTCGAGTCAAAATTTTTAGCTTTCGTAGAGAAACAAGATTTTTTTTTTGTTTTTTTAATATATATATTATTTTCGCGTAACTATTCCCTCTTAAACACATTATTTCCTACATCCTTCAATCAATTGCAGCAACAAATCAAATCAACCGCAGACACTGTGTTTAACTATATAAATTCCACGAAGCAAATTGTGTGAACAGAGAGGCAAAAAAGAGAATTTCATCCTGAGATTCTGTACGGAAAAGAACAACATTATTTCATTTCGTTGTTTGCCTATACTATTGGTTGCCGAATAAATAAAGCAAAACTATGGGACTAACTATTTCGAGTCTTCTCACTCGCCTATTTGGCAAAAAGCAAATGCGGATACTTATGGGTAAGTTTGGTGGAAGTTTTTTTTTCTTTTTTTTTCTCTCTGATATGATTAAGCGGGGTGTACCTTGTCGTCTTTTTTTTTTTTTTCTTTGCTTAATTCAATATTTTATCCAGTCTGTTCTCCCCGCCCTCGGCAATCGCGCCACCCATAAAATTTCCATTAAGCCGCCTTTGTTTTGTGTAGCTTCTATGAATATTTTGTCGGGACAAAAATTGTCGATCGAATAATAACAAGTATTTACGTGGAACATAAAATACATGCTGCGTGGAAAAAAGAGTCATGCCGTAGTGTGAGGGGGGTGGTGTCTATTTGCAAAATATGAGTCTCCAAAAGGACGATTCATACATCGTGGTGGAAGATAAGAATTGTCCACTTTCGTCATATGCACAAGCGCACATTTTTTTTCCTTTTGTTCCGACGTACATTTTTATATATTTTTCTCTTGCAGTTCTTGTGTGGCTTTTGTCATCGTTTTTTTTTTTCACTTGCAGAATGAGATAGAGAGAACGTTTTTTTTTTCTTTCTACCTGCATAACATATGTTTTGTGCTCTTATCGTGATTGTTATCATCTATTAGTGTGTCGTGAGTGTGTAATTCAAGGTTCATAGAACGATGTTGGTTACGAACCAAATTTAATTCATCGTCGAAATGTGGCATTAATTTACAATTACCACGTCTCGACGAGTGTTCATATTAGATTCCAATTAGCATTTTGCACATGGCCAACAAGACTTGGAATACGTTCGTCGAAGTTGTCTAACTAAAATGTTTGTGATCTCTTCCCGTATTTAAGTGTTCTAACAAAAGCTCTATGTCATTGCAGTTGGTCTAGATGCAGCTGGTAAAACTACGATCTTATATAAACTGAAGCTCGGCGAAATTGTGACAACTATACCGACAATCGGTTTCAATGTCGAAACTGTTGAATACAAAAACATATGCTTCACCGTCTGGGATGTTGGTGGACAGGATAAAATACGTCCATTGTGGCGTCATTATTTCCAAAATACCCAGGGTCTCATATTTGTTGTTGATTCAAATGACAGAGACAGAATAAACGAGGCTGAAAAAGAGTTGCAAAATATGGTAAGAAACCTCTCATTTCTCCATTCATTCATTCAGTCAACTAATAATGTTGTATTCTCATTAAAGTTACAAGAAGATGAATTGCGTGATGCCGTGCTTCTGGTGTTCGCAAACAAACAAGATCTACCAAATGCGATGAGTGCAGCTGAGCTCACCGATAAATTGCGTTTGAATCAACTCCGTCAAAGACATGTAAGTATCGGTGTCACTCACACTTTGTTCATTGATCTTAATGTTCGATGCCTTACATTTCAGTGGTACATCCAAGCAACTTGTGCCACACAAGGACATGGTCTCTATGAAGGTCTCGACTGGCTATCGAATGAACTTGCTAAGAAATGATGTAGTACAGCAGAAGAAAATTAAAAATAATTTTTACCAAGGATCTTTATTTCATAAAAGTAAATAAAAAAACAAAACGAGAAAAAATGGAATCAAAGAGCGGTGGAGCAGGAGAAAAAGAAAATCACACATACATTCGATAGAACTATATATACAAACAATTCAGTAAAGAAGTTTAAATGATTCAGCATAAAATATCCAATAAAAATTATCTAACAACTGATAGAGCGATTGATTAATTATTTATTTTTGTTGATATGCTGTTGTGCTCTGCATTGTTTTAGAGAGCACGCTCTGGTCTTCAAATAGGGGTTGACGCGTCTTGACAAAGTTAACGAATTTTGGGTTGTACGCAATTCTAGGTCATATTGGCAGGTTTTCATTTAATTTCTTCACTTAATTTTTTCTGAAGTACTAGTCGCCCAGAAATTGTAGTAGGTATACTTTTGCAAAATTGAAAATTTTCACATGGAATATCTCGGGAACGGGGGGACGTAGGAGAAAAGTAATGATGGGCGATTGTAGGGTTTGACTTCGTCTTCAAAACGCAGATGGCGGACCGGCAAAAGTCCCGCTATTTGCGTCTCAATTTTCGAAAAGATTTTTATTTTTACGATTTTGCATGGGATTTTGGCTGAGGACTGTGATTGTTTGTACGGAAGGATTGTAGCCCGAAGCGTGCCCTTTAAAACGAGCCCTCAATCATTAACCATCTCCTCCGAACAAAAAAGTTAGAGCCAAAAAATGTTTCGCATTTTTCGAGAAAATTTTTCTGAAATACTAGTCGCCCAGAAATTGTAGTAGGTATACTTTTGCAAAATTGAAAATTTTGACATGGAATATCTCGGAAACGGGAGGACTTAGGAAAAAAGTAATGATGGGGCAGTGTAGGGTATGACTTCGTCTTCAAGACGCACATAGCGGATCAACAAAAGTCCCGTTATTTGCGTCTTATTTTTTAAAATAATTGTTATTTTTTCGATTTTTTATATGATTTTGGCTGGTGACTGTACATGTTTGAACTGTGCCTTTGTAGCCCGAAGCGTGCCCTTTAAGATGAGGTATCAATCATTGATCAACTCTGCCAAACAAAAAAGTTATACGTACGCAAGTGAAATCAATAGGGCAAAAATCAACAAAAATCTGCCTAATGTGACCTTGCATTGCATATAACCCAAAAGTCCTTGCCTCAATCGAGAAGCGTCTAACGGCATTTTGAAGAGCGAAGCATGCCCTTTAAGGCGAGGCACCATTCATTGATCTACGCCGCCAAACAAAAAAGTTAGAGCTCAGGAGGCATGCGACGGTTCGCAGCCTGGCATTTTTTCCGCATTTTTCGAGAAAAATTTTTCTGAAATACTAGTCGCCCAGAAATTGTAGTAGGTATACTTTTACAAAATTGAAAATTTTGACATGGAATATCTCGGAAACGGGAGGACTTAGGAAAAAAGTAATGATGGGGCAGTGTAGGGTATGACTTCGTCTTCAAGACGCACATAGCGGATCAACAAAAGTCCCGTTATTTGCGTCTTATTTTTTAAAATAATTGTTATTTTTTCGATTTTTTATATGATTTTGGCTGGTGACTGTACATGTTTGAACTGTGCCTTTGTAGCCCGAAGCGTGCCCTTTAAGATGAGGTATCAATCATTGATCAACTCTGCCAAACAAAAAAGTTATACGTACGCAAGTGAAATCAATAGGGCGAAAATCAACAAAAATCTGCCTAATGTGACCTTGCATTGCATATAACCCAAAAGTCCTTGCCTCAATCGAGACGCGTCTAACGGCATTTTGAAGAGCGAAGCATGCCCTTTAAGGCGAGGCACCATTCATTGATCTACGCCGCCAAACAAAAAAGTTAGAGCTCAGGAGGCATGCGACGGTTCGCAGCCTGGCATTTTTTCCGCATTTTTCGAGAAAAATTTTTCTGAAATACTAGTCGCCCAGAAATTGTAGTAGGTATACTTTTGCAAAATTGAAAATTTTGACATGGAATATCTCGGAAACGGGAGGACTTAGGAAAAAAGTAATGATGGGGCAGTGTAGGGTATGACTTCGTCTTCAAGACGCACATAGCGGATCAACAAAAGTCCCGTTATTTGCGTCTTATTTTTTAAAATAATTTTTATTTTTTCGATTTTTTATATGATTTTGGCTGGTGACTGTACATGTTTGAACTGTGCCTTTGTAGCCCGAAGCGTGCCCTTTAAGATGAGGTATCAATCATTGATCAACTCTGCCAAACAAAAAAGTTATACGTACGCAAGTGAAATCAATAGGGCGAAAATCAACAAAAATCTGCCTAATGTGGCCTTGCATTGCATATAACCCAAAAGTCCTTGCCTCAATCGAGACGCGTCTAACGGCATTTTGAAGAGCGAAGCATGCCCTTTAAGGCGAGGCACCATTCATTGATCTACGCCGCCAAACAAAAAAGTTAGAGCTGAGGAGGCATGCGACGGTTCGCAGCCTGGCATTTTTTCCGCATTTTTCGAGAAAAATTTTTCTGAAATACTAGTCGCCCAGAAATTGTAGTAGGTATACTTTTGCAAAATTGAAAATTTTGACATGGAATATCTCGGAAACGGGAGGACTTAGGAAAAAAGTAATGATGGGGCAGTGTAGGGTATGACTTCGTCTTCAAGACGCACATAGCGGATCAACAAAAGTCCCGTTATTTGCGTCTTATTTTTTAAAATAATTGTTATTTTTTCGATTTTTTATATGATTTTGGCTGGTGACTGTACATGTTTGAACTGTGCCTTTGTAGCCCGAAGCGTGCCCTTTAAGATGAGGTATCAATCATTGATCAACTCTGCCAAACAAAAAAGTTATACGTACGCAAGTGAAATCAATAGGGCGAAAATCAACAAAAATCTGCCTAATGTGACCTTGCATTGCATATAACCCAAAAGTCCTTGCCTCAATCGAGACGCGTCTAACGGCATTTTGAAGAGCGAAGCATGCCCTTTAAGGCGAGGCACCATTCATTGATCTACGCCGCCAAACAAAAAAGTTAGAGCTCAGGAGGCATGCGACGGTTCGCAGCCTGGCATTTTTTCCGCATTTTTCGAGAAAAATTTTTCTGAAATACTAGTCGCCCAGAAATTGTAGTAGGTATACTTTTGCAAAATTGAAAATTTTGACATGGAATATCTCGGAAACGGGAGGACTTAGGAAAAAAGTAATGATGGGGCAGTGTAGGGTATGACTTCGTCTTCAAGTCGCACATAGCGGATCAACAAAAGTCCCGTTATTTGCGTCTTATTTTTTAAAATAATTGTTATTTTTTCGATTTTTTATATGATTTTGGCTGGTGACTGTACATGTTTGAACTGTGCCTTTGTAGCCCGAAGCGTGCCCTTTAAGATGAGGTATCAATCATTGATCAACTCTGCCAAACAAAAAAGTTATACGTACGCAAGTGAAATCAATAGGGCGAAAATCAACAAAAATCTGCCTAATGTGACCTTGCATTGCATATAACCCAAAAGTCCTTGCCTCAATCGAGACGCGTCTAACGGCATTTTGAAGAGCGAAGCATGCCCTTTAAGGCGAGGCACCATTCATTGATCTACGCCGCCAAACAAAAAAGTTAGAGCTCAGGAGGCATGCGACGGTTCGCAGCCTGGCATTTTTTCCGCATTTTTCGAGAAAAATTTTTCTGAAATACTAGTCGCCCAGAAATTGTAGTAGGTATACTTTTGCAAAATTGAAAATTTTGACATGGATTATCTCGGAAACGGGAGGACTTAGGAAAAAAGTAATGATGGGGCAGTGTAGGGTATGACTTCGTCTTCAAGACGCACATAGCGGATCAATAAAAGTCCCGTTATTTGCGTCTTATTTTTTAAAATAATTGTTATTTTTTCGATTTTTTATATGATTTTGGCTGGTGACTGTACATGTTTGAACTGTGCCTTTGTAGCCCGAAGCGTGCCCTTTAAGATGAGGTATCAATCATTGATCAACTCTGCCAAACAAAAAAGTTATACGTACGCAAGTGAAATCAATAGGGCGAAAATCAACAAAAATCTGCCTAATGTGACCTTGCATTGCATATAACCCAAAAGTCCTTGCCTCAATCGAGACGCGTCTAACGGCATTTTGAAGAGCGAAGCATGCCCTTTAAGGCGAGGCACCATTCACTGATCTACGCCGCCAAACAAAAAAGTTAGAGCTCAGGAGGCATGCGACGGTTCGCAGCCTGGCATTTTTTCCGCATTTTTCGAGAAAAATTTTTCTGAAATACTAGTCGCCCAGAAATTGTAGTAGGTATACTTTTGCAAAATTGAAAATTTTGACATGGAATATCTCGGAAACGGGAGGACTTAGGAAAAAAGTAATGATGGGGCAGTGTAGGGTATGACTTCGTCTTCAAGTCGCACATAGCGGATCAACAAAAGTCCCGTTATTTGCGTCTTATTTTTTAAAATAATTGTTATTTTTTCGATTTTTTATATGATTTTGGCTGGTGACTGTACATGTTTGAACTGTGCCTTTGTAGCCCGAAGCGTGCCCTTTAAGATGAGGTATCAATCATTGATCAACTCTGCCAAACAAAAAAGTTATACGTACGCAAGTGAAATCAATAGGGCGAAAATCAACAAAAATCTGCCTAATGTGACCTTGCATTGCATATAACCCAAAAGTCCTTGCCTCAATCGAGACGCGTCTAACGGCATTTTGAAGAGCGAAGCATGCCCTTTAAGGCGAGGCACCATTCATTGATCTACGCCGCCAAACAAAAAAGTTAGAGCTCAGGAGGCATGCGACGGTTCGCAGCCTGGCATTTTTTCCGCATTTTTCGAGAAAAATTTTTCTGAAATACTAGTCGCCCAGAAATTGTAGTAGGTATACTTTTGCAAAATTGAAAATTTTGACATGGAATATCTCGGAAACGGGAGGACTTAGGAAAAAAGTAATGATGGGGCAGTGTAGGGTATGACTTCGGCTTCAAGACGCACATAGCGGATCAACAAAAGTCCCGTTATTTGCGTCTTATTTTTTAAAATAATTGTTATTTTTTCGATTTTTTATATGATTTTGGCTGGTGACTGTGCATGTTTGAACTGTGCCTTTGTAGCCCGAAGCGTGCCCTTTAAGATGAGGTATCAATCATTGATCAACTCTGCCAAACAAAAAAGTTATACGTACGCAAGTGAAATGAATTGGGCGAAAATCAACAAAAATCTGCCTAATGTGACCTTGCATTGCATATAACCCAAAAGTCCTTGCCTCAATCGAGACGCGTCTAACGGCATTTTGAAGAGCGAAGCATGCCCTCTAAGGCGAGGCACCATTCATTGATCTACGCCGCCAAACAAAAAAGTTAGAGCTCAGGAGGCATGCGACGGTTCGCAGCCTGGCATTTTTTCCGCATTTTTCGAGAAAAATTTTTCTGAAATACTAGTCGCCCAGAAATTGTAGTAGGTATACTTTTGCAAAATTGAAAATTTTGACATGGAATATCTCGGAAACGGGAAGACTTAGGAAAAAAGTAATGATGGGGCAGTGTAGGGTATGACTTCGGCTTCAAGACGCACATAGCGGATCAACAAAAGTCCCGTTATTTGCGTCTTATTTTTTAAAATAATTGTTATTTTTTCGATTTTTTATATGATTTTGGCTGGTGACTGTACATGTTTGAACTGTGCCTTTGTAGCCCGAAGCGTGCCCTTTAAGATGAGGTATCAATCATTGATCAACTCTGCCAAACAAAAAAGTTATACGTACGCAAGTGAAATCAATAGGGCGAAAATCAACAAAAATCTGCCTAATGTGACCTTGCATTGCATATAACCCAAAAGTCCTTGCCTCAATCGAGACGCGTCTAACGGCATTTTGAAGAGCGAAGCATGCCCTTTAAGGCGAGGCACCATTCATTGATCTACGCCGCCAAACAAAAAAGTTAGAGCTCAGGAGGCATGCGACGGTTCGCAGCCTGGCATTTTTTCCGCATTTTTCGAGAAAAATTTTTCTGAAATACTAGTCGCCCAGAAATTGTAGTAGGTATACTTTTGCAAAATTGAAAATTTTGACATGGAATATCTCGGAAACGGGAGGACTTAGGAAAAAAGTAATGATGGGGCAGTGTAGGGTATGACTTCGTCTTCAAGACGCACATAGCGGATCAACAAAAGTCCCGTTATTTGCGTCTTATTTTTTAAAATAATTGTTATTTTTTCGATTTTTTATATGATTTTGGCTGGTGACTGTACATGTTTGAACTGTGCCTTTGTAGCCCGAAGCGTGCCCTTTAAGATGAGGTATCAATCATTGATCAACTCTGCCAAACAAAAAAGTTATACGTACGCAAGTGAAATCAATAGGGCGAAAATCAACAAAAATCTGCCTAATGTGACCTTGCATTGCATATAACCCAAAAGTCCTTGCCTCAATCGAGACCCGTCTAACGGCATTTTGAAGAGCGAAGCATGCCCTTTAAGGCGAGGCACCATTCATTGATCTACGCCGCCAAACAAAAAAGTTAGAGCTCAGGAGGCATGCGACGGTTCGCAGCCTGGCATTTTTTCCGCATTTTTCGAGAAAAATTTTTCTGAAATACTAGTCGCCCAGAAATTGTAGTAGGTATACTTTTGCAAAATTGAAAATTTTGACATGGAATATCTCGGAAACGGGAGGACTTAGGAAAAAAGTAATGATGGGGCAGTGTAGGGTATGACTTCGTCTTCAAGACGCACATAGCGGATCAACAAAAGTCCCGTTATTTGCGTCTTATTTTTTAAAATAATTGTTATTTTTTCGATTTTTTATATGATTTTGGCTGGTGACTGTACATGTTTGAACTGTGCCTTTGTAGCCCGAAGCGTGCCCTTTAAGATGAGGTATCAATCATTGATCAACTCTGCCAAACAAAAAAGTTATACGTACGCAAGTGAAATCAATAGGGCGAAAATCAACAAAAATCTGCCTAATGTGACCTTGCATTGCATATAACCCAAAAGTCCTTGCCTCAATCGAGACCCGTCTAACGGCATTTTGAAGAGCGAAGCATGCCCTTTAAGGCGAGGCACCATTCATTGATCTACGCCGCCAAACAAAAAAGTTAGAGCTGAGGAGGCATGCGACGGTTCGCAGCCTGGCATTTTTTCCGCATTTTTCGAGAAAAATTTTTCTGAAATACTAGTCGCCCAGAAATTGTAGTAGGTATACTTTTGCAAAATTGAAAATTTTGACATGGAATATCTCGGAAACGGGAGGACTTAGGAAAAAAGTAATGATGGGGCAGTGTAGGGTATGACTTCGTCTTCAAGACGCACATAGCGGATCAACAAAAGTCCCGTTATTTGCGTCTTATTTTTTAAAATAATTGTTATTTTTTCGATTTTTTATATGATTTTGGCTGGTGACTGTACATGTTTGAACTGTGCCTTTGTAGCCCGAAGCGTGCCCTTTAAGATGAGGTATCATTCATTGATCAACTCCGCCAAACAAAAAAGTTATACGTACGCAAGTGAAATCTATAGGCCAATCGATTTTTGTTGATTTTCGCCCTATTGATTTCACTTGCGTACGTATAACTTTTTTGTTTGGCAGAGTTGATCAATGATTGATACCTCATCTTAAAGGGCACGCTTCGGGCTACAAAGGCACAGTTCAAACATGTACAGTCACCAGCCAAAATCATATAAAAAATCGAAAAAATAACAATTATTTTAAAAAATAAGACGCAAATAACGGGACTTTTGTTGATCCGCTATGTGCGTCTTGAAGACGAAGTCATACCCTACACTGCCCCATCATTACTTTTTTCCTAAGTCCTCCCGTTTCCGAGATATTCCATGTCAAAATTTTCAATTTTGCAAAAGTATACCTACTACAATTTCTGGGCGACTAGTATTTCAGAAAAATTTTTCTCGAAAAATGCGGAAAAAATGCCAGGCTGCGAACCGTCGCATGCCTCCTGAGCTCTAACTTTTTTGTTTGGCGGCGTAGATCAATGAATGGTGCCTCGCCTTAAAGGGCATGCTTCGCTCTTCAAAATGCCGTTAGACGCGTCTCGATTGAGGCAAGGACTTTTGGGTTATATGCAATGCAAGGTCACATTAGGCAGATTTTTGTTGATTTTCGCCCTATTGATTTCACTTGCGTACGTATAACTTTTTTGTTTGGCAGAGTTGATCAATGATTGATACCTCATCTTAAAGGGCACGCTTCGGGCTACAAAGGCACAGTTCAAACATGTACAGTCACCAGCCAAAATCATATAAAAAATCGAAAAAATAACAATTATTTTAAAAAATAAGACGCAAATAACGGGACTTTTGTTGATCCGCTATGTGCGTCTTGAAGACGAAGTCATACCCTACACTGCCCCATCATTACTTTTTTCCTAAGTCCTCCCGTTTCCGAGATATTCCATGTCAAAATTTTCAATTTTGCAAAAGTATACCTACTACAATTTCTGGGCGACTAGTATTTCAGAAAAATTTTTCTCGAAAAATGCGGAAAAAATGCCAGGTTGCGAACCGTCGCATGCCTCCTGAGCTCTAACTTTTTTGTTTGGCGGCGTAGATCAATGAATGGTGCCTCGCCTTAAAGGGCATGCTTCGCTCTTCAAAATGCCGTCAGACGCGTCTCGATTGAGGCAAGGACTTTTGGGTTATATGCAATGCAAGGACACATTAGGCAGATTTTTGTTGATTTTCGCCCTATTGATTTCACTTGCGTACGTATAACTTTTTTGTTTGGCAGAGTTGATCGATGATTGATACCTCATCTTAAAGGGCACGCTTCGGGCTACAATGGCACACTTCAAACATGCACAGTCACCAGCCAAAATCGTATAAAAAATCGAAAAAATAACAATTATTTTAAAAAATAAGACGCAAATAACGGGACTTTTGTTGATCCGCTATGTGCGTCTTGAAGACGAAGTCATACCCTACACTGCCCCATCATTACTTTTTTCCTAAGTCCTCCCGTTTCCGAGATATTCCATGTCAAAATTTTCAATTTTGCAAAAGTATACCTACTACAATTTCTGGGCGACTAGTATTTCAGAAAAAATTTTCTCGAAAAATGCGGAAAAAATGCCAGGCTGCGAACCGTCGCATGCCTCCTGAGCTCTAACTTTTTTGTTTGGCGGCGTAGATCAATGAATGGTGCCTCGCCTTAAAGGGCATGCTTCGCTCTTCAAAATGCCGTTAGACGCGTCTCGATTGAGGCAAGGACTTTTGGGTTATATGCAATGCAAGGTCACATTAGGCAGATTTTTGTTGATTTTCGCCCTATTGATTTCACTTGCGTACGTATAACTTTTTTGTTTGGCAGAGTTGATCAATGATTGATACCTCATCTTAAAGGGCACGCTTCGGGCTACAAAGGCACAGTTCAAACATGTACAGTCACCAGCCAAAATCATATAAAAAATCGAAAAAATAACAATTATTTTAAAAAATAAGACGCAAATAACGGGACTTTTGTTGATCCGCTATGTGCGTCTTGAAGACGAAGTCATACCCTACACTGCCCCATCATTACTTTTTTCCTAAGTCCTCCCGTTTCCGAGATATTCCATGTCAAAATTTTCAATTTTGCAAAAGTATACCTACTACAATTTCTGGGCGACTAGTATTTCAGAAAAATTTTTCTCGAAAAATGCGGAAAAAATGCCAGGCTGCGAACCGTCGCATGCCTCCTGAGCTCTAACTTTTTTGTTTGGCGGCGTAGATCAATGAATGGTGCCTCGCCTTAAAGGGCATGCTTCGCTCTTCAAAATGCCGTTAGACGCGTCTCGATTGAGGCAAGGACTTTTGGGTTATATGCAATGCAAGGTCACATTAGGCAGATTTTTGTTGATTTTCGCCCTATTGATTTCACTTGCGTACGTATAACTTTTTTGTTTGGCAGAGTTGATCAATGATTGATACCTCATCTTAAAGGGCACGCTTCGGGCTACAAAGGCACAGTTCAAACATGTACAGTCACCAGCCAAAATCATATAAAAAATCGAAAAAATAACAATTATTTTAAAAAATAAGACGCAAATAACGGGACTTTTGTTGATCCGCTATGTGCGTCTTGAAGACGAAGTCATACCCTACACTGCCCCATCATTACTTTTTTCCTAAGTCCTCCCGTTTCCGAGATATTCCATGTCAAAATTTTCAATTTTGCAAAAGTATACCTACTACAATTTCTGGGCGACTAGTATTTCAGAAAAATTTTTCTCGAAAAATGCGGAAAAAATGCCAGGTTGCGAACCGTCGCATGCCTCCTGAGCTCTAACTTTTTTGTTTGGCGGCGTAGATCAATGAATGGTGCCTCGCCTTAAAGGGCATGCTTCGCTCTTCAAAATGCCGTCAGACGCGTCTCGATTGAGGCAAGGACTTTTGGGTTATATGCAATGCAAGGTCACATTAGGCAGATTTTTGTTGATTTTCGCCCTATTGATTTCACTTGCGTACGTATAACTTTTTTGTTTGGCAGAGTTGATCGATGATTGATACCTCATCTTAAAGGGCACGCTTCGGGCTACAATGGCACACTTCAAACATGCACAGTCACCAGCCAAAATCGTATAAAAAATCGAAAAAATAACAATTACTTTAAAAAATAAGACGCAAATAACGGGACTTTTGTTGATCCGCTATGTGCGTCTTGAAGACGAAGTCATACCCTACACTGCCCCATCATTACTTTTTTCCTAAGTCCTCCCGTTTCCGAGATATTCCATGTCAAAATTTTCAATTTTGCAAAAGTATACCTACTACAATTTCTGGGCGACTAGTATTTCAGAAAAATTTTCTCGAAAAATGCGAAACATTTTTTGGCTCTAACTTTTTTGTTCGACGGACATGGTTAATGATTGCGGGCTCGTTTTAAAGGGCACGCTTCGGGCTACAATCCTTCCGTACAAACAATCACAGTCCTCAGCCAAAATCCCATGCAAAATCGTAAAAATAAAAATCTTTTCGAAAATTGAGACGCAAATAACGGGACTTTTGCCGGTCCGCCATTTGCGTTTTGAAGACGAAGTCAAACCCTACAATCGCCCATCATTACTTTTCTCCTACGTCCCCCCGTTTCCGAGATATTCCATGTCAAAATTTTCAATTTTGCAAAAGTATACCTACTACAATTTCTGGGCGACTAGTATTTCAGAAAAATTTTCTCGAAAAATGCGAAACATTTTTTGGCTCTAACTTTTTTGTTCGGAGGAGATGGTTAATGATTGAGGGCTCGTTTTAAAGGGCACGCTTCGGGCTACAATCCTTCCGTACAAACAATCACAGTCCTCAGCCAAAATCCCATGCAAAATCGTAAAAATAAAAATCTTTTCGAAAATTGAGACGCAAATAACGGGACTTTTGCCGGTCCGCCATTTGCGTTTTGAAGACGAAGTCAAACCCGACAATCGCCCATCATTACTTTTCTCCTACGTCCCCCCGTTTCCGAGATATTCCATGTCAAAATTTTCAATTTTGCAAAAGTATACCTACTACAATTTCTGGGCGACTAGTATTTCAGAAAAATTTTCTCGAAAAATGTGAAACATTTTTTGGCTCTAACTTTTTTGTTCGGCGGAGATGGTTAATGATTGAGGGCTCGTTTTAAAGGGCACGCTTCGGGCTACTATCCTTCCGTACAAACAATCACAGTCCTCAGCCAAAATCCCATGCAAAATCGTAAAAATAAAAATCTTTTCGAAAATTGAGACGCAAATAACGGGACTTTTGCCGGTCCGCCATTTGCGTTTTGAAGACGAAGTCAAACCCTACAATCGCCCATCATTACTTTTCTCCTACGTCCCCCCGTTTCCGAGATATTCCATGTCAAAATTTTCAATTTTGCAAAAGTATACCTACTACAATTTCTGGGCGACTAGTATTTCAGAAAAATTTTCTCGAAAAATGCGAAAAATTTTTTGGCTCTAACTTTTTTGTTCGGAGGAGATGGTTAATGATTGAGGGCTCGTTTTAAAGGGCACGCTTCGGGCTACAATCCTTCCGTACAAACAATCACAGTCCTCAGCCAAAATCCCATGCAAAATCGTAAAAATAAAAATCTTTTCGAAAATTGAGACGCAAATAACGGGACTTTTGCCGGTCCGCCATTTGCGTTTTGAAGACGAAGTCAAACCCTACAATCGCCCATCATTACTTTTCTCCTACGTCCCCCCGTTTCCGAGATATTCCATGTCAAAATTTTCAATTTTGCAAAAGTATACCTACTACAATTTCTGGGCGACTAGTATTTCAGAAAAATTTTCTCGAAAAATGCGAAAAATTTTTTGGCTCTAACTTTTTTGTTCGGAGGAGATGGTTAATGATTGAGGGCTCGTTTTAAAGGGCACGCTTCGGGCTACAATCCTTCCGTACAAACAATCACAGTCCTCAGCCAAAATCCCATGCAAAATCGTAAAAATAAAAATCTTTTCGAAAATTGAGACGCAAATAACGGGACTTTTGCCGGTCCGCCATTTGCGTTTTGAAGACGAAGTCAAACCCGACAATCGCCCATCATTACTTTTCTCCTACGTCCCCCCGTTTCCGAGATATTCCATGTCAAAATTTTCAATTTTGCAAAAGTATACCTACTACAATTTCTGGGCGACTAGTATTTCAGAAAAATTTTCTCGAAAAATGCGAAACATTTTTTGGCTCTAACTTTTTTGTTCGACGGAGATGGTTAATGATTGAGGGCTCGTTTTAAAGGGCACGCTTCGGGCTACAATCCTTCCGTACAAACAATCACAGTCCTCAGCCAAAATCCCATGCAAAATCGTAAAAATAAAAATCTTTTCGAAAATTGAGACGCAAATAACGGGACTTTTGGCGGTCCGCCATTTGCGTTTTGAAGACGAAGTCAAACCCTACAATCGCCCATCATTACTTTTCTCCTACGTCCCCCCGTTTCCGAGATATTCCATGTCAACATTTTCAATTTTGCAAAAGTATACCTACTACAATTTCTGGGCGACTAGTATTTCAGAAAAATTTTCTCGAAAAATGCGAAACATTTTTTGGCTCTAACTTTTTTGTTCGGAGGAGATGGTTAATGATTGAGGGCTCGTTTTAAAGGGCACGCTTCGGGCTACAATCCTTCCGTACAAACAATCACAGTCCTCAGCCAAAATCCCATGCAAAATCGTAAAAATAAAAATCTTTTCGAAAATTGAGACGCAAATAACGGGACTTTTGCCGGTCCGCCATTTGCGTTTTGAAGACGAAGTCAAACCCGACAATCGCCCATCATTACTTTTCTCCTACGTCCCCCCGTTTCCGAGATATTCCATGTCAAAATTTTCAATTTTGCAAAAGTATACCTACTACAATTTCTGGGCGACTAGTATTTCAGAAAAATTTTCTCGAAAAATGCGAAACATTTTTTGGCTCTAACTTTTTTGTTCGACGGAGATGGTTAATGATTGAGGGCTCGTTTTAAAGGGCACGCTTCGGGCTACAATCCTTCCGTACAAACAATCACAGTCCTCAGCCAAAATCCCATGCAAAATCGTAAAAATAAAAATCTTTTCGAAAATTGAGACGCAAATAACGGGACTTTTGCCGGTCCGCCATTTGCGTTTTGAAGACGAAGTCAAACCCTACAATCGCCCATCATTACTTTTCTCCTACGTCCTCCCGTTTCCGAGATATTCCATGTCAAAATTTTCAATTTTGCAAAAGTATACCTACTACAATTTCTGGGCGACTAGTATTTCAGAAAAATTTTCTCGAAAAATGCGAAACATTTTTTGGCTCTAACTTTTTTGTTCGGCGGAGATGGTTAATGATTGAGGGCTCGTTTTAAAGGGCACGCTTTGTTCTTCAAAGTCATGTACTCGTGTACCTAGCAATGTACTGGCAAACATTGCTATGTACACGAGTATATGACTCGTGGATAGTCATGCTTCGCTCTGGAAGCCAACCGCAAGAATAAATGTGAATGCGATTTGATTTAAATATTTTAGAGTTACAAAATGAAAACAAACAGAAACTGAATGCAAAAATAAATTTTATTTATATTTATATCAAACAAATAGTATCTTTACATTCTGCACCACACCCGTTCTAAACTCGATATTCGATTAACATCCCTGTATCGCTGACTGCTCAACATGAAATGACATAATTCTCTTTTATGTGTTCCTGTGTGTATGTATCCACGAAAAAGTGAGAGCCGAGCGTAAAGTTTTCATTTTTCTATTGCAGTTCATCTCTGGTTAGTACGCGCTTTAGACTACACAGTATCTAATGTGTTCGAAAGTTGTTTGTGGCATACGGGAATAAGAATCTTTAACGAAAAAAGAAAATAATAAAAACAATAGATATATATATAAATCTCAAATAAAAATAAATCAATTTAGAAACTAACTGAATTCAAATGGTGATGAAAAGGTAAACACAACTCTTACCAATGAGGCAAGAAAGGGAAATATCATTCAGTTCTTCAGTAATTGTGCGATAAACATGGAATCAAAAAAAGAAAACTGTATAAATCCTTAAGATACAAGAAAAAAAAAAGAATATCCAAGACTTGAATTGGGTTTCGGAGGAGTGAGAATAATTGAATAGGACTGGGAATGAAAAGTGGTTAAAGAAGAAGTGGCATCACCGTCATCTTGTGTGTCCGTGTTGGCTGATTGTACAATAGAACAGAAAAAAATAAAAAGAAAAACAAAACGCAAATAAGAGTCTTTTGCAACAAAGATGCAATTAATGTTGGCATTTAATGCAGTTTCGGTTTAACATCGAGAAGATTAGAATTTTCCGATTGTGATAGAGAAAACTGTAGTTCTTGGAAAAATTCAATACATCTTCGGAGTCACTCAGGTAGTCCCGCAATCAATCAGTTTTTTTTAGTTTTTTTTTGTTCTCTTAAATTGAGAAGAGAAAGAGAGAAATGTGTCTAAAAGGGTTTCCAATTAGATTTCTTCATATTTCATTTTCAATTTTCCATTCACGCACATGCCAAGTGTTTTCATTTTTTCTGGTTTATTTTTGTTTCCCTCGACATGAGAGTGTGTACATCTATTGTGAGAGATGATGCAGAGCCCTGGCTGTGACCTGATTTTGATTTGTCTATGTGAAGAGGTACAATACGTCATGTCGTCCATAGCTTGATGTTTGGAAAGAAACCCTAACCAACCAAACAACCAACCAACCAACCACCCACCTACCTCAATGTGTTTGCTCTTGACGGGTTATTAGTTATTTTTTGCTTCACCTCTTGTTTTAGAATCGATTACCTCTTTGAAGATTGAAAAGGTTCTTGAAGGTGACAGGGAAGCCAAATGAGAAGAATTCATAATGAAATAAAAAACTCATCCTCGACAGATGTATATGTGTGGGTTGGATATATAAATTCAAGTCGGTTACGTCATATCAAATGAGTATCTGCAAAAAAAAAAAAAAAAAAACAGCCCGGCAAGGACAACTCTTGTGGTGTGTGCAAATCAATACGAAATACAGGATGGCGAATATGCATACACACATCTGCAAGGCTGTAGATATATCTATGCATTTTCAGAGGATTGTTGAGGGTGTTTCTCGTTTTTTTTTTTCTCTTTTTTTGTAGGACCTTGATAGCTGATAGATAAAATCGGAAAAAATGTATCTGAGTGGATTGTTTTGATTGCCTTGAGCTTTAAAAAAGTAAACATGTTCTTATGCTTAAGGGGGCATACAAGATTGGATATGTCTGTTGTTTTATGATGAGATTACGAGACATGAGATATGTCAATAGTATTTGACCTTCTGGTATTTTTCAATTGTCGGCTAGCAGTGGACAAATTGCTTCAAGCAGGATCCTCTTATTCCCGGCCTCCCTTTGGCCGGATCTATTATGAGACTCCTTATGGTCCCCTCCTTCAGTATTTGATCCACTCCCTCTGTCAGTCTTCATCATTTTCTGCAACACTGTGTATGTATACTCGATACATGATGTCATTATCATAGCTTGAGCAAATGGTTAGAATAGCAAAAGAAAGAAGAAGAAGAAAAAAAAGCATCGAACCACCAAGAAGCCACATATATCATAATTTCCATCATAAAACCGGCATGTGGATCACTTTACTTATTAACCAGCTTTAGTGCCACCAGACAAACCCAAATATGTGTGCTGGAGTGTTTTTTTCTTTCTTCTTCTTCTTTGTTGTTGTTGGTTTCCCCTTCGATGGCTGGTGGTGGCGATGGTGGTGCTTCTCTCTATAAATTAATCATTTCCTCTTTCAGTCATGGTAGGTAAATCCAGTTTTTATTTGGCAGCAAACTCTACGCACAATCCGTATAATTAAAATAAAATCCACACGAATTGAAGGCAGAAGATACACAACAAAATAATTAAACGAGAAAATGCGTCTGTGGGCTTTTTTTTTCTGCTTTTCTTCTGTCTAGCAAAACAAACAATGTAGTTATGGTTTTTCGGATGTAAACTTTAGATAACATTTTGGAGGATAATTGATTGCCGTTGAATGTATGCTATTAAGTGTGTAATGTCAGTTTTTTTTTTTTTTTTGTGTTCTATTGTACAGCAGTCAACCAAGTTGACTTCACTCCCCCAGTGTCTATTAAATAAAGAATATATTTCATTTGTGTGCTCGTATAGATTAATTCAGAACAAACTTTAAGTTCGAAACTTTAAGAGAGAACTTGATTGTCCAAAAGAAAATACTGGACACTTTGAAATAAGTGAAAGCAAATTCAAATCAATTCAATCACAAACGAAAAGGATATACGTCTGTTTCCCAACTATGGCTCTCGGTGATACAAAGAATGGCAATGTGCCAAATCTCACCAAGGATAATCAATTACCATCGGCAGTAGTAACAGCACCACATAGCAATGATCAAATAGAGAAGGGTTCAAGTGAAAAAGTTGCATCTAAAACAAACAAACAGGTAAGTGAACATTGTAATCATCACATTGTTGTATCCCCCAATGTCCTTGTCGAGATGACCACAGACATTTGACCATGAATGTGTTAACCGGTTTTCGTGAGACATTTTTTTTGTTTTCTCTGCTCAAGAACTCCGTTTCGTGTTCACCTGAAATTAGCTTTAAGTTATGTACACGCACGACAAGGGAATCTGTGATCACATCTGTGCGTGGGGAGGGGGTGAAAAATGGTATTCTAAACTAACCTCGGTCTGGCGTTTCTCTAGTGGAATGATCTAACATCAGGCGACAGTCCAGAAACATAAGTTGTCATAAAAAAAAGGACACGAACGTTATTTCGGGGCAGGGCTTAGTATCTCATGCCTTGAAAGAGTAATTCCTATCACAGTGTGGGTTACTAGGTCATCATGTGTATCGTGTTGGTCGGCAGCAAAAACTGAAAAAAAAAGAAAAAGAAGAAGAACAAAACGTTACGAACATCGCGATGTGTTAATCTAATTCAATTAATAAACGACATGACAATTTGCAACCGGTATACAAGGGTATGACACCATTCGTTGCTTTTTTTCTTTTATTCTGGCTCGTTTCTCTCACTCGTTCCCCTCTTGAGCTGCGGGCCTCCTCAGTTTTGCGCCGGTACAAACTATGAATAATTTTTTATTTTTTTTGAATTGCATTCAAAGCTCGATTGAATTATATTGAAGTATGTATGAGAGATAGCATCTGACATCCTGACATACGCAATTTGCGGCGGAGTAGCAAAATGGTCACGGTGATTGAATAATTACATTGTGTGGTCTGTTGGTCGAAGAGAGAGGCAGTAGCGGGAGGCCCTTTTGTGGAGCTGCGTATTCATATCGTGTGAATTTGGCGTGTGATGCGCTGATGATGAGTCCAGCGATTGAGGCTTACCAACAAGGCAACATTGCTTCAAACAAACGACCGCCCGCCTTCAAAGGGGCAAACGAATGTGCCGATAAAACATCACAGAATATGCCACCGACCACGGCTGGACGCTGATAGAATCTCTTCATTAGAAATTCGAACATCAGCCAAAAGCGAAATCAGTCCCTTCATTTCCGTCAACACCGTCCCGATATAGTTCAACACCATACTTCGTGTCACTGCCCCGTTAAGTCCTGGTTAAGAAGACAACACCACAAGACATACTCGTAGCATGTTAATCATCCAAATTATAAGCTTGACGTTGCCGTGGGTGTATAGATAGACATCACGTAACAGATTAGGCGCGCTTCAAATGATTATCATAAAACCACAACGACAATGAAACTTTCATCCGAACGCAACGCAAGCATGACACAACACAAAAGTAGTCCCTCTTCGCCGCTGTTGTGTTAGGCGAGTTGAATGTTTTGCTATTTGTTTGATTTTGGCATGAAAGCAAACAAAACGAAAAACAGAAAAAAAAATGAATGATAAAATCCGTTTGAGAGAAGAAAATTCGCCGACAAAGTCGAGTTTTGATCACCCGAGCTTACAGCGGCGGGCCGCACGACGGCCATAGTAACGATTGTGTCATGCACACGTATGCGAGTAAGTACTGGTGATCTAATCGCTGGATGAACTTGAATCTTAATGAATGCCCAAATTAGCCGGAACAAGTTCAGCGTTAGTTGAATGGAATCTGGTTATTTACTTTTACTCGTCACGTCATTGATGCCTTGACGTAAGGAGGCCGATATGCAAATAGCTCACGCCAACGATGACGCCGTTAATAAGCCGGCACTTTTAAGAGGTGTGCGCGCACTGACTTACTTGACCAGTTTCCTACTGATTAATGAAATTATCATTGCAGCTTGTGAATGTGAATGTATGGCAGCTAAGTTCCCTGGGAACTAAACATCAACTGGTTTAGAAGTGGTTTTCTTGGAAGCAATCTTGGCCAGCACACATTTTTGCTTAATTGTTGGTAATGAATCCAAGAATTTTTTCTTATTCCTTTGTTTAAGTCATTAAAAATGCGTGGTTTGATGATAGAGGCACCACGCACACAGACCACTCATCATCCTCTCTCAACCCTCTTCAGACAGTTGCACTGGAGCCAGTCGTCTGTTGGCTAAGTGCAAACAACTTCCAAAATCTTTGTTTGCCAGGCAGCATGACATCAGTCGACAAGGGGGCAAGCCTATTCAAATTGAGTTCGGATTGCTGTGAGGGTCCCAGTTCTGCTGTGAACTTGTGAATGATTTTGTTTTTTTTTTTTCCCAAACAAAGAGTGTCGACCAACCAGACAAACCAACACGGGGGTGCAAATGAGAATGGCTTCAAAGCGTCAGGAATTCGGTGTAATTGGGTCTCTTTTGTGATGGCATACAATGAATGGCACTGAACGGCACTTCCACAGAGCAATATCCATTGCACATGTTTCCATATCCATATGGCATGCCTGTGCAAACTTCAATCAATTAAGGGTGGTTGTGCGATATGAGCTATTCCTTCCCTTTCACATAACTTGTCCGGATACACTCTCGCACACACACACAGTGTGCTATGATCCCCCTGCATGGCCTGGGAAAGAGAACACACGCTTACACGGACGTACGCTTGATCGTCAGAGTTTGTTCCGACCGAGTTGATACGGAAACGGGCTGAAGTGTCGTGCCGTTGGTTGGTTTATGCAGCCGACAGGAGGTCAAACACGCCGGCCGAGCCTGGGACTGGAACAAACAGACGGGGGTTGTGCCAGAATGTGAATCATGCGACGGCGAGTGTGGGTGATGATGATGATACAGTCACGGGTTCGGCGTTAATAACGTTTCATGGATGGCTAAGGCCGTCCGTTGAATGTGCCAGTAGCAGTCGTTACGCATAATAATTTAATGGCATTCAGATATGCTGGTCACACACATCTGGCATCTGACATCTGCGCGTTCCATTTCGTTGGCATTCATTTCGAGTTGCGGTCGTGTGTCTGAAAATTCGAATGCTTTACATTTTTCCCTGCCCTCCATGTCGGTCGGTCGGAGCCAAGTCAAATGTGGATGAAACTTTCCCAAGCTCGATCGTTTGAGGTTCTTGATGCGGTCGCATATCAGATGCACAAGATACCTCAATGGTTTCTGTGCGTGTTGTCCGGGACTTCAGCTCAAATGCAGCTTCATATGTGGTTCGCTGATCTGTGATCTACCAGCGCCGCCTGAAAAAAAAAAAAAAAACACAACAACATTTAAAAATGTGCGGCAGTACGAAGTTAACCAATTTACACGTCATCTGAAGTGTAACAACAAATCAAGAACCTCCCCTCTCTCCAATCCGACGTCAGAATGTGGATTGCGACGTGTTCGCTTGAAATTCATTTTCTTTTCATTTATTTTTAGAAGGAAAACAGACTGACTCACCATCGTTTGAATATTTTCTGAGCATCGTCGTCGTTGGTGAATTATATTTAGCTACATGGCGCAGAGGATATTGCCTCAGCAATTTAAAAGATTCCCACAATGTGGATCAAAGTGATCCAAACTGCCTAAGTGATTCGCTTGCTGATTTACCGACGGCTTTCTGAGATTAGAGGAGATAAATTTATTCTGCGGACGAGAAGGAGAGGGCAAATCTTTACCAATGTAGTTGTCGTAAATGAGCCAAGGATTGGGCGATAAAAGGCTCCGAGTGCAGGTGTCTGCTTCAATCACAGATATTTCACAATTTCAAGGTGATTGCGATACACATTCATTGTCCACAAAGAACGAACGAACGAACCGAACCAAATCGAAGCAATTACAAACATGTCTGATGTCATGGAGCAACAAAATCCATGATCCGTTTCTAAGTCCGCGGAGATTAACTGCAGTGCTTCCGGAATATGATGTCATGTTCCATTCGTTGATAGACACCATCGCAAATCGTTTCAGCATGTGTCCAGATAACTGGGTTGAACTAATAAACATGCTACCGAAGCAATTAAATCAAATAAATCGGTGGTTAATTCATGAACATTCTGAACTTTTCACTGCTGCGAGGGGGGGATGGGAAAATAAATGATCCCCTTGAGATTCTCACGTGTGTGTGTGGGTGTGTGTGTGTGTTGATATATTTGCTTCGGATGACTGATGATGAGCGAATTTTGTGTGTTTTCGTGTTGCTCATCCACCTTATTTCTGCTCTCTTTCAGATCGACGCCACAATATCCTTTCTAAGGGCAGGTCGCAGTGGCGAAATTGGAAAAGTAATAGAATTCCTTGAGTCCGGTCAAGTGACAGACATAAACACATGCAACGCCGTGAGTACACGCTTATGCTTCTGCAGACAAGGCGTGGCTATAATTGTAATTATTAATTGTTCTTACAGAATGGGCTCAATGCACTTCATTTGGCAGCGAAAGATGGATACATCGATATTGTGAGTGAACTACTGCGACGCGGTGCCAATGTTGATAATGCAACCAAAAAAGGGAACACAGCCCTGCACATCGCGTCATTAGCTGGCCAAAAAGAAGTCATCAAGCTGCTAATACAATACAACGCCAATGTGAACGTGCAATCTTTGAACGGTTTCACGCCGCTCTACATGGCTGCACAAGAAAATCACGACGCATGCGTGCGGTACCTTCTGGCAAAGGGCGCAAATCCGTCTCTGGCTACTGAGGTAATGATCGACTCTGTTTATTCTACCATCTCGCTGAATTTACAAACCGTCTGTTTTTGTCTTCTTCTTTTTTTTTTTGTTTACTTAGGACGGATTCACACCACTGGCAGTTGCCATGCAACAGGGTCATGACAAAGTTGTTGCCGTTCTGTTGGAGAGCGATTCGCGAGGAAAGGTACGTCTGCCAGCGTTGCACATTGCCGCCAAAAAGGACGACGTGAAGGCAGCCACTCTGCTGCTGGAAAATGAACACAATCCAGACATTGTCTCGAAGAGTGGCTTCACCCCGCTGCACATTGCGGCGCACTACGGAAACGTTGATATTGCGAAGCTTCTGATTGAACGGGGAGCCGATGTGAACTATATTGCCAAACACAATATAACACCGTTGCATGTGGCATGCAAATGGGGCAAGACCAATATCCTGGAGTTGCTCCTGTCGAAGAATGCTCGCATAGATGCTACCACTCGGGATGGCCTGACCCCGCTGCATTGTGCAGCTCGTTCGGGTCACAAAGAGGTGATTGAACTGCTGCTGGAGAACGATGCGCCAATTCTGTCGAAGACAAAGAACGGTCTCGCACCGCTGCATATGGCCGCGCAAGGAGAGCACGATGAGGCGGCGCGCATACTGCTCATGCACAAGGCGCCAGTAGACGAGGTGACTGTGGACTATCTTACCGCCCTCCACGTGTCGGCGCACTGCGGCCACGTGAAGGTGGCCAAACTGCTTCTGGATCACAATGCAGATCCGAATGCACGAGCCCTAAACGGATTCACACCTCTGCACATTGCTTGCAAGAAGAATCGCATCAAAGTCGTTGAGTTGTTGCTGAAGCACAACGCTAGTATCAGCGCGACCACTGAGAGCGGACTCACCCCATTGCACGTGGCCAGCTTCATGGGCTGCATGAACATAGTTATCTATCTTCTGCAGCATGACGCTAACCCCGACGCCCCCACAGTCAGAGGGGAGACTCCTCTTCACTTAGCCGCTCGAGCCAACCAGACAGACATCATCCGGATCTTGCTGCGAAATGGTGCACAGGTAGACGCCAAAGCACGGGAAGGGCAGACTCCACTGCATGTTGCATCACGCTTGGGTAACACCGACATCATAATGCTCATGCTGCAACATGGTGCCAATGTCGACTCGACAACAAAAGACGCCTACACACCGTTACACATCGCCGCAAAAGAGGGCCAAGAGGAAGTAGCTGCTCTGCTGATCGAAAACAACGCTTGCCTGGATGCTGTCACTAAGAAAAACTTCTCACCACTTCATCTGGCCGCTAAATATGGAAAGGTCCAAGTAGCGCAGCTCCTGCTGCAAAAGGGAGCTAACGTTGACTGTCAGGGCAAGAACGGAGTGACCCCTATTCACGTGGCCAGCCACTATGACCACCAAAATATCGCTCTGTTGCTGCTGGAGAAAGGAGCATTGCCGCATACATGCGCCAAGAACGGACACACGGCCCTGCACATCGCGGCCAAGAAGAATCAAATGGAAATCGCCACCAATTTGTTGCAATTCGGAGCTGATCCAAGTGCCAAGAGCAAATCTGGCATCGCCCCTCTGCATCTGGCCGCACAAGAGGGCCACGTAGACATGGTGAACTTGCTGCTAGAGCACGGTGCTGATCCAAACGTTTCCGCCAAGAACGGGCTGACTCCTATGCATCTGTGTGCACAGGAGGATAAAGCCGAAGTGGCAAAGATTTTACTCGACCACAACGCTAATATATCCGAGCGCACCAAGGGCGGCTACTCACCATTGCATGTGGCTGCGCATTTCGGACAGATCACTATGGTTAAGTTCTTGCTGGAGAATGACGCTAACATTGAATTGAGTACAAACATTGGCTACACGCCACTGCATCAGGCCGCTCAACAGGGACACACTTTGGTCATCAACTTACTGCTGACACACAAGGCTAATCCGAATGCACTCACAAACGTAAGTTACGGTCTGCTGGCAAAGAGCAGAAGCATGCGCTGGATCTACCAGAGGATAAGAGCAAATTGAATGGTCTTGTTTTCATTTGCTTGTGGTTCCGACTTACAATTTTGGCTTCTGAATGAAATGGAGCAAGTATTTTCAGGAAGAATCAACGCGAAGCTTCTTCGTCTGTGGGCTTAGAGGGGGAATAAATATATGTGACGGCCGTCAGACAAGACTGAACGAAGAAGCTATACCCATCAATTGGGAATTCCTGTCCCGAGAGGATGTCTCCTGCATTTCCGGAAGATTTCCACTAAAAAACCTGGAAAAGTTGGTAGTTCTTCTTCTATTTGTCTGCTAGTCTTGTCTCATTTCATGTGATTTGTTGCTTCTACTCTTGTTTATTGTTTGTTTGTATGTTCGTATGGAAACGGAGACGCTTTGAATGTAGTAGATCATCTTCCCGTGACAAACTGAATCTCTCCCCATTGCTGAATGGTCCCCTTTCACTCGGTAGACTGATCTGAAATGAAAAAACATACTTCAAATGGTTAGCGCCATCACAGTCTTTCTACGGAATGATGATATAAAACTTACGACCTGCACACGCGTCTTGAATATCTTCAACGATGACAAATTAACTGCGATAAATAAGTCAATTCGATTACGTAGACAACATAAAACATTCTGCTGAAACTGCATGCTGATTACTCACACCCGCCCCCAAATAGCTTTCAATTCAATTGTGTCTCAAAGCGTTTCGTTCAGTTCACATTCTCCATCTATCCGATATATACATTCACTGCATCACAATTCACAACGAATGCCAGTCTAAAGTCTCTCAGCATTCCGTTCCCATAAACAATTGAATTCATTTCTTTTTGTCCTTCTCTTGATTGCATCAATTCATTCGTCCCTTTCCTGCAACTTTCAGAAGGATACTGTAATACAACCTCTCATCCTCCACACATCTCTAATCAAACCACAAATTAGATATACACACACAAAACAAAGGCGTCAACGCTTTGGAACTGAAACTGAAACAGAAACAGAAACAGAAACAACAGAGAATACATCTAAAAATACAACTCAAGTCAATTTGAAAAGTGCACATCATTATAAATACACTCACGAAAGGTATCTAAAGCGAGCACGAGCACAATGACGAAGGGGCCGGGGTGGTGGTAATTGACATCAAATGCTACTAGTGGCTTGCGTGCGCATTCGGCAAGCATTTGTTTTTTTTTCTTCTTGGGATTTTCTCCAAATACTCTTGTCGAAAGAAGCGGGGGAAGGGGGGCTGCTTACTGCGCGAGGAATCGAGGAAGAATTTTTCCCACTCTTTTTGGATGTATTTTTTTTCTGTATTCTTTGGTGGATAGATGGAAGCCATTTGTGTTCTCAGAGTCATTGAAGCTAAAATTATCAGAGTGATCTACATCTAGTCGATTTGCTCATATCTTACTGTGTTATGGTCCAGAGTGTGATTTACATTTTGATTCAGACGTTTGGTGGTTTGAAGTGAGAATTTTGGTTATTCTTTTTTTTTTTTTTTTATTATTTGTTTAATTATTTGAATATTTCGTGTTAAACGTCGGTTCATTTATTCGTTCATTCATTCCAAATCACAGCATGGCCAGACAGCATTAAGCATCGCCAACAAACTCGGTTATGTGACGGCTGTTGAGACATTGAAAGTTGTTACCGAGAAGAGCGTTACAAATACTGTGACTGGTGTTTTAGAGGAGAAGTACAAAGTGGTTGCACCGGAATCAATGCATGAAGCATTCATGTCAGATTCAGAAGACGAAGGAGGCGAAGATCACATGGATCAACATCAATACAAGTACATGGCAACTGATGATCTAAAAACAATGATTAACGAGAGTGATCAAACCAACTACGATACAACCGATGACGATCAATTGGATGCAACTAATCGAAAATGTAAGTTAAACAATAACAATTGTCACATCACAGATATGCTTGATGTGATTAAATGCTCCTAGTCATTTAAGGGTGGTTCCGGGTTGATTTTCTTACATCATTGCATATGTATACACAAGATTGAATCAATTAGCATCAGCGTTACGCTTGGTTTTCTTCCATATGTGAGTGCTGACTGTTAATTGATTTCGAGCATATAGTTGTCAGTTTTGCGATTTGATTGGACTAAGGCCAGCGGACATAAGGATCGGTGCGGTGGATTTTGATATGTTTTTGTTATCTCTTCACACGTCTATCTCGACTGTATAATCGATTTTCTGTCGCAGCTTTGATGCCATATTGTGTGTAGCTTTGTCTCGGTCTAAATTAGAAGCAGAAACAAAAAATTACTTGTGTGTTGCCAAATTTGGTTAGGTTAGGTTATGGGTGGTGGCTGAGCAATTTATTGACACTTTGAAAGAGAGAGGAAAAGCAAAACACATTTTCTGGCCCCAATGAGGAGAGTGTGAAATTCACTTTGATCAACCGCAAGAGGGATGTTCCGCCGGCCTTAATGTCAAACGGACTTCAAAGCAAGAAGTCTCAACTCTGTTTCATAAGAGACGGGAGTCGCCCATTTCTTTTTGCAAATAAATTAGAATCTTAATTTTATCCTAAGTAAATGTAACAGAATCGTGCTGTTGTTTAGATTCGCTTTCGATTAGGTTAGGTCAAACATGAGGCGGCATGCAATTGCAATTTGACCAAGATCATGGAACTGAATCGATTCTTTCTTGTTTTTTTTTTCTTCTTCTTTCTTTTCTCATTTCAGCTGTCACTGAAACAATGTCAACCAAATATGTGAATCAGAACATGTCACCAACGAATGCTTATCAAATTAAATCGATTGACAACGTTACGATCATTCGACCACCAGTTCATCTTGGGTAAGTGCTGACAGAGTTAATTCATTCAAATGCAAATTTATGTGTATCCGAGTGTGAAGTGAGGGGTGGTTTTTTTTTTTTTTTTGTTGGTATATGTAAACATCAGTTGATCGTGATTAATATTGCTAAGTTCCCGAACTAACCAAGAGTCCATTCACATCCAGACTATTAACTCACATAAGCCCTAGTATTCATTGGCGGTAACTTGATGTACTGACGTACTGGACTTGGTTGAAAGTGGAAAACGGATTTAACTAATTAATTAACGATTGTCGTGTTCAAACGCACATTTTCGGAGCACTTTCAATTCAAATGAGTGACCAGCTGATTAAGCTAATAAACGTACCTTTTAGTAGCCGATTAAAACTGCATATTCTCGCAAAAAGTTCTCTGTCAAACCATTCGATAGGGGTGGGTTAACACATGTAACGAATGGTGCCGGAACAGCTGTCTCACCATCATCATTTCATTCCATTCAAGTGATGAGTGAACCCTGTCGCCTGTCCGATTGTTTTCCAGTCGTCACACCTCGTACGAGTTTTGGTTTCCTTATTTTGTTTTCATTTCTTGTAACAAACATTAACCCTGTAACGGTAACAACAATTGAATTAAATCATTTTTTTTTTTTTACAAATTGTTTAAACATTATATATTATAAAATATAAACAAATTATTGCATGCGAACCGTCTACAAAACAAACAAACAAACAAAATGATCCCACCATCTATGATCTATAAATAAAATAAATAAATTCAAACAAAAAACCAAACCATATCCAGACAGGACGTTGACTCTTTCTATTTATTAAACGATCTTGAGTGTTGCCTTGAAAGTTTTGGCGGACGCATCCGAACACATCCCATGTTCAGGGAAAGGTACAAACTTTTAAAAGAATAACATAAGTTATTTAGTTTTTCACTAATCAAATGGCACTATTGTTTTTTTTTTTTTTCGTTTATGAATAATTTTCTCTGTTCCTGTGCAATGTAAAGTGTGCGCGGTTACTCTGTGATGATGTTATTTGTGAACGAAATATAAATAAAATATGAAATCTACACTTTGTTTGATTATCGTTTTGTTTCCTCTTGATTTATACATACATACTTACATATATATATGTATATAAATATCCTTTTAACCCATCGAAATCAGTATCAATCATGTGTACAGCAGTTATGCATTAGCTTACATTTGTATATTTTTCTTTTTTTTTTTTTCCTTTGACTAGTCGTTTATATGTTTTTATGTAGATATATCACGGTCATTTGTCGTACTTTTGTTCTCGTCCGATATCCTCAGACAATGTTCAAATTATCTCTAGCGACGTATTTCACGATTCGCTTCTAACGTTTTTTCCCATATTTTCGTCTTGATTGTCTAAGACACATCGATGCAGAAGATAAGCCACATTCTGACCGTAAAAAAAAAAAATAAAAAAATCTGCATACAATGTAGTAGTGTTGGGTCAGGTGTTGAGGTTAAGAGGAACACCGCACGAACCAAAACCAAATCCAACATCTCAATGCAACTACATCCAGTGTATAACTAGTATAAATATTGTAAATTGATATAATCGTGCACTTTGAACAACTAACAACCGGATTGATGTCGCACGAATGTTCTATTCATTTCAATCTATTTGATTCGCAGCTTTCTGGTGTCGTTTCTGGTCGATGCTCGTGGTGGAGCGATGCGTGGTTGCCGGCACAGTGGAGTACGTGTTATTGTGCCACCAAAATCGTGTGCACAACCAACGCGTATCACTTGCCGCTATGTGAAACCACAGCGTGTCCCAAATCCACCACCACTTATGGAGGGTGAAGCATTAGTCAGTCGCGTCATGGAGCTGTCACCAGTAGAGGCTAAATTTTTGGGGTAAAATCAAATGCGGCGGTATTCCAGAACTATTCGCTATTTCTTTTCTTTTCGTATTTTATAGTCCGGTTATTTTGGAAGTGCCACACTTCGGCTCATTGCGCGACAAAGAACGAGAGATTATAATTTTACGATCGGACAACGGCGAAACCTGGCGCGAGCATACACTGTACGACAGTGAGGAGGCCGTACGCGACGTTCTCAACGAGACATTCGAATCGAACGAACTTAGCCACTTGGAGGACCTACACACATCCCGTATTGTACGCATCATAACACGCAACTTTCCACACTTCTTTGCGGTTGTGTCGCGCATTCGGCAGGAAGTGCATGCAATCGGACCCGACGGTGGCACTGTGTCATCGACGGCTGTGCCTCAAGTGCAAGCAATATTCCCGCCTAATGCGCTCACAAAGAAAATACGTGTCGGCCTGCAGGCTCAGCCTGTCGATTTGAATGGATGCTGCAAATTGCTTGGCCAAGGTGTCGCTGTATCGCCAGTGGTCACCGTTGAACCGCGTCGCCGTAAATTCCATAAGGCAATTACACTTAGCATCCCAGCGCCAAAAGCCTACACTCAAGGTATGGTCAATCAATACTCGGGCAATGCGCCCACATTGCGTTTGCTCTGTTCGATTACTGGCGGTCAAAACCGTGCTGTTTGGGAGGATGTTACTGGTTCCACACCATTGGCGTTTGTTAAGGACAGTGTGTCGTTCACAACCACTGTGTCGGCACGTTTCTGGCTAATGGACTGCAGAAATGTCTCTGATGCTAGTCGAATGGCCACCGAGCTCTATTCATACATGGCTCAAGTGCCATTCATGGTTAAGTTTGTCGTATTTGCCAAGCGCATTAGCAATTCCGAGGCCAAATTAAGCGTTTTCTGCATGACCGATGATAAGGAGGACAAGACGCTCGAACACCAAGAGTACTTCACCGAAGTGGCAAAGAGTCGAGATGTCGAAATACTGGAAGACCAGGACATTTATCTGGAATTCGCTGGCAACCTTGTGCCAGTGTTGAAATCCGGTGAGCAGCTAAATATGAAGTTCCACGCGTTCCGCGAGAATCGCTTATCGTTCCTTGTCCGAGTGAAGGACCAAGAGGAGCCATTTGGCAGGATGAGCTTTATGAGCGAGCCAAAGATTGGCAAAGGTGAGGCGCCACAGACACCAATCTGCACACTGAATGTAACTCTAACTGGCCGTGAAATAATCGAGGATAACCGCACGGGAAGCCAAAAGAGTCTAGATCACAGTTTGAACTACCGTGACATGCTGAACTTTGGATATCGTCAGGCCGAAGAGATTCACAAGGCAGATATTCGCCTGTCGGACATATGCAACCTCCTCGAGGACGATTGGGTACAACTGGCCAAGGAACTGCAAGTTCCCGAGAATGACATTGAGCTGATTAAGTCCGAATACACCGGCAAACCGGCATCGCAACAAGCAATGGTCATGCTTCGGCTATGGCTACGACAAGCTGGCGCAAGCGCAAACGGAAATACCCTGGAACAAGCCCTACACAAGATTAATCGCAGTGATATTGTCGAAAAGTGCATTTTCAACCTGGAATTGGTCACGGACTACATGGAGAAGGCAGTTGCTAAAATGCAACTCGATCAATCCGGTTTCGAGACATTAAAAGATGAACTAGGACCCTCCTCTGCTGACTCATCATTTGTACAACAGGAGCGGAAGCAAACTAACTTCTTGGACACAGAAAAGTTAAATCCCCTACCTGCATCAACCGAGTCACTTCAGATGGAGGAAAAACAAGGAGACGCGGCACGAAAATCCAACGAGAATTTCAACGAGGACACCGAACTCAATGGTCAACATGAGATTGCAAAAGAAGATTATAATATTGGTGAGTTTTCTAAGAACACACACACACACATACACACACACACCCATTGAGATCATTAAATAACAATCAGTCTTACCTTTTTCTCTCTTCAGACTTTGTAAAAGATGACATGAGGACTTCTTCTCCCGAACGAAAGGTCATCATTGAAGAACTGAGCTCGGTTAAGTGTTCCACACCGCCATCAACTCCGATCGAAAAGAACAATGTGCAAGACTTTGAAATAGATGTCCTGCCAGCCGATGACGCCGATGAACTGCATCAGAAATTGACTACAGAAAGTAAGAAAATTCGCTTAGTTTTTTCTTAAACATTTGAATTTTTGTGTTTCACTCTTTTTTTTTTTTGTTTTTGTTATCTAAAAACTCACCCTCTGGGTTCTTGGCCCTCGAGGTTCTCTTTTCTCGTCATTCATCATGCATCTGTACTTTGTTGATTCGATATAAGCATTACGAGGGGATTGCTTCCTCCAGAGAAGCACGACGGCATATCGAAACGTTGTGAAGATGTGATATGATTTTGTTTTGTTTTTGACTCGAACTTAAGGAGCACCCAAGTGAAAACAACTTCCTTGTTTCCAATCGCTCTTAATTTGTTTAAGTTGAAATTCATTCCTATCGAACGAGGTGTTTCTCCTTCTTCTTCTTCTTCTTCTTCTTTTGTTTGTTTCTTTTCTTTTTGGAATAAAAGCACATGCACCAGATGACTGTTTTAGAAACATACCTGTACTCCTTCCCTTTGTTTTCAGTTTTCAAATATTGGTGTGTTTTCTTTTTCTCGTACATGTCCACTCACTCAAATTTCAGAGTTTCCTCTTGCTCTTTGTTTTTTTGTTTTTGTTCATTGTGTGCTCGCCCTGTATTGAATATTGATATCCATTTCACTTCCCCAATCTGTCTTCTTCTCTCTTTGGCAGCCTGTCACCTGTTTGATTTTAAATGCAATTAATACAATTCCACACTAATCCTTACTCATATAGTCTGCGTTTTGCGTTCTGTTTTGTTTGAATTAATAAATATTTTAAGACAAACTGTTTTGTATACTTGCCCAATATGTAAAATCTGCCCAATGTGACCTAGAATTGCGTCCGATCCAAAAGTCGTAAACTTAGCCGAAACGCGTCTACTGCGCGTTTAAAGAACGAAGCCTACCCTTCAAAATGAGCCATCAATCATTCATCTACTCGTTCAGACAGAAAACTTATGCGCACACAAGAAAAGTCAACAGGGGCAAAAATCCGCCGAATATAACCTACAATTGCGCACAACCCACAAACCGTCCACTTGGTCGAGCCGCCTGCACTGACAAACTGAAGCACGAATTGTGCTCTTTAAAACGAGACCAAACATGTTCACCTACTCTGCCGAACAAAAAAGTTATAGCCCAAAATGTGTCGAATTTTTCAAGAAAAATTTTTCTGAGGTACTAGTCGCCCAGAAATTGCAGTAGGTATACTTTTGAAAAATTGAAAACTTTGACATGGAATATCTCGGGAACGGGGGGACGTAGAAGAAAAGTAATGATGGGGCTGTGTAGAGTATGACTTCGTCTTCGAGACGCACATAGCGGATCAAGAAATGTCCCGTTATTTGTGGGTTAATTTTTGAAAAAACACTTATTTGTACGATTTTTTATATGATTTTGACTGGTGACTGTGAATCTTTGTACAGACGATTGGTAGCCCGAAGTGTGCTCTTTAAAATGAGGCATCAGTCATTGATCTACTACTACAAACAAAAAAGTTATGTGTACGCAAGTGAAATCAATAGGGCAAAAAATCTGCCCAATATGACTTTCAATTGCGTACAACCCAAAATTCGTACATTTTAGCGCGTCGCGTGTACTGGCAGCTTGAAGAATGAAGGGTGGCCTTTAAAACGAGGCCCCATTCATTGGTCAACTCCGTCAAACAAAAAAGTTATAGCACAAAGTTTGTGAATTATTCGCTATAAAATGTCGAAGAAGGTGAACTTATTTTGAAAAATCTCGAGAACGGTGACTCGGAGTTGAAAGATTGATACCTCATATTAAAGGGTACCCTTCGGTCTTCAATCCGTCCGTACAATCAATCACAGTTCCCAGTCAAAATGCTGTACAAACGCGTGCAAATTACAATGTTTTGGAAAATTAAGGCACAAATAACGGGACTTTCGTCGGTCCGCTATATGCGTCTTGAAGACGAAGTCATACTCTACACAGCCCCATCATTACTTTTCTCCTACGTTCTCCCGTTCCCGAGATATTCAATGTCAAAGTATTCAATTTTGCAGCAAGATACCTACTACAATTTCTGGGCGACTAGTATTTCAGAAAAATTTTCACGAAAAATGCGAAACATTTTTTGGCTCTAACTTTTTTGTTCGGCGGAGTTGGTTAATGATTGAGGGCTCGTTTTAAATGGCACGCTTCGGGCTACAATTCCTCCGTACAAACAATCACAGTCCCCAGCCAAAATCCTATGCAAAATCGTAAAAATAAAAATCTTTTTGAAAATTGGGACGCAAATAACGGGACTTTTGCCGGTCCGCCATTTGCGTTTTGAAGACGAAGTCATACCCTACAATCGCCCATCATCGCTTTTCTCCTACGTCCCCCCGTTCCCGAGATATTCCATGTCAAAGTTTTCAATTTGGAAAAAGTATACCTACTAAAATTTCTGGGCGACTAGTATTTCAGAAAAATTTTCTCGAAAAATTGTAGGCTGCCAATCATTCGCAGACGATGGGATCTAACTTTTTTTGCTTGGCAGAGTTTGCCTATGGCGTTGTGTTGGCCTGCTGGTGAATTCTCTCGTCGTGCCCGCTGGTACGTGGATGGTCGAAGAATGGATGTCTTTGGCTTTATTTTTGTTTTCAGCTCAAGGGATCCGTCCACGCCCAATTGCAATCAAATCATTTTCACATAACTCCGGACATGGATATTTTTTATTACTCAATCTGTTTCAGCTTCTCATTCGTATTTTGTTTTTCTGTGTTTTCCCATGCGCCGAGCGCGATAGCGATTTGTAGATACATACCTCTTCTCAAAGTGTACCTAAAAGTGACACAGTGTCGACTAAGGGTTGCAAGATTCTTAAACTCAATGCTTCGGCTCTTCTCTTGACAAAACGATTCTCAAAACTTAGCTGTCATCTTTCAAGATCCAGAAACCGCTGTTATTGAGGTACCATCAAAAGTGGTCACCACCATCAGCGTCCAGCAGCAGCAGCAACACTCGCAGACGTGTATTGGACAGTCGGCAATTGACCACGACCACGATCATGACCTCTTGGAGGATGTTAGCCCAGAGTCAGTCATTGAGACAGAAAACCTTGACACAATTGAACTTCTGCCCAAGGAAGTTAAGCAAACGCTGTCAGAATCACATCACACTCAGCTAGCTGACGATAGCTCTGTACCAGAGGGTCTTGAAACTCCAATGAAAGTTCAAAGTCAGCCTACAAACTTGGACAACACGTCCAAAGTTGCTTCACTGGACAATGTGGAGGAGGATGAGAACTTTATGGAGATCTCCAGTTCGAACTTGGCCGATGTGATTGAATCGGACAATGCTCCTAGTCTCTCTCATGATGCTGAGATTGTGTCTATTACCTCGGACGTTGGATGCTCTGACGACATAATCTACGACGACGATCAGGGGCTCATGATATCGCGTATCCCTAAGTCAACGATTAGTACAACAACAACTACGTCAACAAATGTTATTCATTCACCGGTCCAAATGGAGCAGAGCACCAAGCTGATCACAAAGGACACACGCACAACACGTAGCTCAGACGGCTCCGAATGTGTCGTTGTTGTCACTGAGTCTCGTCAGATCAATGATGCCGGTGCAGAGGTTATCGTCCGCGAGACAGTCACCAAGAAACAATTGAAGGATGGCACCAATTTGCCACCACAAGTGCAGACCACGGTCATCACCATGGACAGCAGTGAGCCAAATTTCTTGAGCAGCGAAATGTCCTCGGACATCGGCAGCATCAGCACCGTTCCCACCACCGGTGGAATTGGCTGCTTTAGCACAACCACAGTGAATACCTTCGGCAGCACGAACAGTGCCAGTATCGGGACCGGTGGTGCTGGTAATGCTGCTGGAAATGATTCTCCATTTTATAATCCATCGACCAAGTCAAAGACTAGCAGCACCAAGTCACTTGAGAACAATTTTAACAAAACCTACGGTTCATCGTCGGACTCTGATATCGCCTTGCACGAGCCAGGCGTCGAATTGAGCGAGGACGAGGAGCACACAGGTACACTTTTATGAAATTTTCAAACACACATACACCCATACACACACATACACAAAAGTGTACATGTATCGTATCTAGGATATATGACAATTCCGCTGTACTCTCAATATATAAGTAATTAATAAACGAGATTAATCATAAGGGATATTTAAAATTTTCCACACTAACTAATAGACCCGTTCATGCACATAGTCGTTTGTGTTAGTGTTAGCCTGAAGCACAACGCATACGACGCACACGTGCATGCAATAAACAACGTTCAATGCTCACTGCCTTTCTTTATTCTTTTTTTTGTTTGTTCCTTCTCTCTCTCTTTTGCATGCGTTTTTAATTTAGTTGTGTTGCTGTATAACTTTTATTTTCTTGTGCTTATTCGCTTTTCCTCTTGGGAATTATTTGTTTGCAAAATATGGGGAAACCAACCAGACATACATACACTTCACGATTGATGTCAACGGAATCGTGTTCACCTTTCATTTCTCGAGATCGAAAGAGGTATTCGCTTCAAGACGAACACCGTTCTTAGTGCTACATCCACAGACATGACACTCCGAAGAGCGTGAAAACTTTGCCTTTCAAACATACTCCATGCCGAAATTGGTTAGTGAACTTCTCGACGATGGCTTCTGAAACTCAACGTGAATGACACTCTGCTTGTTCACACAGAGTTTGACCAACAAAGTAACACACATTCGAAGCTACTTTCGCTGCTCAAATTGTGCAACATTCAAATAGACTGACAGATCAACTTAAACATGAACAAAATCTCCCGATTAAATTTTCTATTATTTTAACTTTCTTTCTAGGTTAGCTTAACGAAGTCGTGCTTGAAATTTAATAAAGCTTTTCTTTTTCTTGCAAATGTGTTCCTTATCTCTATATTTGTTCTCTATTCGTACATCATGCGAATCCTTCTTGTATGATTTTCGAACAGACAAGTCTTCTTTTTCACTTGAAATGTAATCCGCTTCAGTTCAGTATTTCAATCTAATGCGGATGTTCTTTTTGTGTGTTTAGAACCGGAATTTTACCAGGGCATGGAGCCCGTCGTGGAGACCAGTGTGACAACCGTCACGAGCGATGACAAGTAAGGCTACACCCAATACGTATTTGTTTCATTTCAACATCAATTTAATCCATCACACATCAAACAATTGCTTTACTTTGTCACACAGAGATGGAAACACCATCAAAAGTACAGTCACGACAACAAAATCCTATGTAATAACGGACACCATGGATGACATTCAATCAGAAAAGGAACTTCTTCAGAAATTCCTTGAGAATTCAATCCTCGATGTGGCAGCAGAAGCTGCAGCAGCATCCACCAACGATGTTAAAGGCCAACTGCAACAGCTGCAAAATTTCACAGCACCCTTTGGCGCCGGCTACACTGTTGAGATCAAAGAAAGCCCAATCATTTCAACAATCACCACAACAACACAAGTAACCCAAGAAACGAATTCCGAATCAAAACCAGACGATGGCAACAACGAGAATGATATAGAAGTCGTCGATCAGCAAGCACCCAGAGCAACGACGAACAATTCGAAAATGCAAAAATTCGAACAGACGGTCCCCTCAATTGTCATCGATCCCATTGTAAATGTTGTCGAGGATTTTGTCAATCAAGAGAAGAGGAATTATTAAACAAAACAAATTCTATTTTGCGGCTATTCAAATATATGTGTGTCAAATAAAAAAAAACAAAACAAAACAATGAATAAAAATGCTACTGGCAATAGAGGAACTTTGACGGAGGGACCGAGTGATGATGAGACGGAGGGAGAGAGTAAAGCGCATTTGTTTTTTTTCTTTTTTCAAATAAATAAATATATATTTTTTAAATATTAATTCAAAAGATTAAAACAAAAATGCCTATATATCTACTGTTAATGCATATTTATTAAAAAGGAAACAAATAACATATTTAATGTATATTTCACACCTCATACACACGATTTTTTGGCTTAAAGGATTAAGATGAAGAAACGAGCAAATACAAGCATGTTTGATTATTTACCATTGAAGGATATATTTGTATTAACCTAATCTATGAATGTATGAATACACTAATTAAACTTTAATATATATATGTACCTAAACATGTATGTCTGTTAATGTGTATAAAATACGAAAGTAAAGTCTCCTTGCTGATGTATGAATAGATGTGTTCTTTTTGTTTGCCTTGTATGACCGTTTGGGAAGTTATATGTTTCATATTTATTCTATGTATGCGAGCACAAACGCATATTGCACTGCACACTGCTGACGACGATGTGATGTGAAAGACTGCAGCTGTGGCGAATGACCACCAGCCAGCGGATAACGACTACTTACCCGATATTCATCACATCCACATTTTCCATCTGGATTAGGGGATGAATGGTAAGCGACGGCACATGGGTGGATTTGATATGCATACAAAGTGGAACAGGGTTCAAATTGTTTGTTATTTTTTTTTTTTTTTTTATTATTTTCAAAAGAATATTTTTACACACATATACATATAAATACAATTACATTTATTATATTAATAATATTCATCATGTTTCTCCTACTATATATCTATATTTTTTTCTTGTTTTTACCTTTTCTTCGGAAAGAGGGGGAGGGGGGGTTTTCTTTTTCGTTAGTTAGCTTTTTTTTTTTCATTTATTTTATATTCTAACACAGAAACGTATTTTGTTTTTTTCTTTTTCTTGTTTATTATTCTGTTTTTGTTTGTTAATTGATTTCACACAAATATATATAGCTCACCTGTAAATGCCCCTTATATGCGGAAAATCGAAACACATCATACACATATCTGTACATATCTGTGCAGTCCTTGAATTTATTGTTAAGTTTGTCTTTTGCTTTTTGCCTTTTGCCTTGAATCAGTTAACGCACCCTCGAAGATGATTATGCCTTCGATTAAGTGTTTCTTTTTTGTATATTTTTCTTCTTCATTTTTTTTTTTTTGTTTAATTCGTATGATTTTTTTGTTGTTTTATTACAAAGATATGTTTTTTCGTGTTTTTTTTTTGTTTGGTTTTCTTTTTTTTGTATTAAAGTTTCCCTTTTTTTTCGTTTTCGTTTTTGGCAAATAAAAAATACACAGATAAACTAACAATGAGATCTACTTAATCCAAATACAGTTTGTCTGTTTCTTTTTTATGTTTTTATGTTTTTTTTTTATTTAATTTACACACACATTATAAAAAATACAAAAAATCTTCGTTTTGGAAAATTCTATAAGCAATTCTCGTCTTCTCTCGTTTTTATTCATCATTTTTTTTGTTTCTTACATAAGTACATGTATTTCCATTTAATTGAGAATGTCTTGACATTGATTTGAAATCAAAATAAGCAGTTTTTTTTTTTGGTTTTAACACTCGATCTGTACATAATAAAGAATATAAAAATATCTCGAGGTCTGGTGTAGTTGTTTGAACTTAGTTTGATTTACTTTTTTTTTGTTAAAGAGAATAGGATCAGAAGAAGGATTGCATTTTTCACTAGCTGGAGCAGGGGAGAGGAGTCAGGAGGCAGGAAGGAGAGGAGTTCTAAGATGAATTTCTGTAGAGTATAATAGGAAACACAGAAACATCTTAAAGGATGTGCGAATGATTTATCTTCCTGCTTCGTGGAGGAGAAATTTTTTGTCTTATGGGAAGCTTATGAAAATCTGGTGGAGTGTGCAATGGTTTAATTTTGAATGTCCTGGATTTGAAAAGATGCAAGACTGTTTTCACACATAACCAGAGGAGGAGTGTCAAGCTACTTGTTAGATTTTCGTTCGTTATCCGGAGACAGGAGATGATGATTGAATATACAAGAAAGAAAGAAAGAAAGAAAAAAAAAATAAAGAACATTACGTGCAAACACAGGTCTCATGCTAGTGAGAAATTCAATCGCATTTGAAGGAGCTCTTGAAATAACCTGTTCGGCTAGATCAAGAGGCAAATCATTCGCTTATGAAGGAGATAGAAGAGACACATGGATAGGTACTTAAAAGCTAAGAAATACTTCACATATAAAAAACAAATAACATATGGAACTTCCCCCGAAGAACTAAAGAACAAAACTAAGGAATATCTTTCGTATTAATTTGTTTGTCTTTTTTGTTTTTATCTTAAATAATATATCTCTCTAAATTTGTATAAAAATAGTTGTAAGATATATTCATTCGAATAACGAAAACGACGTTTTAATCTGAACCGAACGAGTGAATTTTTGGTTTTTCATTTTTTTTTTTGTTTTCTTGCAATCAAATAAAAAATACATTTCTGATCGCCTATGTTTTTGTTTTTTATGAAAATCATAAGCGTTTAACATACAATTATGTTTTGAATTTTCATTTCATACCAAAAGATTTTTCTTCGTTACCATCGTTACATTCGTTTCAGTTATTTTGTTGTTTTCTTTTTTTTTTTTTTTTGTTTAAGTTTCTCATCATGTTTATGGTATGAAATATTATAGATCTGTTCTGTTGTTATGTTTATATATGTTAATAAGTTTATATTTTCTTTATTAGCATTGTTTTTTTTTTTGTTTAAATAATTTTTCTTGTTTTTTTTTACATTTTTTACGCACAACCACAAATATTACACAAAAAATATTGTTTAATATATATATATACATACATATATATGTGTATATATATACATGCATATACTACTATTCATTTTATGTCTGCCTACATATACGTATACATATATATATATATATATATAATAATAATTTTGTTTATTATTTACCCTAAACACCTTAATGAATATTTTTTGCTGAGCGGATAAGTATTTTATATACACACACACGCCTATGTACTTGTATATCCATGCATATACATGTCCATCCATGTATATGCATAAATATATATGTACATAGGAATGGTTTCTATTTATTTATATATTTGTGTTTTGTTACACCTATCCTTGGAAAAAAAAAATCCACGGTATGCAATGTAGACTTCATGTTTCTTTTCTTTTGTTTAAATTGTTTGGTTTTTTGTTCTTTTCTTTTTGTTGTAGTAAGTGTATGGTGTGTGTGAAGATGTTTATTTTGTTGGAATTTCCTAGATAGGTTTCATTTCTTGCCGTTGGATGCAGATTGTTCTGCAATTGACATGAGAACTGTTGTTCTCTTGTTTTTGCTTTACAGAAGTCGAAAGAACATAAAACATGGTTTAGAGTTACTACCGCGCTAAACACTTAACAAATAAAACAGAATTGAAGCTCAGTTTGGAAACACGCACACCATTTTCATTTCCATCGTCTCGTCGTGTGTACGACAGACCAGACAAAACAAAAAAAAAATGATTTATAGACATAACCTAGTCGAAAGAAACCAAAAAGATACCCATATCGTAATACATTGTGACGATAAAGATTCTTGCTCATTATTTGCTTAATATTTCTTTTTGTTAAAATTTTGTTAGATTTGAAATCAGTCTTTGCATAAACACATTCATAATTATTTTTGTTTTGTTTTTTTTTCTTCTTCTTTTTACTATCATTTTATTTTAAATTATTACTCTTCATTTGCTTTTTGTTTGCAATACTACTTAATGAATAATTGTTTCCCCTTGCATTGGTAATGGGTGTTGGATTTATATAGAATTTTATTTATTTCTTATTTTGAGGTCACTCATAAGTACGCTCGTTTCAACATACTTACAATATTCTTTTCTTTTAAATATTAATTTACCACAACAAATAATTACATACACACATATGCTACTCGTTAATAATTATTAATTAGTTCTGTTATACGAATAAGGAAAAAACCAAAAGGAAAAGATTAACATCTCTTGTACAAAGAACAAATGACCAAAAGAACAACACCTAAGTAACTTTTATTTATTTTGCTTCTTTTTTTTCTTTTTTTTTTGAATAATTTCAAGTTTATCGTTTAGTGTGTGTTTTTGTTTTGTTTCTTGTTTGTTTTTTTCCTTTACTTTTCTTCTTGTTGGAACGGATTGTTGATAAATTATTTACAAACTTAATTATAATTTGCCACTTAGTATCTAGAATACATATTTGTTTTCTTCTTATAAATTTTGTTAGTTATTTACTTGTTTTTGTTTTTTTTTTTTAATTGATTTTCGTTAACTTATTAAATTTTGTTTTTTTTTTTCATTAATTTTGTTTTGTTAATATTCTTGTTTTATCAAATGCTTGCCACAAGTCGTTGTATTTTTAATGGAAGGAAATAAGTCGTGTAACCGAAAGAAAAAAATGGAAAAAAAAAATAATATGAATGGAACAACAATTATGATAAAAGAAATGAACCGAAAGAATATAATGTGATGCATAAACGTAGTGCATAATGAAATTGAAGAGATTAACTCGAAGAAGGATGAGCACAAAAATGTATTTCTAAATGGCTTAGAATGGATCAACGATGGGATCATTGTTCAAACTACTAAAACAAAAAACATCATTGCTTGTCCTCAAAAACAAAAACTCAATTCGCTCCTGAGAAGTGGACATGGAATAGGTAAGTTTTGTCACCGCAATACTAAACGTATGAAGTTATTAATTTGTAACTACTTAATGCTTGGAATTAATTTCAAACAAAACGAGGTGGTTACGTTGGCTCAGTGTATAAGGAAAACCTGAAGACCACCGTCACTCAATTTTGGTGGAGGGGATTGAATGAAAATATAGAAGCTTTGGCCTTCGCTCTGAAGATCAAATGTTCGTTGAGCAATGTCAAATGTGTATACTAAACAAGTATAAGCTTCTCACTCAGGATCGGAATCAGTTTCAAACCAAATTGTTTTCAATCTTGCCAAAAACAATGAAAAAAATCGAACTTTTTGCAGAAGAATTTCTCTAAATCGCTTATGTGGAAAAGTAAACGATGCTAGTATGAGTATCTGTCCAGGGACTCATACAAAAAAAACGTTCCATTATTTCCACACGAAGCCTGGAATCACGAGGACGTTGAAATTCGCATGAGTATTCCTTCGTAGCGGCTTCAAAAGGTATCTCTGTCTAGAGGCTTGTAAAAAAAATTGGTAAATTCATTGGTTCTGAAATGTGTCGAACCAAGCGAAGGCTGCAATCACGAAAACATACTAATTCGCATGTCACTCGCATGACGGCCTCAAAGGTGAACAAACAAAAATAAATTCTCATAAGATCTATCTTTTGTTTTCTATTCTTGCTTTTGTTTTCTCCTTATCTTCTTTGAGTTTTTTTTTTTTCATACATTCTCTTTATTCAAATTAAAACTTGAAAATAGTGGAATATTGTGTCATCTCATTATTTCACCATTTTTTCTTTTTAGTTTTTCTGTATTAATTAATTCTCATTTTGTTTTTTGTTTTCTCTTTTTTTTTTTTCTTGTTACAAACTATGGATTAAATTGAATATAGCCTACGTGACAGGGTATATAAGATGGTAGAATTCCCACAAAGTATAATGGCGAGTCAGGCGTTTGATATTTTTTTTTTTTTTTTGTTAGTATTTTGTTATTAAACCTGCCTGCGAAAATGCGTGCGGAAAACTACACTTTATCGAAGGCACTACGAATGCCCTAAGTACTAATAAACTATGGAAGAATTTCTTCTGCCATATTGTACAAACAAATTTCGAGAACAACAATAAACATGTAAATGTACAATAAATCATATAAGAAATCGCATTAAAAACAAACAAAAAAACAACAATAAAAGGCAGAAATCATATAGCATCCAAACATAGAAGTTATTATTATTAATTATTTGTTTTTCTTCATTGTATTGTATATTGATAAACGTTAATAATTTATATTGATTGATTGATATAATATTTAAAATAAATTGTTAAATATTAAGGGACGCATTTCCAGATCCAAGCCCTACGATGAGAATTATAGAAACAATAAAGCAAACATACAGGGTTCCTATAAAAAACGAGGGACACAGGGTTATGAAACAAGGAGTCAACTCAGTTGGTTGGGCTGAGTGAATTCCAAAATTCGATGGCCCTCGCGTGTGTTTCTCATGTCGGCTATCTAATCTGACTTAATGTCTAAGTTTTAATTAAATGCTCAGGTTGGAATTAATTACACCGAAGCCTTAAATTGATAAACTTAAGTTATTGCTGTCGATTGCAGTGCAAGGGACAAGGAAAAATTATGAATGGTTTGTTTTTTTTTTTGTTTTTTCGAGTCGAAGTTGAACATATCGGGTCTTATGATGACACACATAAATGGACTCATGTTTGAGGAGGCTAAAGAAAGCATACATTTGTCTGAAACTCGATATAAATTGATCAGACCGATCTGAGTTTGTTAGGTGAACAAAAAATTGTTTGGCCAATATTTTATACAATTTATATATATATATATTAGAAGCACCTGGAATTAAACGACTTTGCATTTGATAGTCGAACTATCGTCAGATAGTTCTAGTTTTTGAAGTCAAAACATGTCGTGCAAGCAGAAGAAATTCCAAAAATTCATACACAACCTTAAGGCCATCCGAATGCCAACTGAAGGACTTTGTTCGAAGATCAAGGGATCGTCGAGAAGGAGCTTCTGATCTGATTTCGTTGACATTCAGAGTACTTCTTGCACAAAACGAACGAAATTCTGTACAGAAACTCGAAATTGCTTAGTAAACCACACGTCAAACTGAAAAGCAGTCAAACTGCGAATGCGAGTTTATTCAACAATCCATTCATTGCTTTTTTTTTTGTTCTTATACATGCAAGCATTATACTTAATATACACAAATACACTAGAGTTACGATATATACAGTGGTGCATAAAATAATAGTAATCAAATGGGAAACTTAAAAGATACACATAAACCTAATGTACATACATACACGATGCGTGAAATGATAAATGAAAAACATATGTTATATCTCAACAAAAGAAATCATACGATAAGAAAAACAAGAACATTTTGCATCACAATTGACTTACAACAGAAGTCTTCAATAACCGGAAGATTTATACTGACTGGATCAGTAGAATGGTAAATTATTTTTAGGTCTCTCATGTCCTTTTTTTTTTTTCTTTCTTAATTTCATTTTTCCTTTACACAAAAGGGTTTCCATTTATCACAAAAATTGGTGGGAAAAATGAAAATGAAATGAACGAAGGAAAATTTACATTAATCACATCCACTCGGCAAACGAAAGCGTACATTTTTGTTTTGATTTTTTTTGTTTTCATAAAAGCGCTGTAGTGTATTTAACCATTCTATCTAATCACTCGACATGGTTTTGTTTTCTTCTTTCCTTTTTCTTCGTATTTTTTTGTTTTAATATAGCTTGCAGAAAACACAAAAAGGATATAGTTTTTTTTTCTTCTCATACATTTGCATATTCTTGTTTGTTTTCTTTTTTGTTTTTCTTTCTTTAACTATTACTTTAAGATTTATATTTTTAGGTCAATTCTTTTCTATTTTCTAACACGGTAATTGAATAAAACTTTATTTCTTTATGTTCAACATCCAACATTTATAGGTTATACGTGTAATGTGTTCATAATATTGTGTTTTTCTTGTGAGTGTTTTCAAATTGTATTTATTTGAAATGATTCTTATTTTCTTCTTCGTTAAGTTCGCAAATTGATTCGCTTAAGTTTTTCTTTTTGTTTTTTTTTGTTTTTTTGTTTGTTTTCGCTTCAAATGTGCATGCTCTGTCAAATTGAAGCATGAAATGTACCCAAAGATTGTGAAGTGCAGCATTGTGCGCGTTCTTGCACATCGAAGCTGTTGTTCACTCTCTGCACAGCGAGCATGCACACTCTAACAAAAACAAAATCACGTTAAATAAAGAAACTAAAAGAGAACAAAACATTTTGAAAAATAAAATGAAAAAAAAAAAAAAACAAAGAAATGGAAACGATTACATTTACATATATATATATCTGATTGAAAAAAGGACTTATTTGTATGTGTTCTTTTCTCATCTTATTTTATGCATATATATATATATATATATACTTTCAATTGTTAATTCCTATCTACAAGATACAAAAAATATTATATTTGTTTCATTTTTTGTTTGCTTGATTTTGTTTTGGTTTTCTTTTATATAAAAGTTATCTTCTTCTTTTCTTCATATAGTTGTTTAGTTACTTATTTTTCAAATTTATTTTTTTCACGAAACAAACCAAAGAGAGTAAGTGAAAGGAGAACAAATAAATTGGCAAATAAAATTCATTAAATATAGTAGACGATGATTGGCACACATAATCAAAAAAGAGCGAAATGAATTGTTCTTCTTCTCGAGTTTGTTTGATAAATGAAAATGGAAAAAAAAAACAAAAACAAAAACGAAACAGTGCTGAATCGCTATGAGAGGGTCTTTTACAGCGTTCTAAGGTTTTTGTTTTTATATTTTATCTCGTTTTGAACTCCATCCATCGTCGTTGGAAAATGTCTTGTTTGTTTATCCCTAGATTTTTGTTTTTGTTTTACTTATACACACCTATACATACAGATACCTATATATATATATATATTTATATTCTTAACTAAAATGAAAAGATCTATCGCAATAGACATTCAATTAAAAATTAGTCACTTTAAATCGGTTTTTTTTTTTCTTTTTTCATATGATTTCACAATTACTAGACGTTGGGATTATTCCTATTTAGTATGATTCATTTTTTTTTTGTTTTCTTTTTAAATTTTTTGTTTTATTTCCTTTGTATAAAAAGCTATTGTTATACGTTTTCATTATTTGTTTGGTTTTATATTTATTTTAATTTTTTGTTTCATAATCATTCCTCTGTTGGATTACTCAATACACTTTTTGTCTTACTTGGGAACCGTAATTTGCTGTCTATGTCCATCATGCATTGATTTAATTGGAGGCTGTTTGTTGCACTAAAGAGATTGTGTTTTGATTATGTCATTAACGTGAAAATAAGTCTTCTTCATATATTAACAGGACGACACACACGTATACATGCATCTTAAATTGAATCTAGTCTAAGGGGAAGCAAGTTTTGTGAATTAAAATGCCGTGCATACAAAAAAGAAAGGAAAAAAAAACAACGTTGCATGACATGTTCAATCGAATACTGTGAGGAATGAAAAAGAAAGCCACTAAAATATGCAGTCTTCGAGAAAAAAAAAACTACCGACGATTTACCCATAGCACTAACGGAAAAGAAAGTCATCTAAATTGGCAGTAGTCTTGAGTGATTGGGTATGCCCGTCGAGACATCGCTACAACTTACCTCGTTTCCGTCGTAAATAGTACAAACAAGGTGCAATTAAAGGGATACATATTGTTAAAGGAAATCGACGTTTGAAGAAGAACATTCCTCATAATACACCACGACTGCTTGGAGGAATACGAACGAAGTTCTACTTAATTTGATAACACGTCGAATGCAGATTGCCAGCAACAGAAAATATAGGGAAACAAAAAGCTTAAGACAAACAAGCTGAACAACAAAAAATATATAAATAAGAAATGAAACAACGAAAGAAAGAAAAAGAAAAAGCTTTCAATTAATAAATACAAAATATAATTTTATATTTCAAATGTTGAATAATCCTTTACAAGTTTTGTGCTGTTGTTTAAAAGTTAAAAATAAAATTATTCATCTACATTACGTGTACATAAAGTATTGTTTGTAACAGAATGTTCTCTCAATGTATAATCTCGACTTAGTCAATGGTTTGTTTAAGGATGTTTTGAGGGTGTCGTGGCAGTCCAAAACAAAAGATTCAGAAAACTCTAACTGACACCTCAAAGAATGTGTGTGTGTGTGTCCATTGTGTCCGAGATAGAAAAGAGTGAGGATAAAGAGGAGTTCTGATTCGTATTGAAAACTGTATGAAAATGAAAGCGGCGAATATGAAACGAATATTGTAGAACTTGTGAATGTTTTAGTGTCAAGAAGTGTCAGTGACAGACTAATTTAGAGAGTAGTTTGTGTTGTTCGTAGCGACTTGTCTTAAACTCTGTAAATAAACATGGTGTGTGTCACACGTTTTTGTATGTTTTTTTTTTTTTTTTTGTATTTTATTTGTTTACAGGAATTACAGTTTGTACACAAAGAATATTCAAATAAACAAGAAAGAAATAATAATAATAATAATAATAATAAAAAAAAAAAAAAACATTTATTGCGTAAAAAAAATATATACTATATATTTTATATGTTAAAAATTAAATGTTATAAGGTATAAACAATTAAATGGCTTCTGCAAAAATTTACCAACTAGTCTATGCATTTAATAGATTTGTTATAGTATTTTCTTTTATATTTTATTTAAATTAGTAGTATCAGTTAAAATCAGTCAATTTATTTATATTTTGTTTTCTCTTTTGTGGTTTCCATTTACTTATCAACTCATCAGTTGTTTTCTTACGTTTATTTTTGTTTTCTTTTGCATGTTAGGAATTTTACATGGCCGCCTCCTTCTTGTTTTTTTTTTTTTCGTTTGTTTTATGTTTTTGGTTGGAATCTTGAAAAGTGAGTGCACGCACAGCCCCCTAGATGCAAATTTTGGAATGTCTTTTTGTGGAAGATACCGAGGACATGGGTCAATTAGAAGAAAATATTGCTTACTACATGTTAAGAAGCTACAACAGAGCGCAATTCAATGAGGGATAGCTTAATGAGTGTTCATGTCTCCGTAGAGGAAGAGAAAGCTTTGATTTCTGTGGGCGAACTATACAACTCAATGTTATCAATTAATACCTACGACAAGATCAGAATCTCCTAACATCTGTGAATGAGAGAAAGACAACGCAGGAGGGAGGCGCAAAGTAAAAGAAAAAAATGATGAATCTTGATGGAAAGCAAATTGGAAAATTATTTGGATTAATTGAATTTGGTTTATGGAATGAACATTGAGGATAACTAAATAAATACGAGATGATTCTTAATGAGACAAGGACACTGGCGAATGAAAGAAAATGTTAAGGATATACATAAGTGAAAAGTGGAATTCATGAAATTTGCCTACACTTGAGAAGAGGATGCCATGTATTCAAGAGGCTTAAAAGATAGAGAAACAACTACTCAATTGAGTCACTCCAACTGAGACGTTCAAACGTTGGACTCAATGCAGCGTCGAAGAACGTCAGAAGTATAATGATTGCTGATAGTTTGCTTGCTTAAGATGGATTGGTTTATTCTTTGCTTTTGAAACAGAATGAAAACTTGAATGAAAAATAACTGAATATGAATCGAAAATTCCTTGTCAAAAAATAAGTGCAGTAATCTAGGAAACAAAATGATAGTTTTAGAGAAGAAAATTAACTTCACTGCAGAGTTCATGGGACAGAGAGGCGCGTCTAGGTAGAAATAATATCATACACAGTTCATGGAACGCCAAATTGAAACAAAAAAAAAAAAAGAAAAGAAAAAGGAACTACACAACCAACACTCATTTAAGCAAACCATTTAACCAAATAAAAATAATTGATCCTAACACAAAAAATGACAGTGGTAGAAAATGTTACCAAAAAGCGAGCGAGAGAACTTAAAAAAAAAAAGAAAAGAAAACTACAACCAAAAAACTTGGTCATTATCTTTTTCTGTTTAACCACTACGTTTACATAGCAATATTTAGATCAGTTAACTTACACTAAATAATACAAAGAAATACATGAGAAGAAAAAAAACAAAAAAAAAAAAAAAAATAAAGGAAAAAAAACGTAAAAATTAAAACCATTAAATAATACACAGACAGTTACATCAGAACGAAATCAAATAAAGAACCATACAACAAAAACATATTTGATTGTGTGGAACAACAGTAGATTGAAGTTCATGGAATGAAGACGGATACTCACACGTTCTGCATTCAATTTTCTATTTTGAATTTTTATTAGGTTTGCATCGTTCATTGTTAAGCCAAACAACGAACAATACATTTTGCTTTTGTTTGTTTCAAATCGAGAACATTTTAACGCTTCGATCTTAATTCGAATCGATGAAAGGAAAACGTTGAAAATTTTACAATCTTGCTTTTTTCGGAAAACGTGTTTTTTCGGAATTTTTTTTTTTTGTTGTTAATTAAGATTTATTTAAATGTAATCTTAGCCCCGTTCTTCTATATAGTTTTGTGCTCCCTTTTCAATCCAATTCGTGTCGCGTCGCAAGAGGGTTATTCATTCTTGCTGTTCACTCTTTCTTTCTTTCTTTTTTTTTTGTTTAAATTATTTTCTTTTTTTTTTGTATACCGCTTCGATTTCGATATTGTTTCAATATAATTTTTGTTTGATTTATTGTTTAATTGGGTTACTGTTCAGACATTATCTTATGAACTTGTTCTAATTTAAAGGCAAGCCTTTGTTTCTGTGAAAACTCATCCTCTTCCAGAGTTACAATCAATTGTTCGTTATATTTCACAGCGTATTCATATAATTCGTGGAGGGCACAGTTTGTATTAAATTCTGTTGTATGCAACTGTAACGAGAATATATCCATCTTAGTGTTTTTATTTTTTTTATTTTCAAACTGAATGGTTAATTTGTTGTGTATTTATTTGAATTTATTTTCATTTCATACTCACTCTCGATTCTTCAGCGAGCATCGCATTCATATCCTGATCCGATATGGCTGGCATTTCTCTAATATCACGATAGTATCTGTCTACCCATTTGCGATATTCAGGTATATCTTTCGCATACAATAGTTTTGAGCTTGGAGAATCTTTACCTAAAATGTTTGAATTGAACACACAAATGTGTATGAGAAATCTGCTTATTGCTCCCCCTCTTCAGATACATCGTTTCACTTAAGAAAACCACTTACCTAATCTATGATCTGATGTGGAACAGGAATCCATAAAAGTTTGAGCAACTACTGATAAACAGGAATCAACAATATTTGATTTATGAATATCAAACACAAAATTTGGATTTTTTATTAAGTTTACCCAAAATCTGAAAGGAAACAAACAAGCACATCATTAGCAATCAGAGAGTTCTAATTTCTGAAGTACTCACCTTAATGGTAAACTATTACTCTTCCATGTATGCACAACCTCGGGATCTGTAATGCCATGCAATAGTGCTTGATCGTCGAGAAAATCAAACATGTATTTGATAGCCAGTGGCAGTGCAGAGCCCCGATGTGCTGTACTAAATATTGTCTCAAATAGATCGTCTACGAATTTCTGTAGTGTACCCTTGGTGGCAAGCAGTCGTGTCAAATAGATTTCAGATACAAGTTTATTTACACGTTCACCCTCCTTTTGCAGATCACTGTCATGGTGCTTTACTAAATGCCAATATTTCAAGCCATTTTCATGGAGATCATTGTTTAGAGGACTACCAGCTCGACTGAAAGTTGGTGATGAGTTATATTTTGATAAATTTAGTGTTTCATATCTGAAACGAAAGGATGACAATGCACATGAGCAAGCTAAGCCTACTGATTAGGTGGGTTAATTTCAATTACTTGTGAGATGACTTCTCATTCTTATCCGAGAGAATGGAGAAGTTGTAGATTGAACTTTGCTTTGGCACCAAACTGAGACCTGCACCATCGGGAACATTGTAGTGCTGCAGGGTGTTCAACTTCTTCCATTCATTCTCTGTCTTGGATGTTGTATCTTCATCGTAGAGGATCACACGACCCGTTGCCCCAGTGCGCCATTCTGCAAATGAACATAACACTGATAAAAAATCAGTCCGTAAACAGATATTTCGTTCTTCAGATACTCACCTAGGTCCAAATCGTCCTTTCGTGGCCGTTGACTGGACGGAATGTTGCGGTAGATTGTGTCGAGGCATTTCTCCTTGACTTGACCGATTGTGTCGCAGTCTAGAACCTTTACTTGAACGTTCTCCGTATTCGTTGGCATCATTTCCATGTTGGTGCAGAAGATTGGCTGTTGTATCATGCTGGCGAACACGGTCATCGGCCGGAATTCGATCAATTGTCGGATCAGTTTCTCTTCGCTCAGAGAGTACCGTGCCTCGTGAGAGCATGCATCGACTGGGCCTTTGTCTACTTGGCCTTTGACTGCACGGAAAAGCATGTACAGTGGCTCTCCGGCACATTCCTTCAAGAATTTGTACAGCAGAAAAGTGAACCAAGCGCTGAGCATTTTCTCGGCGACACTTTCAGTCCGGCGCAAAAGCAATTTGGGATGACTCTTGCCCTCGATGCATTTCTCGATGAGTTCCGCCAAAAGAGTCTTCAAAATGTCCGTACAGTATTCAAGTTTCGACTGCAAGGTGACCATAATGAGCGAGGCAACATTCACACGTTCCCGCATCGAGAAGTAGCGGTTTGACTCGAGTGTGCGAATAAAGAGTAGCAGGAATGTTTTGTTCATAATCAACTGGCCAAACAGACGCAAACCCTTTTCTTTGCGCAGTAACTCGGGCCTTTCCCACTGAAGAACATTGTGGTCCTTATCGTTGGGGAACAGAATCTTCATCGCGTACGTTCGGTAGTCAAGGAATGGAATGCCACCAGAGGTCAGATCGCCAGTGAGATCCGTCATTTCTGTCTGCAGTTCGGCGAATGCTTCTTTGCACTCGGCAGCGACTCGCAACTCGAGGATATCCATTTGTTCTTGCATATTTCGGAGGACACGATTCGATTCGGAAGTCTTCTTTTTGTACGCCACCAACAGGCAAACAAAGAACAACAAGAGGGCAGTACCACCGACTATTACCCCGAACATGGCATTCTTCCCCAGGCCATGCATTATATTTGGTGAGGCGTAGCTCAGGACGCCTATGCGGTACTCCAACGATTGTCCGATCTTAACGACAACCTCGGGTCCCTCGCTCGAGTCAGCTGATTCGGATGGCGGTCGGCAGGTCAGCTGTTGCCGCGACAATGACGTGATGTTGCACACACCATCGCCGATCATCACAATGACATCGCTCTCCTTGCACGCACGGTCCAAGTTCTTGCCGTTGATGGTGAGGTATTCACTCTTGTAGTACTTGACGCGATCCTCGAAGCGGTCGTATATCGGATTCGGGTACAATTCGAAGTGATTTTTGTGCTTCGACGATAGATTCTGAACGCCAGTGACGTTGTCCATCAGGAATCCGTACTCCAGCCTGTTCGGTTTTTCGGCTTCTATGACCGCGTTGCCAGTTTTGATCACAGGCGAGTCACAGGTCATCTCAGACGACGAGTCCACGTTACATTCGCTAACGAACATCGTGTCGTTGTAGTACACGTACATCTTTGGACTCTGAATGTAGTCAAACTGACTACCTCTCACGGAGATCTTGATGCCACCGGCTGGAATGCCTTTGGGCACTTTTATACTCCCCAACTGGCCGGAACTTACATGCTCGATGACTGGATCTTCGACGTACTTGAAATTGTAGTCATTGAACTCGCGGATGCCATTATCGAATTGGATTTTCAAGCGTCCATCTATTATGCCTGGCGACGAACTGGTTCGACACAATGCCTGTGTTGCATTCGTGCTCAGGATTTCACAGGGAAGGTGATCGTTTATGAATGCCTGAATGCGGCTACCAGCATTCAGGTACTTGCCAAGTATCATAATCTTTGTCCCTCCGGAAACAGGCCCGAACTTTGGACTGAAATCATCGATCTTCGGATCAACAAACTCAAAGTCGGTCTTCGATTCGCCACGATAGTCACCGATTTGCACCACAATCTTGCCATTTCGGTACTGTGGAACGCCTGGACTGTCCACGGTGCAAACGATCTGCTTAGTGTCAATGTAGAACTGCTGGAATGGCATGCAATTGATGCCGGCGATGCGAACGCCAGAGTAGATGTCGGTGAAGTTCTTTCCAAGGTTGATGCCCAGGATTGTTATGTTGGTACCGCCCTCCCACGGAGCGGTTTTCGGTGAAAACGAATGAATCTCAGGATTTGGGCATGTCTCCATGCGGTTCAGCCAATCGGTCTTTCCCTCTTTGTTCTTGTTGCACTGGATTTCGACTTCGCACGAGTTCGTGGACGAGCACCAACCACAATTGTATTTCTCAGCTAGCGCTAGGCACATGCCGCAACTGTCGGCCATGTCACGGCAACGGTAAATCTCAACTAAAAAAGACAAAACGAAAATAAATGGAGTTCTTCAACACACACGGGGATAGTTGATGCTTACTGTGAATGTCATGAGGATTGTCCAAGGGCTTAGACCCGCCCCAGATGACGGCGAAAGTTGCGGTCAGGTTGGGTGACCTCGAGGCATACTGAAACTCCATGTTGTCACAGTAAATCGTGTCACCCAAGAGCTGTGCGTTCAAGTGTGTCACATGGCCCTCGATGTTGAACTGACAAACGAACCGTGTCTGCACAATGAATTGTCCGATGATGTGGACTTTAACTCGTATTGATTTACTGGTACCGGCGGCAACAAGAAATTCACTTCCATCTCCGGTGGCATTAATGGTTGGACAGAACCCTGGTCCCGACCGGTAGCTAGGTCCAATCCGCTGAAAAAGAAGAAAAACAACCACCACTTCGTCAGACTTGAGATCTCTTGTGAAATGTGCCGCATCAAAACTCACACTAACTCCGGTCACCAATATATCATTTCTACAGTTCTCCGCCGTGTCATGTGTACAGCGATGGGCCTCCACACACCAATCGCAGGGAAACTCCGACGACACGCATCTCGTGCACGACGAGTGAGTGCTACAGTCAAAGAAGGTAAAGTCTGTGGAAACCAAGTCAGGACCGTTTTGTGTACGAACTGATAGTTTGGCCGTGAAGTGATCTGAAACAAGAGAATATAGTGCTGCTGTCAGAGTCTAAGTCGCAGAGGTAGTGGAGAAACCTACGTTTTCCAGGCTTGATCGTCGGTAGCATGTCTGTGCGGGGTGTCGTGCAGTTAACACCGTTTCGCTTCTTTGTCGCGTTTGTGAATAAAGCTTTCTCTTCGGTGGTAAAAGCACACACCAGGTTCTCCTTCAACTGAGGTAGGTGGTCAATGATGAGCTCCAGCTGTGAACAAAACCCATTGCAATCTGCACGCCTGTCTATGAACTGACTTGATTCACTTACCGTTCTAGCAGTCGTGCGTTGCAGCTGATGTGGTGCAACACTTGTGATAGTCGTACACTTGCCGGTTTTGTAACTAACCCAATACAGTGGATCATTGGCGTCGTCTTCACACGTTGAGCGTGGACTGCATTTATTCTCCAGCGAACACCAACCACAATATGGATCTCTGGCCCCCAAACACTGACCACACGTCAAATAATCAGAACAATCGTATACTTTAACTTTGGATACCATATGCTTTGACATCACATAGATGTGCAGTTTCGGATTGTCGAAATGCATGTCACTGTTGATGGGCGAGCCAATATTGATCGGTATGTTGGCGTATTCAATGGCTGAATTAGCGGATTCAACAACGATCTTCTTCAGATAACCGTCTGCAGTACCAATAAAGACAACTGTGTAGCCACTGGTGCGGGTTGCAGCAACTGCTGTGAGGCGTTTGTTAAATATTGCACCCGGTACAGCGGCTATTGGATGTTCACCACCCAAGGGTGAATTCACATCAAGACCACAGAAGTCCTCGCCGATTGTTTGAAGTTTCTGTAACAGAATGCAATTAATTTAGTCTAAGTCCACACATGTGGTTTTAGCTATTCTACTATTATACAGGCATCTTGCAAGCTTTCATACCAAACAATCTCTGATGATGGGCTAGTGGGGATCTTTGAATCCATTCAAATCAGACGAACACACACACACATACATAGAATAAACAGATTTTTGTACTCACCGTTGATACACAATCCATATTCGGTGATATAAAGTCCAGACCACGAGCACCATTTCCGTTGAAGCATGATTTGATGTTTTGCATGAACTTCCTTCGAATTGATTTCAGCGAGTAAATGCATAGTGCTGAATTATCTGTTGATACGTTGCCTTTTCCTTCAGAAAAGACCGCGTACAACACATCATCCTGTTCGGTTATGATCAAATTTGAGGCTAAGTCCGATCCGGGTTTGCCAAGGAAACCAGCCTGCACAAGATTGTACTTTGTGCCGCCTTGTGCGTCAATACAATCAACTGGAATCTCGGTGTACGAATAGTAATTTGAATCCTCCTGACAGATACGCACCAGCTTTGTGATGTACTCCTTCGGTGTGGAGTGATGATTATGCTTTAGCTGTGTGGTCAGGAAGTATGAGAATTTCTCCGAACTAAAGCCGTAGACATAATTCACTAGATATGATTCTCTCGCGTATGAATTGATGAATATACGCGTTCCTGTTGTCACAGCCGACGAGGCGATTTGGAACATCTTCTGATTATCTAGGCTACGGGATGCCACAGCAGGAATTTCACTACGATATGGTGAATTATTTGTATACGTAACGCCCACATACATAACATGTTGATTTGGTTGTTTCGGACCGGGAGCAATGAATGCGACTGTCGATGAATTTGCATCGTTTGCCACCACCGCATCAGAGACCTTTTGCTCAACAATACTGACATTTTGTAGATTGCGAACCGTACAAGTGCCTTGGAACACTGAACCACACGATATCAGACGCGATGTGGTCCGATCAATTAATAGAACTTTATTCACGTTATCTGTTGGCTTGCGTATAGCATGCGCTGGACAATCGAGGAATGTGCATTCGACTGAGTCATTTTGTGGACCAGTTATCACAGATTCGTGAAGCTCCAATTCTGGGGATAGTTGATAGAGGCGATTTATACCGCCAACATAGACGCGACCGGTTATTGTATCCACAACCAAGTGATTAAGGGTGGTATTGAATTCTCTTTGCCGGGTTATTATGCTACTGTAGTTGGTCTTTGCTGGTGATTGATTTAATGTACTTGCGGTGTTGCTGTTACCGCTTGTGATTATACTACTGCTAGAGTTTATTCCGTTACCATTAGCACTACTGTTACTTGTTACATGGTGATATAGGGTTGCCAGCAACAAGGCGCTGATTAAAAGCCTCATGTTTCACAACATAAGTACTGAAAATAAAAAAAAGACTATAATTAGCAAGGAATTTAGATTAAATGTGAAAATGGATTAGATATGATTATTTAAGATATGAGGAGACAAATTTGATTATTGCTCCAAAGGGATAAATGTGGGAAAACGAGACTTATTTGATGCGGCAGGTTAAAGGACGACAGAATTTTAATCAGACGATACTTGGGACAACATTGGATTCAGTTCGTCGGCTCTTTAGGGTCTTTATGTCCTGAGACATAATTTAGGGGCACATCCTTGCATTAAATATTTAATTTCAATAAAATTAAAAGACAAAAAATAAAATTTACTCACATTTCAATTTTTTAGGAGATTTTTGAATTTGTTACGAATTTGTTTTTCTTTGGCAAATAGTTCACTGATAGAACACTTGTCTCCTTTGAAGGAAACTCCTTAAAATTTTGTATATTTTCTTCTTTTTTTTTGGTTTTATTACTTTCTTTACTTTCTTTAGTAGACGATCACATTTAAAAGATTATTTTGGTTTTAATCGACTTAGATATTTTTGAAAACCACCAATGGACACAGAACAAGCACTTGATTGTTTTGAACACTTCACCAGGTCGTTCATGATAAAACACAAGTAAACACGACAAAATATCGACAGAAACCAAAAGCCGAAGCGGTAATAGATGGGAATTATTATATCTTTTTTTTTTCTCTTCTGTTTAGTGTGTTACCACAGACATGGATACACTAGTAGTCCACCCATGAACAACATGTGGCATTACCGATGGTAGCCGCATATTTTGTGAGGCAAGAAGACGTCCGCTGCGTTAGAGAGTCGAAGCACAAATGAGAGAAATTCTTCACTTGGCGGAAATGCAATCCATCAACGACTGTGCTCACACAAAACTGGGAACGCAATGAATTGCGGAGAGACTACGAGAACGACAGACAGAGAGAGAGAGAGAGAGAGTTAAAGAGAGACAGAGAGGGAGAGGAAGTATATAATTTTTTTTAGTAGCTGTAAGGTGGGTTGGTTGCGCCGAAAATGCATTTACAAAGTACCTGTTTACATTGACGTGGGGGTATGAGAGACTTACTGGCCGTAGCGAGCACCATTTACATCGGATGGTTCAGAAAGAGATGCAACAGTGACGCCTGCACTCTGGGTAGAGTGAAAAATTGCATTTACAATTGTCTACATGGGTAATTTTTTTTCTTCTTTCTTTTCTAATATGTCACGCAGCGTGCGGGTGGTGTTACTGCCTCAACGATGACTATTCAAAATGAGGCAAGTACGGAACGATTTGGGATGTGGAAAATCATACGCTCTCGCTCTCTTTCGCCGATAGTCCTTCATTCCGATGAACAGTATAAACAGGCACAAATAGAATTAAAATGTCAAAGGATAATATGCTCTCCATCTCTCTCTTGCTCTATCTCTTTAGATATGTGATACTCGAGAGCAGAGCTCACCCCAAGAATATCACAAATATTCTTACGCAAGGATAACAAAGTAATGTATATGAGAGTGGCCAATAAAAGTAGTAAGGACTTTCGTTTGAACCACCGGCGTATACACACACACAAACGCGCGCGCCTGGTACGGGTAAGATGGTCAGAGACGGAGAAGCATATGATGATTTTGCGGGATGGGTAGGTAGCGCCTAAAATTAATACATAAGTACATCCACTGAATTCTCTCGGGTGGAGCATACCTGTTTTTCATCCCATTTTCGAAAATTAAATTTGCAACTCTTGTTGCAGTTGCATCCATCAGCGAAGCATTACATTAAAAATCCAAAAACGAAAAAACGAAAAAGAAACAGAAGCAAAATGCAAATCCGGTCCGAGATTCGGGCGTTCCCCGCGTGGCAGAAAATCATAAAAGCCTTTCACAGCCCACGGACACTGTTGCCTTCGCAGGCGTGTGTGAAACATGGTCAAACGCATGCAGTAACGTGTATGAGTGTCTGTTGAACTATCTAAACTGATTGTGGGTGCAAGACGATTGAATCAATGTGTGCGCTGCATACACACAGGTAACCAACCAATTTGTTGGGGTTGGTTTTTTTTTTTCCCTTTTCACTTCTCTTGTAACCTTCCCTAGGATGATTGAGTACTCGACAGAAGAAGAAGAAAAAAAAAAAAATAAATAATACAGGGAGATGAGCATGACTGTTACTATGGTTGATTAGCTGAAGCTACACCGAGGATGATGGAAATGGGATTCATAGGCTGTCGTCGGCGGCTATGTATCTGCCTTCGCTCAGGACTGTCTCATTCTGGCTGCCAGAGTAAAACGAAGTCATCGCGGAAAAAAAATCCCTTCTCCCTATGGCTTGGTCTCTTTTGCTCGCGCTCGCTCTGTGTCGATATGCCGTCATTTGAAAAGGACTCTGTGTAATAACCAGCCCAGTAACACTACCCACTTACCCCACTAACACTAACACTAGCGCCTGATGGAGTGTGCATTTTGGTTTTGTTTCATTTCATATTTGCGTGTATATTTCGTGATCCGCATCGACACGTTGTTCCTAGAAATGAGGACTCAACACCCCAACCCCTCCCCCTCTCACCCACCAGTCACCGTTCGCTGTTAATGGGATGAGTCTCCAGTCCACTGATGGGTGCGGGTGTGCAGATACTGTTGCTCTTGCTTCAGTTTTGTGCTATCGTTACTGTTGCACCCCAAAAATTCGATCGATATGAGAGCCTGACAAAGAAGCTACGAGCGCTAGGAACGAGAGCCAGTACACCACCGACGTCGTCGACTGCTGATGCCGACATCACCACAAACCATCCCCGCCCACATACGAGACCGTAAAAATGATACACAATGGTTGTGGTGGGCAGGCTGAAGGGCGGCATGGGGGAGGGGGGGTTATAAGGAAATGTATGTAATATGTAATAAAACACCTCATTCACCCTTTCGCACTCGCTCTCTCCCTTGCACACAGAGAGACGTGCAGGGTTGCAGGGGGAATCATCACTCTTTTTTTTTTTTGTTCCCTTTGCTGCGAGATATAAACACAAAGGATTGTTACACTCTTGTGTTTGCGCGAATCAATTCCTGTAGTTAGGCGTTTTCTTTTCCTTTGACTCTCTTTTCACGTCGTTTTCTTGCTTTGTTGCATGTTTGCGCGTGTGTTGGATTGGTTCGGATGGGTGTGTGTGTGTGTCTGAAATTCAACTGGTGTGCCTCTATCAAGTCACACACACACACACACACACACAGTTCTACACCGAGCAAGCCACGCAGGGAATATTGCTTGTGCAGAGCAGTAAACCCACAAGAGGAGGAATTCCCTTTTATTTCTATGTGAAAGCGCCACTAGGTTGTTGCTCATGTACACTCTTTTTCTCTGCTCCCCCTCTTCCCCTGTATTGTCGTCGTCGTCGTCGATCCCCTTTTGTGCTGCATATGAGTCATTGAGCTTGACATCGTCGTCCTTTTTTGGCCCCATGCATGTGGGAACATTTTAAGATTTTGATTCGCTTTCCTTAATCGTTCGCCATGTGGTGGTGGTGGGGCCTCGCCGCTCTTGGCGTGCTCTTGCCGGTGGGTAGGTTGCTTTTTTTTTTTTCTTTCATTTCGGTTACCTTGGGAGGCTTGTTCTTAATTGAAAATTGACGGTACTTCAGTTCTCATTGTTGTACGTGTGCGCCCCTTGCTCGCACCCTGTTGATCCAAATGCTTTTTTTAGATGTAAAAAAAGAAAATGATTCGTTGTTTGATTAAAATGTTGCTAGATGGTAATCAAGAACTAATCAAGGCTCATCAGAAAGCAGTCATGGTAGTTTGATGATTCACCTCTAATTTGCCAACATTTTGATTAAGCATTTCAACAGCCCAAGGGATGGTGCACAGGGGTGACAACAAAAGCAAAAGTCCTCTGTCCGCTTATATGTGTGTATGTACATATATTTAAGCGGCTTTAATTTGCACACAAAAAAAAAATGCATTACAAAGTGCAGTCAGAGTGGGCAGGAGAACAAAGTACCGCCCACACACAAGAGGCCACCCCTAACTCTCAGCATCAGCGGATTATTTATAGACGAGGTAAATTCAGGGAAATATAAATCCTCCAAGTCTCTGGCAAACGCACGCATTACAATCGATTCCACTCACTTCTCCTGTCTCCTTCCCCCGCCACCGTCATTGCATCGAGCTCCCTTTCATTAGACGTCGTTGCCATCAGCATCATCATTATCATGAGGGTCCTGCTGACGTTACCTTGACAGCGTAATCCTTGGAAAGCGGATAGATCCTCAAAAAAAAAGCAAAAGCCACGGTACTACGCCCCCGTGCTGTGGTCGAGTGGACTGAGGATTGTCTCAAAAACGGATTTGTGCGATGCTTGCGTATTTCCATGGCATTCGACATCCACTTGATGGAGAAATTATGAAAACGTCTTTTAATTTTTTTTTTTTCGCTAACCCATCACATGCTTGAAACACAACAACGCGACCACACGCCGTCATGAGTGGAGCAAGCGAAAAAAAAAAAAATATCCAAAAACAATTTCAATAGCAACAGTCTGCTGATGGAATGAACAACAATCGACCACTCAATCAGTCCTGTCAGCAACTGGTGCACGACCAAAGAGTGAAGTGGTCGACGGTCGATGGTCGGTGGTCGCTCTTTAAGCTCTCACTCTACGTAGGGACAGAGGAGAGATTAAGAGGAGCAGATTGGGGGGGGGGTGGGACAACACACAACAAAGCAAGCAGCACTCCTGCCTGTGGCTTTGTCATGGATTTTTTAATTGAACTGACTGAATCTTAAACTAACGAACGACCGAGTGCACATGGATTCCAGAGTGCTCCAAGAATCTATGAATTCTCCTCTATTGATTGATTTTTTTTTGTTCTCCCCAAAAACACACATATTTTCTTCCTATATATATCTTGCTTGCCTGTTCTCCGAGTCCACGGGGAGAAAGTTCAATGAAATCGCGCTCGAGAGGCAGGAAAAAAAAAAAGAAAAGATGAAAAAACTGCGTTAAGGACGAGGGATAGAGCGCAGCGGATTGGGGGAGGGGGTTCGTTTTGTGGAGATGGAAGTCCTGAAACTAGAGCAGTCTTTTGTTTTCAACGAGTAGCGCTGGGAAGAGAGGTTTGCTTCTGAATAGCAAATCTATGAAGTGAAACACAAAGCGCGCTTGAAGTGGTTGTGTTGTGTGTGCGCTCGAACAGCACTCACCACATATCAGGCCAACCCCACTGGGGGCGGGGCGGGGGGGGGGATGCAAATAGTGTTATTCATGATCATAGTTATACTCATGTGGGTGTGCAGCTCATTGGTGTCGTGGAGTAGTACCCAAGGAGAAGAGAGTTCGATGAGCTCTCCTTTTTTTTTCTTCCCATTTTTGCAATGTAGGGTCAGAAGTCGCTGGCGAGGCGTGAGACACGCAAAACCAACCACCACTTTTCTCTGGAGACTCTGCAATTGACTCTCAGTAGAATGCAAAGTCTCCCGCGGCCGGCAAATATCATCCATAAATCGACTAAACGTTGACACTATCCCCCCCATAAAGTCGTCAAATTCAGTTAGGAAGTGAAAATTGATCTCTTCAGGGGGATGCAGCACCGGATCAGCGTGTTCACTGTGCCGGAAGAGGGAAAATCGAATTAACAGCATTTATCCAGTCTATCGACAGCGTTGCGTGCCCATCATCCCCCAACAGTATTAGGGTGCTCCAGTGGCAGTGCAATGGTCCTGCTGATACCCCACGCAGCACACAGGCCACATCCCTTCAATTAAATGCCATCCTAATTGTGTTTGTTGCACCCCCAGCCAAAGCTGGCATATGTATCCTCTGCACCATGACCACCATACGGTGTGTGGGCGGCCATGGCGGTGCTCATGGCAACCGGTCAGCGTGAGATTTGCCAGAAAATCATCGTCATCATCATCACTTAATTAAAAGTGATGCTCTATCCAGCATGAGACTCGCCAGTGGGATGGTTTCAGACAGGTACGCGTTGCGCCGTCACGCCTGCAGCTGTATAGCGAGCGGACGGATGATGGGGCGAGGGAATCACAGGGGCGGGGAACGCGCGCATCCATGGCATCCAGACCAACATCCGGGGAAATTCAATAAATTCCCGATGAGCATACCCTCTGAGTGATTGCAACTACATGCGAGTACAGTGAGCGACCAGGTGGTTCGCCTAAGGGCGACGGATTAAATACGCTACCCGCTGGAGTGAAAATCATCGGATTTTCGGACGACATCGTTGCAGTTTATCGCAAAACTTTTGCACATCGCAACAGTGCGGTATGTGCTCGTGGGATTGTTGGTTTTTTGTTATGCACTGGCTGCGTCTATAAGCTGGCCCCGATTGACACGAGAACGCTATCATTTGGGTACATACGCTGTGGGAAGAATGCCATCCGTGGCCTCAGGCTTCATCTGTGGCTACTTGGAATGCTTCCCAGGAGATGTGGAGAGTATCCCGTAGACGAACCTCGAACAAGGGAGGCGCCGTTGAGTGGCAAGCTTGTGGTTTGAATGTCTTAGCGCATGATTGCTAGCCATTCCAACGAAATAATATTTCACGGCTGCCCCGCGGGATGAAAATCGACAAATATAAATCATCCCTAACCACGGCATGCATGCAGAAAAAAAGAAAAACCTTTCTGAACGATCCTTGCTGGGGGATGACATGTGAAGCGTCATTAGACAGCTTGGATGGCCATTTGAGGCTTTAATTCCAAATACATTTAAACTACACTCGATATAATCTCAAAGAGCGCCTCAGAAATGTGCTCGCAAATAAGCACAATGCTATTGACTTTCTCAACCCCCCCACCAGCCGATGCAACATAGGGGGGAGGATGCATGGTGTATCCAGGATACCTTGGATATCTCCTCCATCTCTCATCGGATTCCCAGACAGAAATTCAGACGAAACGAATAGAAATTCATAATACTCGATGAATGGTTGTATGCCAGAGAGGTAGTGGCAGAGATAGAACCAGTACCAGTACCAGTACCAGAACCAGAACCAGAACCAGAGGCAGTGTGTATATCAAAGAGAGAATGGGAAATGGAGAGTGAGATACAGCGGAAAACGAACACCAAACAAACTGATAGTCGAGCCGAATGGTGTGTTGAGGAAAGGGGATGGAAAATATGGATAATACTCTCCAGCGTTATCCTCTTCAAATAATTGAATTCCAGTTATGTCTAGTGAGCCATGCTTCGAGTACTCGAGTGGGCTTATCGAAGGCTATGCGGGGAAGATTAAATACACACTCTGCTTCCAATTAACGGATATAATTGCACGGCGTGGGTGTGGATGTGTGCATTCACATAGACTGTATTACGAAAACTGTGCAGAGGGGGGCGGGGGGGGGGGGAATAGTCTATTGATGTTAAAGTCGAGGTAATTGAGGGAATTTTCACGAGACATTGCAGGAAATCAAAGAAAAAAAGGGAAAATTACTGAAGATACATACCAAGTACTGTCAAAAGTCGTCACGGTTAAAGTCGTTGAGGCAATATTCAATATCTGAAAGAAAGAAAAAAGGTTTGTTGTTAATTAAACGTCTCTCAGGCAATTGAAATTGAATTTATAATAACAGTCTGAAAGGACATAAAGTGACCTCCATCGCGACTCTACTCAGTCCTATTGCAGGCTGCGATTTTAAAAGCCTTCCTAAATGCACAATAATTAAGCGAATAAGTGCTTGCATTAATTGATTTGAAAGCCATAGCGGCGGCGGCGGCGGCAGCGGCCTTTCCCATTCATAATCAAGTCAGAGACGCATTCACAGTCTTAACAAGGTTATGTCGTGCATTCTCTTGTCTATCGATAGGACATTTGTTTGCGATGCGGTTCCGTAGGATGTTCATTATTGAACCTATCATGTACCATATTTCTCCGCTGAAGATAGTGGTTGTCCTCCTTCCCCTCCTCGCCACCACCAATTCCTTTACACGCAAAACCAAAATTGCAGCACTTGTGTGCACAATAAATACAAACATTACCACTCACCCATCACCCACCCTCCCATGGAGTATGCACGGCGAATGGGGGAAATTCAATTAACCCCACAGAACACATCCACCCACCGAAACGGGAAGAAGGCACGCGAACAGCGAACAGCGAACAGCGAACAATAGCACTGCCTTTCCTGTAAGGAAACATTTGTGTATCAGAGCTAGTTCTTTAAGATTCACGCAGTTACATCGCATAGGAGAGCCCCGATACACGATACCACCACCCGAAGGTTCTACGAAGGACCAAGTTTCTAGAAGGATGCTGGCATAAACAATTTAATACTTCTGATGGCGACGGTTGGCAGTAGCATTAAATCAATTAATTAGGTACTTTGAAGGTGCCCACAACAGGGTGGGGTTGGTGGGAGGATGTAGCAACATGCCTTCATTCTCACAACAACTCCCAGTGCAAAAGCCCAGCCACCCTTGTGCAGCAGAACTGGCCAAAGGCGAGACCCGCAACGAGAAATAAGAAACCAAACCAGCCGCCAGCCATTGCGACAGGGAGTCCTCCACACCGCCCTCCCCACCATCGCCGGCGTGTGCTGTGTAAAGTGAAATTTATATACTTTTTCACCTTATTGCAGATGAAATGGGGCAGCAATGAATGAATGCGAGGGAAGGTGCACTGATGACGAATTCCGGTCGTTTTATTAACGGATTCATTTGGAGAATGCTCATCTCGAGGAAATAAGAATGAAATTCTTTGTCAATTGAAAAAGAGAGCCTGACTACATCTCTCACATCCCCCACATTCGCACAGTGGATGATATTCGTTGCCATCGTCTTCGCAGGAATCGTCAGACACCGTCAATTGCGATGACTGACTACGTCTGGATTCAGAAAAAATGCAATAAATGATTTTCTTCGGAGGGAATTGAAAGATATGACAAAGAGGACGTCAAGCTATGCGACCACTTAGCGTTTCCCTCTTGGGGCTGTGTGTGCACCCTGATTTGTGGAGCATTCCACCCTTTGTCACAGCGTGGCACTTTAAAAATTATCAACTGACTAACGCACTGATGTTACACAAGACACCATGCATGGCAACACCATAGTTCTGACAGCACAACACCCGAAAATCAGCGATATTCCCACTTTTTCGATCGAAAAACACATCAAATCCACGAGAAATAATTTAAAACACTCCATTCGAAGTGATTTCCCATGATTTTCGCTCGTTTCACAACGAAAACCCCATCAATCCAACCGCCACTCAATGTGCATGCAAAGCAAGCATTGCCAGAGATGCAACAATTCCTCTCTCTCGCACGAGTTCTTTGCTGACGTCACGGAAAATGAAAAACCCACTTTTCTCGTATTTCCAACGATTTTGACTGAATTTTTTGATGCAGTTAGCCTTAATTATCCATTTCACACTCAGGCCCAGGCATTCGGGGCGAAATATCCAGAAAAACAGTGAAAAAATTGACTTTTAAAAAAATGACACATTTTACACGAAAAAATGCAGTAAATTCGCAACACACTTGGGTCGCATTTTTTTGCTGAAAATAAACGTGTTTTCGTTGGACTGGATTTGATGGTTATTCGGTTTTCTGAAACGAATTTTTCGGGAACTAGGGCGAATCCAAGGATAAGTGATACCACGATGGATTGGAAATGAAGTGTAGAAGAGGGGTGAGGTAGACATTTTGCGCGGGAGTGTCCTGGGAAAATTTTGTGAGTCAAAATCCGAGAAGACCTCTTCTGGCACATTGAATTAATGGAACTAGAGAGGATTGTGATGGGATCTGACTGTGGAATGACTTGAAACATCGCAGAAGTATCTGCACATATTCAGTTAACACAGGTATGAACAAAAAATACCAACAGTTCATGTCTAAACTTGATTTTTCAGCATTTAAAGCGGTCTACCCAGTTCTCAGAGGACACTTTGATTTCAGGAACGAATTAGTCGATAGCCAGGATGTATCCAATGACCTGGGATGCCACTATGGATTGGGATTTTAATGTAGAAACGTAGTAAAGCAAGATTTTTTAACGGGAGTGTCGTGGGAAATTTTTGCGTGTCAGAATCTGAGAAGACCTCCTCTGGCACATGGAAATGGAGGAACTGAAGAGGATTGTGATGGTATCTGACCGTGGAATGACTTGAAATTTCGCAGAAGTATCTGTCCATATTTAGTTAACACAGGTATGAACAAAAATCCTACCAGTCCATGTCTAAACTTGATTTTTCAGCATTTAGAGCGGCCTACCCATGGTCTCAGAGGACACTTTGATTTCTGGAACGAATTTCTCGATAGCCAGGATGCATCCAATGACTTAAAAAACCAGTATGGATAGGAAATTTAATGTAGAAGCGTAGTAACTCAGGGTTTTTTAACGGGAGTGCTCTGGGAAATTTTCCTGAGTCAAAATCTGAGAAGACCTCCTCTAGGACATCGAAATTGATGAACTGGAGAGTTTTGTGACTGTGTCTGTCCGTGGAATAACGTGAAGCTTCGCAGAAATATCTGTCGATATTCGGCCAACAGGGATAAGAACAAAAACTCCCCCCATTTTATGTCTAAACGTATTTTTTCATCATTTAGATCAGCCTACTCATGGTCTCAAAAGACACCCTGTTTTGTGAAACGATTACCACAACCACCAGGACGAATCTATGGACGAGGGGTATGGGGAATGAAAAGGGAATTGTATTTAGAAGCGTAATAGGTTTAGATCTCTTAAGTGTATTTCCTTAGTGGCATTCTGTGGATTACTTAAAATGACACCTCTTATTGCCTCAACTGCCCGACAGAGGTATCAGCTCATTTTCGCATTTCCTCGCCGATTTTCTTCAAATTTTCGATGAACACTTCATATTCCGTCTGTATTCACTTCATTTCCTCCAATTTTCACTCAAGAATCCAAAGAAATATCGAAAAAATCGCGTTTGAAAATTTTGCATTCTCTCAGCAGAAAAAGTCAACTCAGTTCGTTTCCCAATTTACTGCATTTTTTCGGTGAAATCATGCATTTTCTTGATTTTCCACGAAAATGTGAATTTCCACGTGGAAATGCTTTTGGATGATAGTTTTAATTGTTCTGATAAGGATGTCATCAATTTTAATCGATTTTCTAAGGGTTTTCATTGAAAAATCGACGATTTTAAGTCGAATTCTTGCACTCCGACGTCATCAGTGGTGAGGTGGTTGTCTTTGCTAGTTTCGGAGTTGACTCGGTATTTGGTGGTTTCGCTGTGGACGTGTGTGGGTTAGTCCATCTTGGTTGGATGGAGCTGGGAATAGATTGCTTCGCTGTAACATGGTTCGTGGAGTGTATTAAAGTCGAAAAGACATCGCGGTTGGGTGTGCGTAACGAGAATAGTTGCAAAGACCTTTTCGGTAGTAATCACTCAGCTACGGAGTGTTCTTCTGCTGCTTCGTGTGGCACTACAGTCTGGAATGAACCGGAGCATTAACCAACGAGGCTGTTCATAGCAAAAAGTCTCTTTCAGTTGCCCCATATGAGGGCGTCTACTGTTGCAAGAGCATTCTTCGGTCGAACCTACGTTGCCCACCACACCCTACTAGAGTCCCGAATGGGTAATGTCAATGAATAAACCTGGTAACTCAACATCCAGGAACGGTTTAGAACTACAGCCCCATTCTGGCGACAGCATCCCTTTAGCAGATTAATCATTCACTCGCCAATCTACAAACTCTTACATATCGTCGCCAACATGTGACGAAGGAGGGGAGTTCTTCAAACCAACACCAGAACCAACTCAAACCAAACTTTTATCAAGACCCCCACCCACACTGATGGCAGGCGTTAACATTCTCAACGCAAACTCCTTGACTACAGGAAGAAGGAAGAACTTCGAACAACCCCCAGGCACAACGACTTCCTGATTGAGAACCTCCTACATCCTACAATCGCTCGCAATGATACTAATTGAATTACACTCTTGCCGCACTTCTTTCCTGACTCCTGCCATTGAAAGCATTGAACTCCTCCATGTCCTTCCTCCGTACCTCTGAGCCATCCACTGAATATGTTGCATTCATGTATTGCGCACTGTATTCCTTCAAATTGGTTACATTACGTTAATTAACTGGAAACAACAACAACGTTCAGTTCAGTTAATTAATGCAATTCAAATTCCAAAATGACATCATTTCATCGAGATAATCCGTAAAAATTAAAGCCACCAGTCCCCTCCATCGAGACACCATGCATGGCAACACCATCGTTTTGACAGCACGCCAAGCAACGTTGAAATCAGCGAATTTCTCGCTTATTCGATCGAAAACACATCAAATCCACGAGAAATAATTGAATACACTCCATTCGAAGTGATTTCCCATGATTTTCGCTCGTTTCACAACGAAAACCCCATCAATCCAACCGCCACTCAATGTGCATGCAAAGCAAGCATTGCCAGAGATGCAACAATTCCTCTCTCTCGCACGAGTTCTTTGCTGACGTCACGGAAAATGAAAAACCCACTTTTCTCGTATTTCCAACGATTTTGACTGAATTTTTTGATGCAGTTAGCCTTAATTATCCATTTCACACTCAGGCCCAGGCATTCGGGGCGAAATATCCAGAAAAACAGTGAAAAAATTGACTTTTAAAAAAATGACACATTTTACACGAAAAAATGCAGTAAATTCGCAACACACTTGGGTCGCATTTTTTGCTGAAAATAAACGTGTTTTCGTTGGACTGGATTTGATGGTTATTCGGTTTTCTGAAACGAATTTCTCGGGAACTAGGGCGAATCCAAGGATAAGTGATACCACGATGGATTGGAAATGAAGTGTAGAAGAGGAATGAGGTAGACATTTTGCGCGGGAGTGTCCTGGGAAAATTTTGTGAGTCAAAATCCGAGAAGACCTCCTCTGGCACGTTGAAATGGAGGAACTCGAGAGGATTGCGATGGGATCTGACTGTGGAATGACTTGAAACTTAGCAGAAGTATCTGCACATATTCAGTTAACACAGGTATGAACAAAAAATACCAACAGTTCATGTCTAAACTTGATTTTTCAGCATTTAAAGCGGTCTACCCAGTTCTCAGAGGACACTTTGATTTCAGGAACGAATTTCTCGATAGCCAGGATGTATCCAATGACCTGGGATGCCACTACGGATTGGGATTTTAATGTAGAAACGTAGTAAATCAAGATTTTTTAACGGGAGTGTCCAGGAAAGTTTTTGTGAGTCAAAATCGGAGATGACTTCCTACGCTTCAGTGAAAGCGAAGACTGCGTGATTTACCATGAAATCGTTCGGGAGTCCTCATTCAGCAAATCTCAACATTGGTAAATACAAAGCCAAGTACAACAACAAGCTTGAGCCTGTACAAGTGACTGATTCAGACCCACTCCCTCAGATGCACTTGATGTCCGATTCGTCCTTAACCCTATGCGGACCTATTCGGGCGACAAATGAACAGCATTCTGCTTTCATTGATCCTCACAATGGTCCACCATATCCAAGGAGGCACTCCCAAGGATATTGACCACACTGCGCCCACTTCTTTCCTGAGAGGGAGATTTCTTTTCAAGATACAATGTGTCACCTACACTGCGCGCTGTTATTTAACATTTCTCCCAACCACTTGACCTACTCACACCCACAGCATCACAGAAAGGACCCCCTCCTGCTCTAGTGGAAGCTGTAATCCCGCTGTGAAGTCAATCAAAGCTCCCACGCCTGCCATTGATACGGCATTAAATGGAATTACGCCGCAGAGGTCGAGAGGCCGAGGCTCCCCGCAAAAAGAATCACAAATCTGGCCCTCAAGAGCTCAACATCCACTTGCCACCATCGTTCCTCATCTCGGTGGCAACAAATTTAAAAGGTGCTAGTCCTCAGCGCGGTCGAGATTGAGAGGGAATTTTCTCCTTCGCTTTTGCCGACGTCGAACCAATCATCAACAGTTAAGAATTGCCTTCAAAAGCCTACCATCGCCCCCTTCAGGCATGCCACCCCCCACCATCCGCCTAGTGTACCGTATAATTGCAAAACACTTTGCGAATGCGAGTGCGAGTGGGATGGAATGGATGGGGTGGGCACGAACGAGGGACAGGCTTAATGAACTCTTATCCTCCAACCCTCCAACGGAGCGCACACACGCGCGCGCACACACACACACACAAAGAGCGCGCGCCCGGGAACGACAGGCTCTACACATAAAACGCAGTCCTATCGGAAAATCGGGCAAAATATAAAGTCAGCCAGGAAGAGAATGAAATTTGAGTTCAATCACGGAAGGAAAAAATAACGCAGTGCATAATAAAAACCTATCGCAGCGCCGCGCCGCGCCGCGCCGGCCGTGCCGCCTTTCGCTTTTGTTTCTGCCTTCCACCCTCTCTGCCATCATCTGACTTTTCTGCTTCGGCTTCTCTCCTGCTGGTGGTGGTGGTGGTCCTGCTGCTGCTGCTGCGACTGCTGCTGCTTTGGGGGTATGTTTCTGATGTCGGCTTGAGCGTGAGCATGGTGCGGGTGTGGTACTGTCGCTGCTGGTGGTGGTTTCTGTTAATATCTCGGGGGGAATCTTACATCGCAAAATGTAGTCACCCTTAAAATTAATTTTTTTTTTCTTTTTTCTGCGCTCTCTCCCTTTCTATTGAACCCGTGGTGGGGGAAGTGCCATTTCGATTCACGTTGCAAGAGAGCGCGTAACTTTTGCTTCTTCATTCGCACACAGGCACATCAACCCACAGTCGACAACAATTGAATTGCTGCACAACAACAACAACAACACGAAATCTTCGAATAGCACATGTCGGGCAGGGTTTAATACGCTGTGCGTGTATTCGCGTCATGATGGGAGGATGAAATTCCCAGTGTAACGAAGATTTTACGACGCCTAAAGTCCTAAAACTGAAACGATGACGACGATTGTGAACTTCGGAAGTTCTAAAAATAAAAATGCGAGAAGCATTGAATTTAAATGTGACGGGAGTGCGTCTGTACGCGTAGATTGACGTGGCCGTGATGGTGTGCGTGATGTTTGAGTGAACATTTGAAGGACATGCGACAAGGGCTGCCAATTAACCGAACTGATCCGTCGTGCTACTGACGCCAGAGAATTCAGATGGCGAGGGCGGCCATCCTCTCGCACATTCGTCGATTGTATCGAGAGCATCTGAGTAGAAAAACCTGTCAAGCAAAAATCGCCCACGGAAGCCTATTAGTGGCATAGTTTCATGCCGCCGTGTTGCTTCGAGGGGCTGAGGGATTCCTCCATCACTAAATCAGCAATCTGAGCATAATTCGGAGCTCAATTACCCTACTTACTCTAGCTCTCTGTGTCTAGCTGGGTAATGGTTGGTTGTATTTTTGTCTTCCTGACTATATTTTGATTTGGAGCAAATTAATTTCGCCAGCCCTCCCCGGCCCCACCTCATGGTCTATTGTTAGGCATTAATATGAAACCAAATACTAATCTTCATGTCATGCACAACGTGAATCCTGAATTCACCCAGTTCCCAAGCGCGTCGCTCCCTCCCTACATTCATCTCTTGTCGTCCTGAAACCGGATTCTTTTTTTTTTTTTTTGTTTTTGTTTTTGCCTTGTTTTGTTTGTTGTGTGCTCCTTTTCTTTGGCTCCCCAACAAATGGACATACACACTGGGAGTGTGGATTCACGGTGTGGAAGGGGACTAGGCAGAGCATGGCTGGTTGGATGGTTTAGAGAACACAGAGCATCTACATGTGAATTAAGGACTCCACATTCAGTGAATGGAAAGTGGGGAGATGGGGAGAAAGAGGCCGTCTTACACATGAAATCATGAAAATTCTGGAAACGTAACGCATGAATGATTTTGAAAACAGATTGTGTTGTTGTTCTAGTCTGTGTGTGCATGGATGGATGGATGGAAATAGATCCTTGTGGATAATGGGGAACGTCAATGGGGGAATATACGAGAATTAACAAGGAAATCAACAAGTAAGCAGGTGGATCCTTCTGGTCCAAGGAAATCAATGTTCATTCCCCCCCCCCCCCCCCCCCCCCCCCCCCCCCCCCCCCCCCCCCCCCCCCGCGTCACCACGGTCTGAATGGATTGAATGGCTGAGGTGAATGCTCTCACTGCCTTTGAGAGATAAGACCACTGACACAAAGCAGCCAGATAATGACACTACCCTGCAATATGACTGTTGTAAGAAAGAGATTTGCTTTTTGAATGAAGAATTGGACGGTTGGCTGGCCAAGTAATCACAAGTGAAAGGGGTTTTCTAGCTCGATGAAGAAATGAACGGACGGATGGATATGTGAGCCCTGTCCTGTCATCCCGCAATGTCACAAAAAAAAAAAACCGTAGCCAAAGAAATGTGAAGAGGACGCTTGGCCTACATCAGGACATATTCACACACACACACACACGCGCGAGCATCACTGTGGATACTCCAATTAGTCGTTGACAGTAATAGGCTGGGGAATCCCCCAATGCCTGCCTAAACTAAACACCGTGCACGTCGCACTTCGAGTGTGTATGCGAGCAACGTCACAAATTAAAGCCTACCTTACTCAGGAATGTACTTAACCCATTTGATAGCACAGGCGCTCATGTAAAATGACGATGATATCTGTGCGGGTGTGGGTGTGCAATCAAAGACTAACTCCCTTAGCAACCCCCTAGATGTAATACAATATATGCATCATCGCCCTTCAACTTCTCCGAGGACTGCGTGTGTGTTTCACTGGCTTTGGGTGCAGGGAGAGGATATTATATTATTTTTCTCCCTTCGTTCGCTTTCGTTTCGCCTTTCAATTTGGGGTTGTCCCTGTGCATGTGCAACACATAACGCGAATGAAGACATACGACACACAGGCGACAAATCAAAATGGGAAAAAAAACGGTCTTCAAAACTAATTATCATGAATTTAACGGGCGATTCTTCAGTGATCTGAAAATACTCGTATTTTACATTCTATTTAAGGCTTCACAGTTGCCAGCTGCAAAGTGTGCGTGAAGGGTTGAGTCACTGGCAGACGCACGGCTTCCTCGCCATAATTAACCACGCCGTGCACACACAAAATACAAAGCACTCATCATCATTCTTCCGGTAAACGTAGTCTCCGATAAGCGGCAGCGAAGTTTTGCAATTCGTCGAAGGAAATAACCAAATCAAACCCCCGCCGGAAGCTCGTGTTTTCTCAACTCGACCGTTGGCAGAAGAGTCATCACTGTACCCGTCATCAAAAGTCTTGCTCATCGGTGGGGGACGGAGCGGGGGGAAACATGACACAGGCACACACACACACAAGTTATGAGTAACAGACTTACCTTTGAGTTTAGACAAGAACCGGGTGCCGGGACGTTCAAAAATGCTCGAAAGGATGCGGCGTTCAACTGATGCGCTCGTGTTAAATATTCATTTCGTTCACTAACACACACATATACATAGACTTTGCACAAGATACCTTAACTACGAGATTATGTGTAACTGTGTAACTTTTTTCCTTTCTTTTTTTCTTTTTTGTAAATTTCTATCTAATTTTTAACTTATTTCAGTGAATTTTGACAAATTTTGACAATTTTGACAACTTTTACAGATGAGACAAATAATAAGAATTTCGGAGAGAGAAACAAAAATAATAGAGAGACAAGACAAACGAGCGTTTGATGAACAGAAAGCAAAAGTAAACACGTTTGTGCGTTATGCAAGTCGAGCTTAGGATGCGGTTAGCGTAGCAATTGAACTGAAATGAGAGAAAGAGAAAGAAAGGAATAGATTAAGATTAGTTCACAAGAGAGAGAGATATATAGAGAGAGAGACGGACAAAGAAACGAGTTAATTTTTGAAACGATTGATTTGTAAGAAATTTCGAATTGAATTAACTGCCGCAGTTCACCAAAGTCATTGTCACATTAAAGAACTAACAGTTTCAGGTCAAAATCTGATCCCGTTGTGAAGGTAAAAAAATGTAACAAAAATGCCATGGATCATGGAACACCGACAGCCTCTCAAACAGAGCCCCGGTTCGTTGGAAAATACAACACAGATTGGACGCCGCCGGAGCGAACAAACAAAACGCCGAGACTTATGGCAATAGGATATCAGTGAGTGTTGACCCTCAGCTGCAGTTATCATCATCGCCAGCCGCCGTTGCCGTCGTCGTCGTCGTTTGTCGCTCACAGAGATCATGTTCCATGTGGCTTTGACGAGAGGCGGATATTCGGTACGATAATGCGCCGCCTGTGACTTTCTAGAAGAATGGAAAACTACAGCAACCGGCTGCGACACATCTTGTCCGAGACGAGAAATCAGAAAAACGAAAAAAAAAAACACACACAAAAAGATAAGAAACAAAACAATAGTTTACAGAAGGAAAGTGCGATCAGAGAGGACGGAGAGCGGAGAGAAAGCCGCATGTTTAAAAATAGATCTCGAGAAAAGGGAAGGCGGCCACCAGACTGACGAACCGATATGGGCGCGTGACGAGTGATTTGAATAAAGTTTCTCTTATCTTACGGCCGCATGATGGCTGGCTGTCATGCAAATCAAATCGTATTTAGCATCACAATGCGGCGACTATTTGAATTCGAACTGAAGCGGTGCAATGGCCTGTCCGACGGGTTAGAGGACGACGTGAAAATCTGCGAACACTAAATCCGCGTCATCAATGGCAAATTGAAGGACAAACGACTTTAAAGAAGAAGAAGAAGAAAAAAAACCCTTATCCATCCTATCTCCAGGCAGACTCCCGTCTGACAAACGCACACACACCTACACACAGCATGCCCACGCACATTTCATCTCATCCAGCCAAGAGGACACACATCTCAGAGGCGGCATTTGAGTGAGTAAAAAAGGACAAAATTCCCCCTTCGCCCCTCCGTTCAGATGACAGAGACGATGACGTATGTACACATGAAGTAAACACCTACGTCGTGCCTGTGTACATAGGTGACACGTTCCCTTGGTGATTACAGGATGAACGACCGAGGAGTGGTGGGAGAAGGTATGTTTAGGTAATTCGCGATGTTCAATTTTTCTGCAAACAAACTGTTGCCATTTTTAAGTCCCTCTTGCTTGCGTGTGCCTTTCCCTTTAACCAGGCTCGTGCGATAAGTCCAACACCACCACCACCACCGCCATCAGGAAGGACCATCTGACGCCCATCACTTTGTCAGTGAAAGGGTCCTTCAAGTGCGCCGAATCTTCAAACGGTACACACATAGGTAGGTATATCCTTGTCTCATCTTCGCACCGACACGGACACATAAGCGCTGGGTGTGCACATCATCCACGAACTCCTGTTACATGAAAGTCTGCGCCACTCTCACTCTCTCGCACACTGTACGTCGCTCTCTATGTACGTCTGTACGTGGGTGGTTGACAGGCACACAATTACTGCTGCAAGGATGTCAACATGGAATGGAACAATATGCCGTCATGGTGGATCTCGCTGATTATATCCCGAAGGATTATTTCAGCAAAAAAAAAAAAAGCCATCCCTAAAATGGACATCGCTTGTGGGTGGCGTGCGTCTGTTTGCCTGTCTGTCTGTCGCATCACCGATTCTTTTTTTAATCCACAATCAACAGACGTTGAGTACAGAACTCAACAAGTTCCACACAAGTCATACATAGCGCATTGACGTGTGCACGGAGGTGTCCTTTAATCGCACCATGTAGGGTCCTGCGTCACTCAGGTCCTTCAAATTGATCGTAATTCCTTGAAAAACCATCAACCCCACGATCTCCATCCATTTCTGCATCAAAAATCAGCAAAATTTTGAAAATTGAAAAAATCGCTATTTTTCGGCCAAAAAATGCACTCAATTGGGTTAACCTTGTGGTCGACTTTGCCGCTTAACGGAAGCCGAATTTTCAAAAATCCATATTTTCATGAAATCTTCGGTTTATTTTCGCTGAGATTATGCGTTTGATAACAGAGATCGATGATTCGAGATATGGACGGTGTCAGACCAAGGATTCGAAGCGAATTCGTGAATCCTGGCCGAAGCCAGGAACTTCAAAACTGCCTGAAATCTCAACGCCATGACTTCAGCGATCGCCGAATGTATTCAACAATGCATCCAATACGGCCAGTGGACACTCCCTTGCTTCAATAAGCTAATCAAAAATCGATTCGTCACGTATTCACTCGAAAATACATTAAAAATGACCAATTTTACTCTTCAAACCACCCAAAACCGGTTCAAACTACCTATCGAAGGCCGCCAAAGCCTAAAATCGGACGCAGCCCACACCCCATCATCATCCCCAACAAGCCCCAAACGCGAAAAATTAAAAATATATGCAAAAACTATGAAAATTCTGCTAAAAAATAACAAAAAATACAAAAAAAATAAAAATTTTTGAAAAAATTTTTTTCCACTCAGATGGGTACCGAGGCTATATAAGGGTCCTCTAGGCGGGGGACCGACGCCAGTACGTCGTCAGAAGTCGTGGGGTGCACATCGGAGGAAATATTTTTTTTCGGAATTTTTTTCGGATTTTTTTCTCAGTTGACTTGTGCTCACTCTCGCACCCACTCATACGTACATATGTGGCACCCCTCTCTCGCGCCTATCCCATCTCTCTCTCGCGCCTACCCTACCCCCTCAGCTGCCAACAACCAATTTGGGAACAATTTTTTGGGTATTTTTTCCGAAATGATGATCGACTTTGGCCAACTTTGTTGATGATGGGCACTGCCATGGATGCTGAACACTCTTGCGAGCATTAGGGGTTTGAGCGGGTGGGTAATGAACGTTGCTTCGATATTTTTTTGCGATCTTGAACCGTCGGCGGGTGCATATGAGTGGGAATTTTTTTTTTGACCGCTGTCTGACGAATATTTTTAATTTTTTTACGTCTTCATTTATTTTTGGAGTCTTGTCTTGAAGGTATAGTGGTATGCATGGTTGAGAACGGTCCGCTTATTGAATCATGGTCGGTTTGAAACATGAACTCGGGTACGGACATGCATACCCTCGCGGACTCTCGTTGCAGTCTATAGACACTTGTACTCATGATCAAGGGCAGCATTTCTGATTCCGTTCTGTCAACCGGGGGGCACCTCTGCTCATAGACATCACGGTTCGGTTCAATAATTTTTTTTCTTGCATCGTCTGTCGCAGGATACAATTTTTCGGTTTTTTTTTTTTTTTTCGATTGTCACCCACCACTAGTCCGTCGATATACTTTTGCGTGGGTCACCTCTGCCCGCCTGGATTACGGTTCGGTTCGGTACTGGCCACAAGCGGCCCATCCCATCAACACATGCCCACCGAAGACCAGCAACAAAGGACAAGCTGAACAGCAATGCAGAATGTACACCAGGGTTTATCAAAGTATTTCTTATTTCTTATTTATTTTAATTTTATTTCCCCTTATACATTTGAACACATACACATAGTTTCCTTATCAGTTTCGAAATTCGAATACTGAGTCATGACTCTCGTTTCGCAAAGTGACATGCTAGCATGGATACGGTTCGGTTTCGGTTCATCTCACTGTGAATACTTAGCTTTTTATATTCAAACATATTTTTTAGTCAACTAACCCCCTCGGGACCCAAACAGGTGTCCTTGAGGCTAGGTAGGGGACCCCTCAGAATCCACACAGGCATTCTGAGGCTAGGTAGGGAACCCCCTCAGGTGCCGAACAGGCATCCTGGGGTTAGGCAGGTCTTTTGCTCTTCTCGTTTCAGGTTTTCCTTTCTTTTCTGGGTCCAATTCTTTTCTTCTCTTTTCAGGAACACTGCCAGCAATGGCACGGGCGCGTTCGGAATTATTCTGCTCACAGCTTGAACGGCTCTTTGAACAAGCTCTTTGAGCATCGTCTTTTTTTTGTCTACGCATCTTTCTTCGGTCTCAATAATTTTTGACTATCGCTTGATCATCATCGCGCTTCGATGCCAATGTCCTCGGTGAGTTATCGTACTCTTCTTCACGTCTTACCCACGCGTACGGTAGCTGGGATCCGATCCCTAGCTCGATCTTTTTAAACTATTCACTAATTGCATGGTAATTAAAGTACTCGTAGCTTCGGATAGATCCGCCTAAGCTTCCGGTAGCGTTTAGATGTAGATACTTGTATAGAGGCTCACCTCCATTTTTAGCGCGTTAGATATTTTAGAACTATGAATTCGCCGCTTGATTGGAGGTTTTGTTGGGCTTCTCGTAGGATTAGGTATTACGGCTCGTCTCTGCTCTCGGCTAGTTCACCCACTGAGCACTTTGGTTGTTACTCACCGACTATGCTCGTGGACGTGGATAGGCTGCGAGCATGAGTGAGCCAACAGACACAAGTTATATGCTGTCTGTTCTAGTAGTTAGAGTAGTTAGAGTATTTAGAGTAGTTAGAGTAGTACTTGTAGTTATAGTAGAATTTTGTAGATTCCTGTAGTTTTAGGTGGAGCTAGCAGTCCAGCAGCAGAAGGCAGAAGAGTCAACAGTTCCTGTATGTGCACAAGGCTGAGTCGATCGGTTCGCATTTGAAAGCTTTCAATCGCGTTTAAATGAAATGAGCTCATTTCTTTTCCGTACATTCAACGGTTTATTTTTTTTATTTCCCCATGGGGTTAGGTAGGGATTTAATCTTCTATTTTCAGGTGACTCAACAGACGGTGCACCAAGCAGAGCAGGTTTCCAGATCTCTAGGCAGACAGTCTTCTGGGCCCGAAGAGGTGTCCCTGAGGCGAGGCAGCCGCTCTGCTCTTCTCTTTTCAGGGATTTTTTTCTTTACAGGTACACACGGCCAACAATGGCCCATTGGAGAGAAGCTTCTGGGAGCAAGAGAGATAGCTATCTGAGCAGAGCGTCGTGCAAGAGTAGGCTTGGCTACGCAATGAAGCCTAATCGCGAGTCGCGAGCCGCGGGTCTATTTCATGACCATTTTTTGCAAATGAAACACCGCGTAGATTTTCGGGATCCATCTGTTGACGGGTAGAGGGATCGGTAGGGATTAGATTGATAGGGATTAGATTGATAGGGTTTAGATTGATAGGCATTTGACTGATAGGTTAACTGGGTTAGGCAGGTTAATTAATCTAGATAAATTAGCTAGGTCAGTCAGGTTAGCTAGGCTAGATAGGTTAGTCAGGTTAGCTAGGATAGATAGGTTAGCTAGGTTAGATAGGTTAGATAGGTTAGCTAGGATAGATAGGTTAGCTAGGCTAGATAGGTTAGCTAGGTTAGCTAGGATAGATAGGCTAGATAGGTTAGTTAGGTTAGCTAGGATAGTCAGGTTAGCTAGGATAGATAGGTTAGCTAGGTTAGATAGGTTAGCTAGGATAGACAGGCTAGATAGGATAGGCAAATAGGTTAGCTGGGCTTGTCAGGTTAATTAGACTGAATAGGTTGAATAGTTTGAATAGGAAAGGATATGTTAGGATAGGATGAAAGGTTAGCTTGATCCCGTTCGTTATAGCAATCGTTGTCGTAAACGTACTCGAAATCGTATTCGCATTCGTAAATCGAAACCGAACTCGTTATCGCACCCGTTGTCAGAAGCTGTCCGCGTACGCGTCGGTAGCCCGCCCTTTTTGGGCACAAACTGCAATTGAAGCAGGATATTAAAATCGCAATTCACTCCTATACACTTATTTGATTACCATAATAAGTGGACAGTTGAATTGCGGACAATAGATACACTACTTTACATGCGAAGCATTCTGGCCCATATCTCGTTGGGAATAGAATGCGTGCCTTCCACCTACAAGGCAGCAAGACCCCAGCTTGAGCTGCAGGTTACGAGTTGTCAGGAATTGACACCAAGAAACACAAAAAAAATCGCCTTTATTCGATCGTTTGTAATTTTGCGTTCGCCTAATTTTATTAATTCCGCCGTCGATTTTTTTTCTAATTTTCAATTATCACCTCACACTCCATCTCCCTCCACTCTATTCCATCTAAATTTCCCTCAAAATACTGCTGAATTTTCAAAAAAATCAAGAAACTCCGGGCTACCCTCGTGCGTGCTTGGCACATCTACTTCGACATCCACTCATTTTCGCATTTCCCCGTCGATTTCCTTCAAGTTATCGATGCACACTTCACACTCCCCCTCCGCTCCCTCTATTCCATCCGATTTTCACCCAAAACACGGTAGAAATTTCGAAAAAATCATGAAAATCCAAGCAGACCTCCAGTATGCCTACATTTTCCTACTGCCCGACATCGACATCGTCTCATTTTCGTATTTCTCCGTCGATTTCCTTCAAATTTTCGATGCACACTTCACACTTCCCTTCCACTCACTCCATTCCACCCAATTTTGATCCAAAACACGGTCGAAATTTCGAAAAAATCGATTTTCAAAAATTTGCACTCTCGCAGCGGAAAAAGTCGACTCAGTTCGTTTCACAATTTACTGCATTTTTCGGTGAAAACAAACATTTTTTTTCGATTTTCCAAAAAACTCCCCGTTTTTCACGGGAAATGCTTTTGGATCGCAGGTTTGACAGTCCCATCCACGATTCCATCAATTTCAAGCGATTTTCCGTCGCTTTTCATGGAAAATTCGACGATTTAAAGTTGAATTTTCACACTCTGACGTCATCGGTTGGCCTCTACTGAGGTGATTGTCTTTGTTTTCGTGCATATTTGCCAATAATCGAATGGATCCTTCGCGATAGAGAGTGGAAGAGGGGCTGGCTAGAATATGAATCAGGATTAGTCTTTTGTGACGATCACATCTAATCCGTATCGTGCTCGTCACCGGACCCGGTTGCGTACTCGTCGGTAGCTCGCCCTTTTGGGGGCACAAACTGCAATCAAAGCAGGATATTAATACCGCAATTCACCACTGCACTTATTTCACAACCTTAATAAGTGTGCAATTGAATTGCGAAGAGTCTAGTCCTTACACATCTTGTAGGGAATAGAATCGGTTCGGGAAAGACCGGTCATTCGTCACGTATTCACGCGAAAATACATTAAAAACGACCAATTTTACTCTTCAAACCACCCAAAACCGGTTCAAACTACCTCTCGAAGGCCGCCAAAGCCTAAAATCGGACGCAGCCCACACCCCATCATCGCCCCCAACGACCCCCAAACGCGAAAAATTAAAAATATATGCAAAAATATGAAAATTCTGCGAAAAAATACCGAAAAATATAAATTTTTTTTTGGAAAATTCGTTTACCCCTCGTATGGGTACCTATGCGGGGGACCGTCGTCAGTACGTCGTTAGCCGTCGTGGGGTGCACATCGGGAGAAATATATTTTTTCGGAATTTTTTCTAAGTTGACTTGTGCTCACTCTCGCACCCACTCATACGTATGTGGCACCCCTCTCTCGCGCCTATCCCATCTCTCTCTCGCGCCTACCCTACCCCCTCAGCTGCCAACAACCAATTTGGGTACAATTTTTTGGGTATTTTTTCCGAAATGATGATCGACTTTGGCCAACTTTGTTGATGATGGGCACTGCCATGGATGCTGAACACTCTTGCGAGCATTAGGGGTTTGAGCGGGTGGGTAATGAACGTTGCTTCGATATTTTTTTCCGATCTTGAACCGTCGGCGGGTGCATATGAGTGGGAATTTTTTTTTTGACCGCTGTCTGACGAATATTTTTAATTTTTTTACGTCTTCATTTATTTTTGGAGTCTTGTCTTGAAGGTATAGTGGTATGCATGGTTGAGAACGGTCCGCTTATTGAATCATGGTCGGTTTGAAACATGAACTCGGGTACGGACATGCATACCCTCGCGGACTCTCGTTGCAGTCTATAGACACTTGTACTCATGATCAAGGGCAGCATTTCTGATTCCGTTCTGTCAACCGGGGGGCACCTCTGCTCATAGACATCACGGTTCGGTTCAATAATTTTTTTTCTTGCATCGTCTGTCGCAGGATACAATTTTTCGCTTTTTTTTTTTTTTTTTTCGATTGTCACCCACCACTAGTCCGTCGATATACTTTTGCGTGGGTCACCTCTGCCCGCCTGGATTACGGTTCGGTTCGGTACTGGCCACAAGCGGCCCATCCCATCAACACATGCCCACCGAAGACCAGCAACAAAGGACAAGCTGAACAGCAATGCAGAATGTACACCAGGGTTTATCAAAGTATTTCTTATTTCTTATTTATTTTAATTTTATTTCCCCTTATACATTTGAACACATACACATAGTTTCCTTATCAGTTTCGAAATTCGAATACTGAGTCATGACTCTCGTTTCGCAAAGTGACATGCTAGCATGGATACGGTTCGGTTTCGGTTTCGGTTTCGGTTCATCTCACTGTGAATACTTAGCTTTTTATATTCAAACATATTTTTTAGCCAACTAACCCCCTCGGGACCCAAACAGGTGTCCTTGAGGCTAGGTAGGGGACCCCTCAGAATCCACACAGGCATTCTGAGGCTAGGTAGGGAACCCCCTCAGGTGCCGAACAGGCATCCTGGGGTTAGGCAGGTCTTTTGCTCTTCTCGTTTCAGGTTTTCCTTTCTTTTCTGGGTCCAATTCTTTTCTTCTCTTTTCAGGAACACTGCCAGCAATGGCACGGGCGCGTTCGGAATTATTCTGCTCACAGCTTGAACGGCTCTTTGAACAAGCTCTTTGAGCATCGTCTTTGTCTACGCATCTTTCTTCGGTTTCAATAATATTTGACTATCGCTTGATCATCATCGCGCTTCGATGCCAATGTCCTCGGTGAGTTATCGTACTCTTCTTCACGTCTTACCCACGCGTACGGTAGCTGGGATCCGATCCCTAGCTCGATCTTTTTAAACTATTCACTAATTGCATGGTAATGAAAGTACTCGTAGCTTCGGATAGATCCGCCTAAGCTTCCGGTAGCGTTTAGATGTAGATACTTGTATAGAGGCTCACCTCCATTTTTAGCGCGTTAGATCTTTTAGAACTATGAATTCGCCGCTTGATTGGAGGTTTTGTTGGGCTTCTCGTAGGATTAGGTATTACGGCTCGTCTCTGCTCTCGGCTAGTTCACCCACTGAGCACTTTGGTTGTTACTCACCGACTATGCTCGTGGACGTGGATAGGCTGCGAGCATGAGTGAGCCAACAGACACAAGTTATATGCTGTCTGTTCTAGTAGTTAGAGTAGTTAGACTAGTTAGAGTAGTACTTGTAGTTATAGTAGAATTTTGTAGATTCCTGTAGTTTTAGGTGGAGTTAGCAGTCCAGCAGCAGAAGGCAGAAGAGTCAACAGTTCCTGTATGTGCACAAGGCTGAGTCGATCGGTTCGCATTTGAAAGCTTTCAATCGCGTTTAAATGAAATGAGCTCATTTCTTTTCCGTACATTCAACGGTTTATTTTTTTTATTTCCCCATGGGGTTAGGTAGGGATTTAATCTTCTATTTTCAGGTGACTCAACAGACGGTGCACCAAGCAGAGCAGGTTTCCAGATCTCTAGGCAGACAGTCTTCTGGGCCCGAAGAGGTGTCCCTGAGGCGAGGCAGCCGCTCTGCTCTTCTCTTTTCAGGGATTTTTTTCTTTACAGGTACACACGGCCAACAATGGCCCATTGGAGAGAAGCTTCTGGGAGCAAGAGAGATAGCTATCTGAGCAGAGCGTCGTGCAAGAGTAGGCTTGGCTACGCAATGAAGCCTAATCGCGAGTCGCGAGCCGCGGGTCTATTTCATGACCATTTTTTGCAAATGAAACACCGCGTAGATTTTCGGGATCCATCTGTTGACGGGTAGAGGGATCGGTAGGGATTAGATTGATAGGGATTAGATTGATAGGGATTAGATTGATAGGGTTTAGATTGATAGGCATTTGACTGATAGGTTAACTGGGTTAGGCAGGTTAATTAATCTAGATAAATTAGCTAGGTCAGTCAGGTTAGCTAGGCTAGATAGGTTAGTCAGGTTAGCTAGGATAGATAGGTTAGCTAGGATAGATAGGTTAGCTAGGCTAGATAGGTTAGCTAGGTTAGCTAGGATAGATAGGCTAGATAGGTTAGTTAGGTTAGCTAGGTTAGCTAGGATAGTCAGGTTAGCTAGGATAGATAGGTTAGCTAGGTTAGATAGGTTAGCTAGGTTAGATAGGATAGATAGGTTAGCTAGGCTAGATAGGTTAGCTAGGATAGATAGGCTAGATAGGTTAGTTAGGTTAGCTAGGATAGTCAGGTTAGCTAGGGTAGATAGGTTAGCTAGGTTAGATAGGTTAGATAGGTTAGCTAGGATAAACAGGCTAGATAGGATAGACAAATAGGTTAGCTGGGCTTGTCAGGTTAATTAGACTGAATAGGTTGAATAGTTTGAATAGGAAAGGATATGTTAGGATAGGATGAAAGGTTAGCTTGATCCCGTTCGTTATAGCAATCGTTGTCGTAAACGTACTCGAAATCGTATTCGCATTCGTAAATCGAAACCGAACTCGTTATCGCACCCGTTGTCAGAAGCTGTCCGCGTACGCGTCGGTAGCCCGCCCTTTTTGGGCACAAACTGCAATTGAAGCAGGATATTAAAATCGCAATTCACTCCTATACACTTATTTGATTACCATAATAAGTGGACAGTTGAATTGCGGACAATAGATACACTACTTTACATGCGAAGCATTCTGGCCCATATCTCGTTGGGAATAGAATGCGTGGCCTCCACTTACAAGGCAGCAAGACCCCAGCTTGAGCTGCAGGTTACGAGTTGTCAGGAATTGACACCAAGAAACACAAAAAAAATCGCCTTTATTCGATCGTTTGTAATTTTGCGTTCGCCTAATTTTATTAATTCCGCCGTCGATTTTTTTTCTAATTTTCAATTATCACCTCACACTCCGTCTCCCTCCACTCTATTCCATCCAAATTTCCCTCAAAATACTGCTGAATTTTCAAAAAAATCAAGAAACTCCGGGCTACCCTCGTGCGTGCTTGGCACATCTACTTCGACATCCACTCATTTTCGCATTTCCCCGTCGATTTCCTTCAAATTATCGATGCACACTTCACAATCTCCCTCCGCTCCCTCTATTCCATCCGATTTTCACCCAAAACACGGTAGAAATTTCGAAAAAATCATGAAAAGCCAAGCAGACCTCCAGTATGCCTACATTTTCCTACTGCCCGACATCGACATCGTCTCATTTTCGTATTTCTCCGTCGATTTCCTTCAAATTTTCGATGCACACTTCACACTTCCCTTCCACTCACTCCATTCCACCCATTTTTGATCCAAAACACGGTCGAAATTTCGAAAAAATCGATTTTCAAAAATTTGCACTCTCGCAGCGGAAAAAGTCGACTCAGTTCGTTTCACAATTTACTGCATTTTTCGGTGAAAACAAACATTTTTTTTCGATTTTCCAAAAAACTCCCCGTTTTTCACGGGAAATGCTTTTGGATCGCAGGTTTGACAGTCCCATCCACGATTCCATCAATTTCAAGCGATTTTCCGTCGCTTTTCATGGAAAATTCGACGATTTAAAGTTGAATTTTCACACTCTGACGTCATCGGTTGGCCTCTACTGAGGTGATTGTCTTTGTTTTCGTGCATATTTGCCAATAATCGAATGGATCCTTCGCGATAGAGAGTGGAAGAGGGGCTGGCTAGAATATGAATCAGGATTAGTCTTTTGTGACGATCACATCTAATCCGTATCGTGCTCGTCACCGGACCCGGTTGCGTACTCGTCGGTAGCTCGCCCTTTTGGGGGCACAAACTGCAATCAAAGCAGGATATTAATACCGCAATTCACCACTGCACTTATTTCACAACCTTAATAAGTGTGCAATTGAATTGCGAAGAGTCTAGTCCTTACACATCTTGTAGGGAATAGAATCGGTTCGGGAAAGACCGGTCATTCGTCACGTATTCACGCGAAAATACATTAAAAACGACCAATTTTACTCTTCAAACCACCCAAAACCGGTTCAAACTACCTCTCGAAGGCCGCCAAAGCCTAAAATCGGACGCAGCCCACACCCCATCATCGCCCCCAACGACCCCCAAACGCGAAAAATTAAAAATATATGCAAAAATATGAAAATTCTGCGAAAAAATACCGAAAAATATAAATTTTTTTTTTGGAAAATTCGTTTACCCCTCGTATGGGTACCTATGCGGGGGACCGTCGTCAGTACGTCGTTAGCCGTCGTGGGGTGCACATCGGGAGAAATATATTTTTTCGGAATTTTTTCTAAGTTGACTTGTGCTCACTCTCGCACCCACTCATACGTATGTGGCACCCCTCTCTCGCGCCTATCCCATCTCTCTCTCGCGCCTACCCTACCCCCTCAGCTGCCAACAACCAATTTGGGTACAATTTTTTGGGTATTTTTTCCGAAATGATGATCGACTTTGGCCAACTTTGTTGATGATGGGCACTGCCATGGATGCTGAACACTCTTGCGAGCATTAGGGGTTTGAGCGGGTGGGTAATGAACGTTGCTTCGATATTTTTTTCCGATCTTGAACCGTCGGCGGGTGCATATGAGTGGGAATTTTTTTTTTGACCGCTGTCTGACGAATATTTTTAATTTTTTTACGTCTTCATTTATTTTTGGAGTCTTGTCTTGAAGGTATAGTGGTATGCATGGTTGAGAACGGTCCGCTTATTGAATCATGGTCGGTTTGAAACATGAACTCGGGTACGGACATGCATACCCTCGCGGACTCTCGTTGCAGTCTATAGACACTTGTACTCATGATCAAGGGCAGCATTTCTGATTCCGTTCTGTCAACCGGGGGGCACCTCTGCTCATAGACATCACGGTTCGGTTCAATAATTTTTTTTCTTGCATCGTCTGTCGCAGGATACAATTTTTCGCTTTTTTTTTTTTTTTTTTCGATTGTCACCCACCACTAGTCCGTCGATATACTTTTGCGTGGGTCACCTCTGCCCGCCTGGATTACGGTTCGGTTCGGTACTGGCCACAAGCGGCCATCCCATCAACACATGCCCACCGAAGACCAGCAACAAAGGACAAGCTGAACAGCAATGCAGAATGTACACCAGGGTTTATCAAAGTATTTCTTATTTCTTATTTATTTTAATTTTATTTCCCCTTATACATTTGAACACATACACATAGTTTCCTTATCAGTTTCGAAATTCGAATACTGAGTCATGACTCTCGTTTCGCAAAGTGACATGCTAGCATGGATACGGTTCGGTTTCGGTTCATCTCACTGTGAATACTTAGCTTTTTATATTCAAACATATTTTTTAGCCAACTAACCCCCTCGGGACCCAAACAGGTGTCCTTGAGGCTAGGTAGGGGACCCCTCAGAATCCACACAGGCATTCTGAGGCTAGGTAGGGAACCCCCTCAGGTGCCAAACAGGCATCCTGGGGTTAGGCAGGTCTTTTGCTCTTCTCGTTTCAGGTTTTCCTTTCTTTTCTGGGTCCAATTCTTTTCTTCTCTTTTCAGGAACACTGCCAGCAATGGCACGGGCGCGTTCGGAATTATTCTGCTCACAGCTTGAACGGCTCTTTGAACAAGCTCTTTGAGCATCGTCTTTGTCTACGCATCTTTCTTCGGTTTCAATAATATTTGACTATCGCTTGATCATCATCGCGCTTCGATGCCAATGTCCTCGGTGAGTTATCGTACTCTTCTTCACGTCTTACCCACGCGTACGGTAGCTGGGATCCGATCCCTAGCTCGATCTTTTTAAACTATTCACTAATTGCATGGTAATGAAAGTACTCGTAGCTTCGGATAGATCCGCCTAACTTTCCGGTAGCGTTTAGATGTAGATACTTGTATAGAGGCTCACCTCCATTTTTAGCGCGTTAGATCTTTTAGAACTATGAATTCGCCGCTTGATTGGAGGTTTTGTTGGGCTTCTCGTAGGATTAGGTATTACGGCTCGTCTCTGCTCTCGGCTAGTTCACCCACTGAGCAATTTTTCGGTTTCAACGGTTTATTTTTTTTATTTCCCCATGGGGTTAGGTAGGGATTTAATCTTCTATTTTCAGGTGTCTCAACAGACGGTGCACCAAGCAGAGCAGGTTTCCAGATCTCTAGGCAGACAGTCTTCTGGGCCCGAAGAGGTGTCCCTGAGGCGAGGCAGCCGCTCTGCTCTTCTCTTTTCAGGGATTTTTTTCTTTACAGGTACACACGGCCAACAATGGCCCATTGGAGAGAAGCTTCTGGGAGCAAGAGAGATAGCTATCTGAGCAGAGCGTCGTGCAAGAGTAGGCTTGGCTACGCAATGAAGCCTAATCGCGAGTCGCGAGCCGCGGGTCTATTTCATGACCATTTTTTGCAAATGAAACACCGCGTAGATTTTCGGGATCCATCTGTTGACGGGTAGAGGGATCGGTAGGGATTAGATTGATAGGGATTAGATTGATAGGGTTTAGATTGATAGGCATTTGACTGATAGGTTAACTGGGTTAGGCAGGTTAATTAATCTAGATAAATTAGCTAGGTCAGTCAGGTTAGCTAGGCTAGATAGGTTAGTCAGGTTAGCTAGGATAGATAGGTTAGCTAGGTTAGATAGGTTAGATAGGTTAGCTAGGATAGATAGGTTAGCTAGGCTAGATAGGTTAGCTAGGTTAGCTAGGATAGATAGGCTAGATAGGTTAGTTAGGTTAGCTAGGATAGTCAGGTTAGCTAGGATAGATAGGTTAGCTAGGTTAGATAGGTTAGCTAGGATAGACAGGCTAGATAGGATAGACAAATAGGTTAGCTGGGCTTGTCAGGTTAATTAGACTGAATAGGTTGAATAGTTTGAATAGGAAAGGATATGTTAGGATAGGATGAAAGGTTAGCTTGATCCCGTTCGTTATAGCAATCGTTGTCGTAAACGTACTCGAAATCGTATTCGCATTCGTAAATCGAAACCGAACTCGTTATCGCACCCGTTGTCAGAAGCTGTCCGCGTACGCGTCGGTAGCCCGCCCTTTTTGGGCACAAACTGCAATTGAAGCAGGATATTAAAATCGCAATTCACTCCTATACACTTATTTGATTACCATAATAAGTGGACAGTTGAATTGCGGACAATAGATACACTACTTTACATGCGAAGCATTCTGGCCCATATCTCGTTGGGAATAGAATGCGTGCCTTCCACCTACAAGGCAGCAAGACCCCAGCTTGAGCTCCAGGTTACGAGTTGTCAGGAATTGACACCAAGAAACACAAAAAAAATCGCCTTTATTCGATCGTTTGTAATTTTGCGTTCGCCTAATTTTATTAATTCCGCCGTCGATTTTTTTTCTAATTTTCAATTATCACCTCACACTCCGTCTCCCTCCACTCTATTCCATCCAAATTTCCCTCAAAATACTGCTGAATTTTCAAAAAAATCAAGAAACTCCGGGCTACCCTCGTGCGTGCTTGGCACATCTACTTCGACATCCACTCATTTTCGCATTTCCCCGTCGATTTCCTTCAAATTATCGATGCACACTTCACAATCTCCCTCCGCTCCCTCTATTCCATCCGATTTTCACCCAAAACACGGTAGAAATTTCGAAAAAATCATGAAAAGCCAAGCAGACCTCCAGTATGCCTACATTTTCCTACTGCCCGACATCGACATCGTCTCATTTTCGTATTTCTCCGTCGATTTCCTTCAAATTTTCGATGCACACTTCACACTTCCCTTCCACTCACTCCATTCCACCCATTTTTGATCCAAAACACGGTCGAAATTTCGAAAAAATCGATTTTCAAAAATTTGCACTCTCGCAGCGGAAAAAGTCGACTCAGTTCGTTTCACAATTTACTGCATTTTTCGGTGAAAACAAACATTTTTTTTCGATTTTCCAAAAAACTCCCCGTTTTTCACGGGAAATGCTTTTGGATCGCAGGTTTGACAGTCCCATCCACGATTCCATCAATTTCAAGCGATTTTCCGTCGCTTTTCATGGAAAATTCGACGATTTAAAGTTGAATTTTCACACTCTGACGTCATCGGTTGGCCTCTACTGAGGTGATTGTCTTTGTTTTCGTGCATATTTGCCAATAATCGAATGGATCCTTCGCGATAGAGAGTGGAAGAGGGGCTGGCTAGAATATGAATCAGGATTAGTCTTTTGTGACGATCACATCTAATCCGTATCGTGCTCGTCACCGGACCCGGTTGCGTACTCGTCGGTAGCTCGCCCTTTTGGGGGCACAAACTGCAATCAAAGCAGGATATTAATACCGCAATTCACCACTGCACTTATTTCACAACCTTAATAAGTGTGCAATTGAATTGCGAAGAGTCTAGTCCTTACACATCTTGTAGGGAATAGAATCGGTTCGGGAAAGACCGGTCATTCGTCACGTATTCACGCGAAAATACATTAAAAACGACCAATTTTACTCTTCAAACCACCCAAAACCGGTTCAAACTACCTCTCGAAGGCCGCCAAAGCCTAAAATCGGACGCAGCCCACACCCCATCATCGCCCCCAACGACCCCCAAACGCGAAAAATTAAAAATATATGCAAAAATATGAAAATTCTGCGAAAAAATACCGAAAAATATAAATTTTTTTTTTGGAAAATTCGTTTACCCCTCTTATGGGTACCTATGCGGGGGACCGTCGTCAGTACGTCGTTAGCCGTCGTGGGGTGCACATCGGGAGAAATATATTTTTTCGGAATTTTTTCTAAGTTGACTTGTGCTCACTCTCGCACCCACTCATACGTATGTGGCACCCCTCTCTCGCGCCTATCCCATCTCTCTCTCGCGCCTACCCTACCCCCTCAGCTGCCAACAACCAATTTGGGTACAATTTTTTGGGTATTTTTTCCGAAATGATGATCGACTTTGGCCAACTTTGTTGATGATGGGCACTGCCATGGATGCTGAACACTCTTGCGAGCATTAGGGGTTTGAGCGGGTGGGTAATGAACGTTGCTTCGATATTTTTTTCCGATCTTGAACCGTCGGCGGGTGCATATGAGTGGGAATTTTTTTTTTGACCGCTGTCTGACGAATATTTTTAATTTTTTTACGTCTTCATTTATTTTTGGAGTCTTGTCTTGAAGGTATAGTGGTATGCATGGTTGAGAACGGTCCGCTTATTGAATCATGGTCGGTTTGAAACATGAACTCGGGTACGGACATGCATACCCTCGCGGACTCTCGTTGCAGTCTATAGACACTTGTACTCATGATCAAGGGCAGCATTTCTGATTCCGTTCTGTCAACCGGGGGGCACCTCTGCTCATAGACATCACGGTTCGGTTCAATAATTTTTTTTCTTGCATCGTCTGTCGCAGGATACAATTTTTCGCTTTTTTTTTTTTTTTTTCGATTGTCACCCACCACTAGTCCGTCGATATACTTTTGCGTGGGTCACCTCTGCCCGCCTGGATTACGGTTCGGTTCGGTACTGGCCACAAGCGGCCCATCCCATCAACACATGCCCACCGAAGACCAGCAACAAAGGACAAGCTGAACAGCAATGCAGAATGTACACCAGGGTTTATCACAGTATTTCTTATTTCTTATTTATTTTAATTTTATTTCCCCTTATACATTTGAACACATACACATAGTTTCCTTATCAGTTTCGAAATTCGAATACTGAGTCATGACTCTCGTTTCGCAAAGTGACATGCTAGCATGGATACGGTTCGGTTTCGGTTTCGGTTTCGGTTCATCTCACTGTGAATACTTAGCTTTTTATATTCAAACATATTTTTTAGCCAACTAACCCCCTCGGGACCCAAACAGGTGTCCTTGAGGCTAGGTAGGGGACCCCTCAGAATCCACACAGGCATTCTGAGGCTAGGTAGGGAACCCCCTCAGGTGCCGAACAGGCATCCTGGGGTTAGGCAGGTCTTTTGCTCTTCTCGTTTCAGGTTTTCCTTTCTTTTCTGGGTCCAATTCTTTTCTTCTCTTTTCAGGAACACTGCCAGCAATGGCACGGGCGCGTTCGGAATTATTCTGCTCACAGCTTGAACGGCTCTTTGAACAAGCTCTTTGAGCATCGTCTTTGTCTACGCATCTTTCTTCGGTTTCAATAATATTTGACTATCGCTTGATCATCATCGCGCTTCGATGCCAATGTCCTCGGTGAGTTATCGTACTCTTCTTCACGTCTTACCCACGCGTACGGTAGCTGGGATCCGATCCCTAGCTCGATCTTTTTAAACTATTCACTAATTGCATGGTAATGAAAGTACTCGTAGCTTCGGATAGATCCGCCTAAGCTTCCGGTAGCGTTTAGATGTAGATACTTGTATAGAGGCTCACCTCCATTTTTAGCGCGTTAGATATTTTAGAACTATGAATTCGCCGCTTGATTGGAGGTTTTGTTGGGCTTCTCGTAGGATTAGGTATTACGGCTCGTCTCTGCTCTCGGCTAGTTCACCCACTGAGCAATTTGGTTGTTATTCACCGACTATGCTCGTGGACGTGGATAGGCTGCGAGCATGAGTGAGCCAACAGACACAAGTTATATGCTGTCTGTTCTAGTAGTTAGAGTAGTTAGACTAGTTAGAGTAGTACTTGTAGTTATAGTAGAATTTTGTAGATTCCTGTAGTTTTAGGTGGAGTTAGCAGTCCAGCAGCAGAAGGCAGAAGAGTCAACAGTTCCTGTATGTGCACAAGGCTGAGTCGATCGGTTCGCATTTGAAAGCTTTCAATCGCGTTTAAATGAAATGAGCTCATTTCTTTTCCGTACATTCAACGGTTTATTTTTTTTATTTCCCCATGGGGTTAGGTAGGGATTTAATCTTCTATTTTCAGGTGACTCAACAGACGGTGCACCAAGCAGAGCAGGTTTCCAGATCTCTAGGCAGACAGTCTTCTGGGCCCGAAGAGGTGTCCCTGAGGCGAGGCAGCCGCTCTGCTCTTCTCTTTTCAGGGATTTTTTTCTTTACAGGTACACACGGCCAACAATGGCCCATTGGAGAGAAGCTTCTGGGAGCAAGAGAGATAGCTATCTGAGCAGAGCGTCGTGCAAGAGTAGGCTTGGCTACGCAATGAAGCCTAATCGCGAGTCGCGAGCCGCGGGTCTATTTCATGACCATTTTTTGCAAATGAAACACCGCGTAGATTTTCGGGATCCATCTGTTGACGCGTAGAGGGATCGGTAGGGATTAGATTGATAGGGATTAGATTGATAGGGATTAGATTGATAGGGATTAGATTGATAGGGTTTAGATTGATAGGCATTTGACTGATAGGTTAACTGGGTTAGGCAGGTTAATTAATCTAGATAAATTAGCTAGGTCAGTCAGGTTAGCTAGGCTAGATAGGTTAGTCAGGTTAGCTAGGATAGATAGGTTAGCTAGGTTAGATAGGTTAGATAGGTTAGCTAGGATAGATAGGTTAGCTAGGCCAGATAGGTTAGCTAGGTTAGCTAGGATAGATAGGCTAGATAGGTTAGTTAGGTTAGTTAGGATAGTCAGGTTAGCTAGGATAGATAGGTTAGCTAGGTTAGATAGGTTAGCTAGGATAGACAGGCTAGATAGGATAGGCAAATAGGTTAGCTGGGCTTGTCAGGTTAATTAGACTGAATAGGTTGAATAGTTTGAATAGGAAAGGATATGTTAGGATAGGATGAAAGGTTAGCTTGATCCCGTTCGTTATAGCAATCGTTGTCGTAAACGTACTCGAAATCGTATTCGCATTCGTAAATCGAAACCGAACTCGTTATCGCACCCGTTGTCAGAAGCTGTCCGCGTACGCGTCGGTAGCCCGCCCTTTTTGGGCACAAACTGCAATTGAAGCAGGATATTAAAATCGCAATTCACTCCTATACACTTATTTGATTACCATAATAAGTGGACAGTTGAATTGCGGACAATAGATACACTACTTTACATGCGAAGCATTCTGGCCCATATCTCGTTGGGAATAGAATGCGTGCCTTCCACCTACAAGGCAGCAAGACCCCAGCTTGAGCTCCAGGTTACGAGTTGTCAGGAATTGACACCAAGAAACACAAAAAAAATCGCCTTTATTCGATCGTTTGTAATTTTGCGTTCGCCTAATTTTATTAATTCCGCCGTCGATTTTTTTTCTAATTTTCAATTATCACCTCACACTCCGTCTCCCTCCACTCTATTCCATCTAAATTTCCCTCAAAATACTGCTGAATTTTCAAAAAAATCAAGAAACTCCGGGCTACCCTCGTGCGTGCTTGGCACATCTACTTCGACATCCACTCATTTTCGCATTTCCCCGTCGATTTCCTTCAAGTTATCGATGCACACTTCACACTCCCCCTCCGCTCCCTCTATTCCATCCGATTTACACCCAAAACACGGTAGAAATTTCGAAAAAATCATGAAAATCCAAGCAGACCTCCAGTATGCCTACATTTTCCTACTGCCCGACATCGACATCGTCTCATTTTCGCATTTCCCCGTCGATTTCCTTCAAATTTTCGATGCACACTTCACACTCTCCCTCCACTCACTCCATTCCACCCATTTTTGATCCAAAACACGGTCGAAATTTCGAAAAAATCGATTTTCAAAAATTTGCACTCTCGCAGCGGAAAAAGTCGACTCAGTTCGTTTCACAATTTACTGCATTTTTCGGTGAAAACAAACATTTTTTTCGATTTTCCAAAAAACTCCCCGTTTTTCACGGGAAATGCTTTTGGATCGCAGGTTTGACAGTCCCATCCACGATTCCATCAATTTCAAGCGATTTTCCGTCGCTTTTCATGGAAAATTCGACGATTTAAAGTTGAATTTTCACACTCTGACGTCATCGGTTGGCCGCTACTGAGGTGATTGTCTTTGTTTTCGTGCATATTTGCCAATAATCGAATGGATCCTTCGCGATAGAGAGTGGAAGAGGGGCTGGCTAGAATATGAATCAGGATTAGTCTTTTGTGACGATCACATCTAATCCGTATCGTGCTCGTCACCGGAACCGGTTGCGTACTCGTCGGTAGCTCGCCCTTTTGGGGGCACAAACTGCAATCAAAGCAGGATATTAATACCGCAATTCACCACTGCACTTATTTCACAACCTTAATAAGTGTGCAATTGAATTGCGAAGAGTCTAGTCCTTACACATCTTGTAGGGAATAGAATCGGTTCGGGAAAGACCGGTCATTCGTCACGTATTCACGCGAAAATACATTAAAAACGACCAATTTTACTCTTCAAACCACCCAAAACCGGTTCAAACTACCTCTCGAAGGCCGCCAAAGCCTAAAATCGGACGCAGCCCACACCCCATCATCGCCCCCAACGACCCCCAAACGCGAAAAATTAAAAATATATGCAAAAATATGAAAATTCTGCGAAAAAATACCGAAAAATATAAATTTTTTTTTTGGAAAATTCGTTTACCCCTCGTATGGGTACCTATGCGGGGGACCGTCGTCAGTACGTCGTTAGCCGTCGTGGGGTGCACATCGGGAGAAATATATTTTTTCGGAATTTTTTCTAAGTTGACTTGTGCTCACTCTCGCACCCACTCATACGTATGTGGCACCCCTCTCTCGCGCCTATCCCATCTCTCTCTCGCGCCTACCCTACCCCCTCAGCTGCCAACAACCAATTTGGGTACAATTTTTTGGGTATTTTTTCCGAAATGATGATCGACTTTGGCCAACTTTGTTGATGATGGGCACTGCCATGGATGCTGAACACTCTTGCGAGCATTAGGGGTTTGAGCGGGTGGGTAATGAACGTTGCTTCGATATTTTTTTCCGATCTTGAACCGTCGGCGGGTGCATGAGTGGGAATTTTTTTTTTGACCGCTGTCTGACGAATATTTTTAATTTTTTTACGTCTTCATTTATTTTTGGAGTCTTGTCTTGAAGGTATAGTGGTATGCATGGTTGAGAACGGTCCGCTTATTGAATCATGGTCGGTTTGAAACATGAACTCGGGTACGGACATGCATACCCTCGCGGACTCTCGTTGCAGTCTATAGACACTTGTACTCATGATCAAGGGCAGCATTTCTGATTCCGTTCTGTCAACCGGGGGGCACCTCTGCTCATAGACATCACGGTTCGGTTCAATAATTTTTTTTCTTGCATCGTCTGTCGCAGGATACAATTTTTCGCTTTTTTTTTTTTTTTTTTGATTGTCACCCACCACTAGTCCGTCGATATACTTTTGCGTGGGTCACCTCTGCCCGCCTGGATTACGGTTCGGTTCGGTACTGGCCACAAGCGGCCATCCCATCAACACATGCCCACCGAAGACCAGCAACAAAGGACAAGCTGAACAGCAATGCAGAATGTACACCAGGGTTTATCAAAGTATTTCTTATTTCTTATTTATTTTAATTTTATTTCCCCTTATACATTTGAACACATACACATAGTTTCCTTATCAGTTTCGAAATTCGAATACTGAGTCATGACTCTCGTTTCGCAAAGTGACATGCTAGCATGGATACGGTTCGGTTTCGGTTCATCTCACTGTGAATACTTAGCTTTTTATATTCAAACATATTTTTTAGCCAACTAACCCCCTCGGGACCCAAACAGGTGTCCTTGAGGCTAGGTAGGGGACCCCTCAGAATCCACACAGGCATTCTGAGGCTAGGTAGGGAACCCCCTCAGGTGCCAAACAGGCATCCTGGGGTTAGGCAGGTCTTTTGCTCTTCTCGTTTCAGGTTTTCCTTTCTTTTCTGGGTCCAATTCTTTTCTTCTCTTTTCAGGAACACTGCCAGCAATGGCACGGGCGCGTTCGGAATTATTCTGCTCACAGCTTGAACGGCTCTTTGAACAAGCTCTTTGAGCATCGTCTTTGTCTACGCATCTTTCTTCGGTTTCAATAATATTTGACTATCGCTTGATCATCATCGCGCTTCGATGCCAATGTCCTCGGTGAGTTATCGTACTCTTCTTCACGTCTTACCCACGCGTACGGTAGCTGGGATCCGATCCCTAGCTCGATCTTTTTAAACTATTCACTAATTGCATGGTAATGAAAGTACTCGTAGCTTCGGATAGATCCGCCTAACTTTCCGGTAGCGTTTAGATGTAGATACTTGTATAGAGGCTCACCTCCATTTTTAGCGCGTTAGATCTTTTAGAACTATGAATTCGCCGCTTGATTGGAGGTTTTGTTGGGCTTCTCGTAGGATTAGGTATTACGGCTCGTCTCTGCTCTCGGCTAGTTCACCCACTGAGCAATTTGGTTGTTATTCACCGACTATGCTCGTGGACGTGGATAGGCTGCGAGCATGAGTGAGCCAACAGACACAAGTTATATGCTGTCTGTTCTAGTAGTTAGAGTAGTTAGAGTATTTAGAGTAGTTAGAGTATTTAGAGTAGTTAGAGTATTTAGAGTAGTTAGAGTAGTACTTGTAGTTATAGTAGAATTTTGTAGATTCCTGTAGTTTTAGGTGGAGCTAGCAGTCCAGCAGCAGAAGGCAGAAGAGTCAACAGTTCCTGTATGTGCACAAGGCTGAGTCGATCGGTTCGCATTTGAAAGCTTTCAATCGCGTTTAAATGAAATGAGCTCATTTCTTTTCCGTACATTCAACGGTTTATTTTTTTTATTTCCCCATGGGGTTAGGTAGGGATTTAATCTTCTATTTTCAGGTGTCTCAACAGACGGTGCACCAAGCAGAGCAGGTTTCCAGATCTCTAGGCAGACAGTCTTCTGGGCCCGAAGAGGTGTCCCTGAGGCGAGGCAGCCGCTCTGCTCTTCTCTTTTCAGGGATTTTTTTCTTTACAGGTACACACGGCCAACAATGGCCCATTGGAGAGAAGCTTCTGGGAGCAAGAGAGATAGCTATCTGAGCAGAGCGTCGTGCAAGAGTAGGCTTGGCTACGCAATGAAGCCTAATCGCGAGTCGCGAGCCGCGGGTCTATTTCATGACCATTTTTTGCAAATGAAACACCGCGTAGATTTTCGGGATCCATCTGTTGACGGGTAGAGGGATCGGTAGGGATTAGATTGATAGGGATTAGATTGATAGGGTTTAGATTGATAGGCATTTGACTGATAGGTTAACTGGGTTAGGCAGGTTAATTAATCTAGATAAATTAGCTAGGTCAGTCAGGTTAGCTAGGCTAGATAGGTTAGTCAGGTTAGCTAGGATAGATAGGTTAGCTAGGTTAGATAGGTTAGATAGGTTAGCTAGGATAGATAGGTTAGCTAGGCTAGATAGGTTAGCTAGGTTAGCTAGGATAGATAGGCTAGATAGGTTAGTTAGGTTAGCTAGGATAGTCAGGTTAGCTAGGATAGATAGGTTAGCTAGGTTAGATAGGTTAGCTAGGATAGACAGGCTAGATAGGATAGACAAATAGGTTAGCTGGGCTTGTCAGGTTAATTAGACTGAATAGGTTGAATAGTTTGAATAGGAAAGGATATGTTAGGATAGGATGAAAGGTTAGCTTGATCCCGTTCGTTATAGCAATCGTTGTCGTAAACGTACTCGAAATCGTATTCGCATTCGTAAATCGAAACCGAACTCGTTATCGCACCCGTTGTCAGAAGCTGTCCGCGTACGCGTCGGTAGCCCGCCCTTTTTGGGCACAAACTGCAATTGAAGCAGGATATTAAAATCGCAATTCACTCCTATACACTTATTTGATTACCATAATAAGTGGACAGTTGAATTGCGGACAATAGATACACTACTTTACATGCGAAGCATTCTGGCCCATATCTCGTTGGGAATAGAATGCGTGCCTTCCACCTACAAGGCAGCAAGACCCCAGCTTGAGCTCCAGGTTACGAGTTGTCAGGAATTGACACCAAGAAACACAAAAAAAATCGCCTTTATTCGATCGTTTGTAATTTTGCGTTCGCCTAATTTTATTAATTCCGCCGTCGATTTTTTTTCTAATTTTCAATTATCACCTCACACTCCGTCTCCCTCCACTCTATTCCATCTAAATTTCCCTCAAAATACTGCTGAATTTTCAAAAAAATCAAGAAACTCCGGGCTACCCTCGTGCGTGCTTGGCACATCTACTTCGACATCCACTCATTTTCGCATTTCCCCGTCGATTTCCTTCAAGTTATCGATGCACACTTCACACTCCCCCTCCGCTCCCTCTATTCCATCCGATTTTCACCCAAAACACGGTAGAAATTTCGAAAAAATCATGAAAATCCAAGCAGACCTCCAGTATGCCTACATTTTCCTACTGCCCGACATCGACATCGTCTCATTTTCGCATTTCCCCGTCGATTTCCTTCAAATTTTCGATGCACACTTCACACTCTCCCTCCACTCACTCCATTCCACCCATTTTTGATCCAAAACACGGTCGAAATTTCGAAAAAATCGATTTTCAAAAATTTGCACTCTCGCAGCGGAAAAAGTCGACTCAGTTCGTTTCACAATTTACTGCATTTTTCGGTGAAAACAAACATTTTTTTCGATTTTCCAAAAAACTCCCCGTTTTTCACGGGAAATGCTTTTGGATCGCAGGTTTGACAGTCCCATCCACGATTCCATCAATTTCAAGCGATTTTCCGTCGCTTTTCATGGAAAATTCGACGATTTAAAGTTGAATTTTCACACTCTGACGTCATCGGTTGGCCGCTACTGAGGTGATTGTCTTTGTTTTCGTGCATATTTGCCAATAATCGAATGGATCCTTCGCGATAGAGAGTGGAAGAGGGGCTGGCTAGAATATGAATCAGGATTAGTCTTTTGTGACGATCACATCTAATCCGTATCGTGCTCGTCACCGGAACCGGTTGCGTACTCGTCGGTAGCTCGCCCTTTTGGGGGCACAAACTGCAATCAAAGCAGGATATTAATACCGCAATTCACCACTGCACTTATTTCACAACCTTAATAAGTGTGCAATTGAATTGCGAAGAGTCTAGTCCTTACACATCTTGTAGGGAATAGAATCGGTTCGGGAAAGACCGGTCATTCGTCACGTATTCACGCGAAAATACATTAAAAACGACCAATTTTACTCTTCAAACCACCCAAAACCGGTTCAAACTACCTCTCGAAGGCCGCCAAAGCCTAAAATCGGACGCAGCCCACACCCCATCATCGCCCCCAACGACCCCCAAACGCGAAAAATTAAAAATATATGCAAAAATATGAAAATTCTGCGAAAAAATACCGAAAAATATAAATTTTTTTTTTGGAAAATTCGTTTACCCCTCGTATGGGTACCTATGCGGGGGACCGTCGTCAGTACGTCGTTAGCCGTCGTGGGGTGCACATCGGGAGAAATATATTTTTTCGGAATTTTTTCTAAGTTGACTTGTGCTCACTCTCGCACCCACTCATACGTATGTGGCACCCCTCTCTCGCGCCTATCCCATCTCTCTCTCGCGCCTACCCTACCCCCTCAGCTGCCAACAACCAATTTGGGTACAATTTTTTGGGTATTTTTTCCGAAATGATGATCGACTTTGGCCAACTTTGTTGATGATGGGCACTGCCATGGATGCTGAACACTCTTGCGAGCATTAGGGGTTTGAGCGGGTGGGTAATGAACGTTGCTTCGATATTTTTTTCCGATCTTGAACCGTCGGCGGGTGCATATGAGTGGGAATTTTTTTTTTGACCGCTGTCTGACGAATATTTTTAATTTTTTTACGTCTTCATTTATTTTTGGAGTCTTGTCTTGAAGGTATAGTGGTATGCATGGTTGAGAACGGTCCGCTTATTGAATCATGGTCGGTTTGAAACATGAACTCGGGTACGGACATGCATACCCTCGCGGACTCTCGTTGCAGTCTATAGACACTTGTACTCATGATCAAGGGCAGCATTTCTGATTCCGTTCTGTCAACCGGGGGGCACCTCTGCTCATAGACATCACGGTTCGGTTCAATAATTTTTTTTCTTGCATCGTCTGTCGCAGGATACAATTTTTCGCTTTTTTTTTTTTTTTTTTGATTGTCACCCACCACTAGTCCGTCGATATACTTTTGCGTGGGTCACCTCTGCCCGCCTGGATTACGGTTCGGTTCGGTACTGGCCACAAGCGGCCATCCCATCAACACATGCCCACCGAAGACCAGCAACAAAGGACAAGCTGAACAGCAATGCAGAATGTACACCAGGGTTTATCAAAGTATTTCTTATTTCTTATTTATTTTAATTTTATTTCCCCTTATACATTTGAACACATACACATAGTTTCCTTATCAGTTTCGAAATTCGAATACTGAGTCATGACTCTCGTTTCGCAAAGTGACATGCTAGCATGGATACGGTTCGGTTTCGGTTCATCTCACTGTGAATACTTAGCTTTTTATATTCAAACATATTTTTTAGCCAACTAACCCCCTCGGGACCCAAACAGGTGTCCTTGAGGCTAGGTAGGGGACCCCTCAGAATCCACACAGGCATTCTGAGGCTAGGTAGGGAACCCCCTCAGGTGCCAAACAGGCATCCTGGGGTTAGGCAGGTCTTTTGCTCTTCTCGTTTCAGGTTTTCCTTTCTTTTCTGGGTCCAATTCTTTTCTTCTCTTTTCAGGAACACTGCCAGCAATGGCACGGGCGCGTTCGGAATTATTCTGCTCACAGCTTGAACGGCTCTTTGAACAAGCTCTTTGAGCATCGTCTTTGTCTACGCATCTTTCTTCGGTTTCAATAATATTTGACTATCGCTTGATCATCATCGCGCTTCGATGCCAATGTCCTCGGTGAGTTATCGTACTCTTCTTCACGTCTTACCCACGCGTACGGTAGCTGGGATCCGATCCCTAGCTCGATCTTTTTAAACTATTCACTAATTGCATGGTAATGAAAGTACTCGTAGCTTCGGATAGATCCGCCTAACTTTCCGGTAGCGTTTAGATGTAGATACTTGTATAGAGGCTCACCTCCATTTTTAGCGCGTTAGATCTTTTAGAACTATGAATTCGCCGCTTGATTGGAGGTTTTGTTGGGCTTCTCGTAGGATTAGGTATTACGGCTCGTCTCTGCTCTCGGCTAGTTCACCCACTGAGCAATTTGGTTGTTATTCACCGACTATGCTCGTGGACGTGGATAGGCTGCGAGCATGAGTGAGCCAACAGACACAAGTTATATGCTGTCTGTTCTAGTAGTTAGAGTAGTTAGAGTATTTAGAGTAGTTAGAGTATTTAGAGTAGTTAGAGTATTTAGAGTAGTTAGAGTAGTACTTGTAGTTATAGTAGAATTTTGTAGATTCCTGTAGTTTTAGGTGGAGCTAGCAGTCCAGCAGCAGAAGGCAGAAGAGTCAACAGTTCCTGTATGTGCACAAGGCTGAGTCGATCGGTTCGCATTTGAAAGCTTTCAATCGCGTTTAAATGAAATGAGCTCATTTCTTTTCCGTACATTCAACGGTTTATTTTTTTTATTTCCCCATGGGGTTAGGTAGGGATTTAATCTTCTATTTTCAGGTGTCTCAACAGACGGTGCACCAAGCAGAGCAGGTTTCCAGATCTCTAGGCAGACAGTCTTCTGGGCCCGAAGAGGTGTCCCTGAGGCGAGGCAGCCGCTCTGCTCTTCTCTTTTCAGGGATTTTTTTCTTTACAGGTACACACGGCCAACAATGGCCCATTGGAGAGAAGCTTCTGGGAGCAAGAGAGATAGCTATCTGAGCAGAGCGTCGTGCAAGAGTAGGCTTGGCTACGCAATGAAGCCTAATCGCGAGTCGCGAGCCGCGGGTCTATTTCATGACCATTTTTTGCAAATGAAACACCGCGTAGATTTTCGGGATCCATCTGTTGACGGGTAGAGGGATCGGTAGGGATTAGATTGATAGGGATTAGATTGATAGGGTTTAGATTGATAGGCATTTGACTGATAGGTTAACTGGGTTAGGCAGGTTAATTAATCTAGATAAATTAGCTAGGTCAGTCAGGTTAGCTAGGCTAGATAGGTTAGTCAGGTTAGCTAGGATAGATAGGTTAGCTAGGTTAGATAGGTTAGATAGGTTAGCTAGGATAGATAGGTTAGCTAGGCTAGATAGGTTAGCTAGGTTAGCTAGGATAGATAGGCTAGATAGGTTAGTTAGGTTAGCTAGGATAGTCAGGTTAGCTAGGATAGATAGGTTAGCTAGGTTAGATAGGTTAGCTAGGATAGACAGGCTAGATAGGATAGACAAATAGGTTAGCTGGGCTTGTCAGGTTAATTAGACTGAATAGGTTGAATAGTTTGAATAGGAAAGGATATGTTAGGATAGGATGAAAGGTTAGCTTGATCCCGTTCGTTATAGCAATCGTTGTCGTAAACGTACTCGAAATCGTATTCGCATTCGTAAATCGAAACCGAACTCGTTATCGCACCCGTTGTCAGAAGCTGTCCGCGTACGCGTCGGTAGCCCGCCCTTTTTGGGCACAAACTGCAATTGAAGCAGGATATTAAAATCGCAATTCACTCCTATACACTTATTTGATTACCATAATAAGTGGACAGTTGAATTGCGGACAATAGATACACTACTTTACATGCGAAGCATTCTGGCCCATATCTCGTTGGGAATAGAATGCGTGCCTTCCACCTACAAGGCAGCAAGACCCCAGCTTGAGCTCCAGGTTACGAGTTGTCAGGAATTGACACCAAGAAACACAAAAAAAATCGCCTTTATTCGATCGTTTGTAATTTTGCGTTCGCCTAATTTTATTAATTCCGCCGTCGATTTTTTTTCTAATTTTCAATTATCACCTCACACTCCGTCTCCCTCCACTCTATTCCATCTAAATTTCCCTCAAAATACTGCTGAATTTTCAAAAAAATCAAGAAACTCCGGGCTACCCTCGTGCGTGCTTGGCACATCTACTTCGACATCCACTCATTTTCGCATTTCCCCGTCGATTTCCTTCAAGTTATCGATGCACACTTCACACTCCCCCTCCGCTCCCTCTATTCCATCCGATTTTCACCCAAAACACGGTAGAAATTTCGAAAAAATCATGAAAATCCAAGCAGACCTCCAGTATGCCTACATTTTCCTACTGCCCGACATCGACATCGTCTCATTTTCGCATTTCCCCGTCGATTTCCTTCAAATTTTCGATGCACACTTCACACTCTCCCTCCACTCACTCCATTCCACCCATTTTTGATCCAAAACACGGTCGAAATTTCGAAAAAATCGATTTTCAAAAATTTGCACTCTCGCAGCGGAAAAAGTCGACTCAGTTCGTTTCACAATTTACTGCATTTTTCGGTGAAAACAAACATTTTTTTCGATTTTCCAAAAAACTCCCCGTTTTTCACGGGAAATGCTTTTGGATCGCAGGTTTGACAGTCCCATCCACGATTCCATCAATTTCAAGCGATTTTCCGTCGCTTTTCATGGAAAATTCGACGATTTAAAGTTGAATTTTCACACTCTGACGTCATCGGTTGGCCTCTACTGAGGTGATTGTCTTTGTTTTCGTGCATATTTGCCAATAATCGAATGGATCCTTCGCGATAGAGAGTGGAAGTGGGGCTGGCTAGAATATGAATCAGGATTAGTCTTTTGTGACGATCACATCTAATCCGTATCGTGCTCGTCACCGGACCCGGTTGCGTACTCGTCGGTAGCTCGCCCTTTTGGGGGCACAAACTGCAATCAAAGCAGGATATTAATACCGCAATTCACCACTGCACTTATTTCACAACCTTAATAAGTGTGCAATTGAATTGCGAACAGCATTTCAATGTCTAGTCCTTACACATGTTGTAGGGAACAGAATCGTTTACGCAGAGAGGGCTGTCTGTGGGCAGGTCACCTGTGCAGTGGGTGTCGCCTTTCAGTCTCCAATGCCAAAATCAACCGAGTTGCACAAAGCCAAGCAGAGGGCATTGAAATTTGCCGCGAAGCCAGGAACTTCAAACTATCTGAAATCTCAACGCCATGGCTTCAGACATCGTCTGCTTTGACTTGGAAAAATATCAATAATCAGAACGAAAGAAAAAAAGTGACAAATAAATGTGCACATTACATCGGAAATCCTCAACGGCTATGAATTTTCGTCACAAAGGACGATAAAACCAAATTCACATAAGCCACCGCCCGCCCAAAAACGTTTCAGAGTATTGGAGAGACCAAGAGAGTGCACACACACACACTCACCCACCCACCCATCCACCCATACTCACGCACCCGAGAGAATTTCAAAACTCGAGAGAGCAAAAAAGAAGAAGTAATAGTCTCTAATATGACATCCTCTTAGACCGGGACAAGTAAGAAAAAAAAAAAAAAAGAAGCACACCCTCAATTTTTCACATTTATTCGCACATTTGTCAAATGCTCTCCTTGCTCGGCTCTCGTGGGGGGGTGGAAGCGAGTTTGTTACATGGACAATATCCTTGACGGATTTCTCCCTTCCGTTTCGGCAGATGTGACGGACTGGCAAGAAGTGAGAAATGGGGTGTCCGCTTGGTGACACACACCACAGTCTGGAGAGCGAGAGACAAAATCAATTGGTTTTGAATTACATTGGTCGATGAGGGTGTACATTTGGTTTAAGAATAACATTCATTTGAGAATGCCAAACCGATTGAAAGCAGCGGTTCTTAGCGAATAATCGCAATGGGATGTGTTGGGAGGGGACTTTTTGATTCTCAAATTATCAAGGGATGTTGTTTGTTCATTATCGATGGTTGTTCTGAATATATCTAACCCATGCCATATTTTTTTTCTTCCAAAGCACTATCTTTTTCTGCCTGCTCGAGAGTCACCACGAAGTCGCCTCTATTCCATGAGTCAGCCTGTGTTAGATTACTCCATCGCTACCCGCCCATTCAAGAGATAAAACATTCATAAGCAGGAACTGACTGTAAAAATTATAAAATTATTGCGACGATGGACAGACATGAGTTCTGATTCTTTGTTCGCTTATCTGCTGTTGTATTGTTTTTTTTTTTCCAAAATGGATAATATGCGAGATCGAAAAACTCATATACAGCCCAGCACATGTGACAGTTGGGTGTGTACATACGGGCGACTGCAGTAAGTGCAGCGAACTGTTTGTTATCCATGTCAGCGATGACGTTAATCACAATTAATTGAGACTAATAAGATATGTAGAGCGAGCAGCGGCGGATAGGCATCAGCGATCTCGAAACAAGCAACCGCATAAAAGCGCAACAGTTCGAGATGTACACGCCAAGGTCATTAGACGGAAATCAACAAGTCACATATGTATGCGTGTGTGTTCTTGTTGTAAAACAGGAAACGGATTCAGGAAGTAGACTCTTTGCTTATCATTTTCAAAGGAGAACCTTCTCATTTTCCTGTGTGATCACAACAGAAAAAGACAAAAATAAACGCTGAAACGAATAATGTATAAATTTTCTACCGAAATGTTACATCATTTCAAGTTCTGAGCCAACCATAGGCCCACTGAAATGGTTCACATCTCATACAAAACCCCCCGCCCCCGCCCCACTCTTGTTAGAGAGAAATCGATCGTACAGCGGGTGGGACCAACTCAATTGCAAATAACTCGCCAACTCCGCCAATTAATCTGTTGATTCTCTTCAACACACAAAAAACATACAATACAAAACAAATAACAAATAAAATACAAAAAAAAAAAAAAAAAACCGAAAGTCAGAGAGCGCAATGACTGCAAAATGTCAAACTACAAATCTAATCAAACTCTCAAGGCGGTACATTCCACAACAACTAGCTATCTGAGAGATCTGTTTCTCCACCCAAAACAAACGTATCACACAGTCATCATCGGGAAGCACAAGATGTAAATGTTGTTTCAGTGGTATTTCTTCAAGAAATCAAGAATTAAGCAAATCTAAAGCAAAAAAAAAATACAACCACAGAAGAAGAAAAAAGAAGAAGAAGACGATGATGATGATGATGAAGGGAGAGTTCATACAGATATGTAATTTCAACTTGCTGTTGCATACCATCAACATACGCCGTTTGGTTGTTTCTGTTCCAAAAGAGCGGAGGGTGTGCTTGAATGTGTGCGTGTGGCTCTATGAATAAACTCATGGTGGCTTTTCTAATCAAAAACCCAACCACTGGTCCAGGAAGGAAATCACAAGACAAAACGAAAAAAAAAAATTTCAAGGTTCCATGAAAGAAGACTTCTATTTGGACACTCTTGAGATGATTTTTAGACACGAGAGAGAGAGAGAGAGAGAGCTAAAAAAAGATAATTTCGTTCTCCAAAGTCTGATGAGATAAAGGGAGAAATTCCTTAAGAATTTTTCTTGTTTGGTGACCTCGCCTGTTTTTTTTTTTCTCATTTTTTTTTTTTTGCTTTTCTGATGAGGTTACCACTATGTATGAATGACCACATAGCCAGTGGTCTCATTTACTCCAACATGACTAGGAAAACTGCAGCAATGTTGTTTTATTTTATTTTTTTTTTTTCATTCCTCCTCTCTTGTCTTTTTCCATCATCTTTCAAACAAGATTCGACATGTTACTTTAAAGGGTTTTTTTTTTGTTTTCAGTTAATCTACACACATTTTTTGTTGAAACTAAAGTCACTTGGCGAGGGAATGGGAAATTGGAGACAAAAAGGGTGGAAACCAGATAAAATTGAGTTTGGTACTAACCTAAAGTGATGGCTTTTCTCTTTGGAGACTTTCCTGATGAACGATGAGACCCGTGAGATTGTTGTAGAGTTTAAACACCGGACAGCATCTTGATGGGTTGAATTTTATTTCTTCTTTTTTTGTTTCAATTAATAACACACACACGTCGATTTAAACACGATTCTAAACATTTTTTTCTTTTTGATTTGGTGGACTTATTCTTTATTATTTTTTATTTTTTTTCCTTTGGAGGGGGGAAGGGTGTTTGAGTTGAATTTGTGAATCTGTGTCTTTTGGAAGTAACTCTCCTCTCTTTATGATGTATGTGTTGGGTTTTCAATTGAAAGTCACTCTCGTGATGTAGGTAGTGGTGTGTGTTTCGTGGGAGGGATGGTGGCACTGACTGAATGGCGGGCGGGGGGACAGGGAAGGGATTTTGGGTGGTTTGTTGGTTCGGGAAGGAGCTGTTATATTCAAAGTATTGTTGCACTTTCTAATTATTGTTGCTTTTGTATTCTGTTTCTGTTTCAGTTGCAGTCTTTTTTTTTTGTTTTTTGTTGCGTTCAATGCGTGTATGTGGTGGGTTTCGTGTGCTCTTTGAAGAGAAGGAGAGAAATGCTATGCGAATGAAATTACATTAAACATTTAGTTTTCATTCATGCATCAGCAATCAGAGTTTATCTTGTTTTATAATCACACATATAGCACACCAGCGACACACACACCCAAAAATGCACAGACGGGCCACAGCCGGAGAGCGAACAAGATGATGTGATCGTGATGATGATGATGATGATGATTCGAGAGAGAGAGAGATTTCTTTCAGAGAGAGAGAGAGTGTGCGTGTGTGTGCGTATGTCAGAGAGACAGAGAGAGAGTTACTAACACAATAAATTAAAACAACAGACAAATTCGATAGTCTTCATCAGAGAGAGAACAAGAAAAAAAAAACACAAAAAAGCACACACGATTAATTTAAACAAAAGAAATTTCTGAAAAAATGGAAAGAAAACAAAAGGAAATTAGAATAATTCGCGACTATTTACAGTAGTTCATTCAAACACACAAAATTTCTGATTCAAAATCAAGACCGAGAGCCAGAGCAAGAGCAAGCAGCCGAAACCGAGTCCGAGTGAGAGAAAGAGGAACAGAATTAAGAAAAAAAAAAAATATGAAAAAAAAAAAACTAAATTCAGGACACACAAAGCACCTCTTCTTCTTCTTGTCGTTTTGAGACGGTGATTACACTTGCATTCCTTGCTTTTTTTTTCGCTCTCTTCAATATTTGATTGAGGCTTTTCGAATATTTTCTGGAGCTCGATAGCGAGGTGGGGGATTTTTCGAGATCAAATTCGGACAACAGAAACGAGAAAAAAACAACACAACGAAATAAAATTTGAAATTATGTGAGAATAAACGAGAACGAGAAAATATTTTTTGAAAAATAATAAAATTTTTCACACACACACCGCTTTCTGGAACACCGTGTGTTTGCAGTTGATAACCGGACTGAGTACTGAATGGTTGACTCGCCTCAGAGATCCAGGAATCGCATGAATCAGTAGAGTAGATGGAGATATGTCCGCTTTTGGGTTTGTCTCTTTTCTTCCTTTTCAGGCTTATGATGGATGCCGAACATCGGACAGTACACACACACACACACTTGCACGGTCGAGCCACACAGAAACAAGGGAGGACGCGACTTGGATACATTCAGTCTCTCTATCGGCTGAAGTGCGAATGCGACAGATGGATGGTATGTTGGCGTGTGTGCGAGTGATGTTGGTTCGCAGTTAAATGGAATTTTTGTCTATTGCCTGGGGTGGTTGAAGGGAGATAACGCTTGACGCTGACGATTGTGCGATATGATGGTCTCTTTTTGGCATTTCGGTTTGTTGTCTTTTTGAACTCAGTCAGGGATGTGTGAGGTTGAAGTGATAAGATTTGCTATTATCAGGCAAACTGGTAAAATTGTATCCACAGGATACTTTTTTATCACTAAAATTGTATGAGGAAACTTCCTAAATGAATACTCGACCATCCATGAGTCCCCACGGCTCGTTTCCTTCTCATTATGCATATTTTTTCTTTCTTTCTTTTAAATGAAACATCAATTTACAGAAAAAAAGATTAAATATATATATTTTATTTAAATCGGTACAGTTTAACAAATTTTTCGTCAGCATATCGTATACTAATACAAGTCCAAACATCTTTCATCGTGTTAATTAATATTTAATAAATCATTGACTTTAATTTTCTTTTTTTTTAAATAAATAATAAATAAATAAATAAACGTTATATATGTATATATATATATAATTATGCGTTTCTGTAATGTATGTGCACATTGCATTCGGCCTTCAGATAAATATTCACTTGTTTTATATATATATATGTATTTTTTTTGTTTATTTGTTTTTTTTTTTTGTTAAATATTATATTCTCAGCGGAGAGTTTAACCTTAAAATATACGGTTATATGCGCTCTATTATATATAAGCTACTCGTATATATATAAATAAAATTTGTTAGATATTATTAAATGATATTTTAGAACGGCATAACAATTTCCTTTCATTTTTTTTTTTTGCTTTTTTGTTTTAAGGTTATGAACAACAACACAAGAGCACAACGATCGAAAGATAACCGGGGAGGGGGAGAGAGAGAGGAGAGAAAAAAATGTTTACTTCGATATGCATATGTCGATGGGTCTGGATGTTTTTTTTTTTAGTGGAATTTAAAAGTCCGAATAGGGCAGGTTAGCGGTTATTTTGGGGCCCACTGGTATCGGGTGATACGGCTCCGGTTGCTTCTTTCCACCCCAACCGCGTGCGGAGACGTTGAAGTTTTGACACTTGTTCATGCTAACCAGCGGGGCGCGAGGGCTACTCGCCTGTGAGCTCTCGTTGCCATAGCCGCCGCCGCCATAGGATGGCTTGTAGTCCTGACTGGTGGCGTACTGCTGGGATGGCGGCCGGGATGAAGTTGGTGTGGTGTAGCTCGAGCCGTAGGATGGGGCCTGGTTGATGGGCGATGCGACTGGATAGGACTGCCTGGGGGCACTGGAGAAGGGAACTGGTGATGCGTTGCGAACTTTGCTGGAGATGGACGGCACGGTGAGGGGGCGTTGATACGTTGGCTGGTAGGCTGGGGTCGGTGATGGGTCGGGATTCTCGAATTTGGCCAACTTTTCGTAGGGCAATGGGGACGGATTGAAGTTGACTGGGGTTGGTTGAGCCGATGGGGGCTGTTGCTGCTGATAGGCATTGGGAGCCCACGACTGCTGCTTGGGTGGCTGGGTACGAGCCAGCGGCTGCGGTGACGACTGCGGCTGATAGAAGGGAGCAGCGAGGGGCTTGTTCAATGGGAAGCCAGCAACTGGTTTGGTCTCCTCGAAGGTCTGGTAAATTGGCTGTGGGTCGTAAAGGGGGAAGTTACCTTTCGATGGGAAGCTACTCGCTGCCGGTGGTGGTGCATAACTCTCCAGCGGTATCTCCCTGGGCACGTAGAGCTCTGGAAAGAGAGGGGAACGTGTCAACATTAGATAGCGAAGATGATGGGGTTGTCTGAACAGAGTGGAGACTACGTGCAGGGGCTGTCCCTGAGTTGGGGGAGTTAGTGGGGTGCTAGGGGGAGACAAAATGAGTATGAGGCCAAAGCATTCGGTGTTAGTAGATGGACACTGCGTTAAGGTCTTGCCTTCTTGGTCGCATTCCTTCTCGGGTTGACGTGGTCTCGCGTCGACGATGTCCTCTGTGACGACCTTGAATTGAGCTTGACCATCGACCTGTGCTACAGGCTTAGTCAGGCAAGTACTGTCGTTGTTGTTGCTCTGTTTCATGTACTCATTGTATTCGTCCAATTTGTGCTGGTTTGCTTCGTGTTCGGTGAGCACTTTGGCCTTCTTGGCGACGGGCTTTACAATGCCCTGACCTTCAGCTGCCAATTTCTCTGCCGCCGACTGCTGTTCGAATGTCGAGATGAGGTCTCTGACCGGGACCTTAACGTAATCCTCTTCGTCTTCTTCTTTGGTGGCGGCGGTGCCGTTGGCGGTCGATGGCTTGACGTCATCCTCTTCTGGGCTGGTCTGAACTTGAGACTTTGTAGCGCCACCGCCGTCATTGGCACTCTCTCGCTTCCCCTCGTCCGGCGGACAGGGTTGCGTCTGCACTTTGGGCTCATACTGTTGGGCACGCTGTTGTGGACTTGGCTCAGAGATAGTCTCGCCTCCCTTCAGGGCGGTGCGAAGCTCCTGAACAGCACTGCCATACGTGAAGAGGCTCTCCTTCGCCTCTGAGACGATCAGTTCCGGAGACCGAGCAAGACAGGTGGTTATCAGATGCTGCTGGGGACTTGGCAACTCCAGTTTTGTCCGCTCCATGAGACGGATTATCTCATCCTCGTCGTGACGCGTCAGATCCTCGCAGGTCTTGGCCGCGTGCGAGACCTGCTGATCGATCTTCGTGAGCACTTCGAGGTGCTCATCGATTGTCTGCATTGAAGCATTAAAAGAAGCAAAAGCTGAAGATGATGATGACGATATAGATACTGATAGATCTGAGTGAATGAAACAATGAGTGATAGATAGAGTTGGCGGTTGCGATGAGATGTGAATGAGGGTGCAAAGTGAAGTGAGAGATAAGAAAGAAAAACTTGGATTAATTGTAGTTTTGCTTGTTTTTTTTTTTTTTTTGCAGAGAAAATGGAAACCGATACGTCAGAGCATAGAGAATGTTGCAGCAGCTGATTTCTCTTGAGCCCACTGATCGGCTTAGGAAGCAACAAAGCTCTCGGAACTAACCTTTGGGCAAGGCAACAGCTGGTGCCTTCCATCCTTGCGGTATGCTCGGCTTGTAGGCCAAGTCACGCTGATTGTTGTAACTGTACGGCTTCGGTGGTGGAGCAGGCGTGGCCGGCTTCTAGAAACATTCAAGCAATGGATAGACATATGTTTTACAGAGTAATTCAAAATCATATTGATCAAAAGCGACAAGTGGATAGTGTGTTAAGGAAAGAAGTGTTAAAACGTATATGAGATATTGTCATACTTGGACTGGTGTCGGTGTAACGGATATTTGTGGAGCCTGTTGATATTCATATGTTCCATACTGTGGATGTTGTCCACCATACAAGTCATACGGGGTGTGTTTGTTTACCTCTTCGAAAGCGTTACTAGCTGAACCGGTCTCCAGGGCAGCCTCCCATGGTGACTTGACGATCTTCAAGCTCGGCTGACTGTACTTGTCTTGAATTTGATCCTGTTGCATATTCAATTGGACCCTATGAATGCCAACGTCTGAGTAGGCTGGCACAAGGCTCGGCGATGTCGGCTTGTACAGCTGATGATCGGGCACGGCACCGGATGGGCTAAGAGTGCCAGCGTTCGATCCATCAACGATCCATTTTTCGGCTTTCCTGCGACGCTTGGCGAAGAGTTCAGCACCTAAGCTCGGTTTGATTATGTATTTGTTTTGTTTTTTTTTTTTTTGATTGAAGTGGAAGATAAATTGATTGGATTAGCGATACGTGACGATACGATACGATAATGAAGTCTCAGTCTCAAGGATGAATGGATAGAACAGAGTAGCTTGTAGAGAGTCAAAGCGAGAAGCGATTAAAGCGCGCTTGTATGAGAAACATGACTTATTTTGAAAAGGATGGGATATGTGCTCAATGATGATAACCTATCAAGACTGTCTTGTTGTTGCCTTAAACTCTCTTTAATTTTTTTTTTCTTTACAGGACACAGAAAGGGATGATAGGATAAGACAGAGAGAGAGAGAGAGAGACAGGTTTTGTGTATGTTTACCTTTGCCTTTGGGAGCATTGAGCGCTGTTACCAGTTCAGCGCACTTATCCGGAGACAGCAATCCCGTCTCACTCAACGGTTCGCGCACCGAGTGCATGTCTCTCACTTGTCCGCGAGGATTCATGACTAACTTCAACGGTAAATTATCATATCGATTATAACCATTCTCCTTGCTCTCCTCATAATAATCCTGAGTGTCCGGTAGACCTAGGATACATTTGGAGGGGGGTTTTTTTTTTTTTTTTGGTTTTGTAAGGAGTTCGGATAAAGATTGCGTACCAAGTGATTGCAACAGAGAAAAAGAAAATACAAAAAAATGTTGGTACGAGGTAGCAAATATACATAAATATACCATCGGCAACGTGTCTAACCTTTACCTGACCCTTCGTGTACCCATTTAACCGAACGCTTCTTACGATTAACATACATTGACTGACCCTTCGACTGTTGATTGCTGATATCGCTCAACGAATGCGATATCCTTCGTGCAAGTGCAACCTGATCCTCCACCGTGGGATGAAGATTTGGCGAGTAAAATGCCGACGATGCATAAAGTTTTCCTGTTAATCAAATTCACGGATTGTTTCGAAAAAAAAAAAAAAAAAGATTTTATTTAAAATATATATGTGCGTGAGTGTGTCTATTTATTTGTCGACAACAAATGGGCGGAGGTTTTCAAATTTGTTGTGGGTTTTTCTTGGTTTCACCAAACATGCACATTCCACATTTTCATTAAATGATACAAATAATAAATCTTAAGGTTCCTTATTCTTTTTAATTACAAATGCTACGGTGTGTGTGTGTGTGGATGTCTATGTGTGTTGGTGTAGAGGAGAAATTTTGTTGTTCACTTGCTTGTTGGGATTTTAATAATAAATAGCCTTCAACTGTGTGTTTCTTAAGTGAGCGAGCGAGCAAGAGACAGAAAGGTGAAAATAAATAAATCTCAATTTGAATAAGATTTAATGTGTACAAGCTCTTCGTATTTTTTTTTTTTTTTTTTGCGATGACCTGTTTTTCATAAATTCATAAATTCATAAATTCCCGTATGTGTGTCCTGCTTCTGGATGCGTTGAGTGATTTAGTTCTGATTTAAAGGATAAATGACTGACGCGCATTTGGAAGAAAAGTGTTCTGAGATGAATTTTGTGTGTTAATAGAGTTAGTTACAAGAAAAAAAAACCAACAACAAATGTGAACAAAAAAACACCAATCACAATCCACAACAACGTTGAAACCTCTGATTCCCATTTGTGTACGAAAAAAAAAAAAATGAATAGAAACTCGACCGTCTTCTAAGGTACTCACGATTCTTTGGTAGAATTTCTTCAACATCCGTAGCTGGTGTGAAAATTTTCTGCAAATCAATTCTTTTCGACATCGTCGACGATGACTCCTGAGATGCAAAGAGAAATACACATTTTTTTTTGTTGGTTTTCTTTCATCCGCTTGCGATGTATTTTTTTTTTTTAGTAAATCAATCAGACCTTGGTTTTTTGCCATATTTGTTTACTTAAATCTGTGAGAAATTCTCTTTTGGCGGGATCGTGGCGATCGCTTGGCTTAAAACCACGTTCCTTTTCAACAACACAATTGCCCATCGATTGTGATTTTTGAATTTGACCGCGATATCTCCCATTTGACGGTATATTTAGAGAACTGACACTTTTTTGCATCATCCTTCTGATCGATTGCACACAAACGAAAGCAAAAACCGAAAATTTTGGACAAGAAAAAAAAAAACCTAAACAAACTTAGAAAACCGCTTCAGAATAAAAAAAAAAAACTATCAGCGTTCGAATTCGATTTCGTACTGACTCGTTTGTTTTTTCTTTTGAAATATTTTTAAACTACTAGGCCATGTGGAGAAACAAAAAATGTAGGTATTCAAACTTCGCGAATAAAGAACAAAAAAAAAAAAAAAAAAAGAGAAAAATTGAGGAAACGCTGCAAACACACGCGATTCAGTAATCTTTTGACGAACGGATTCAATTTGAAAATGCCTTCAATTGCAAACAAACAGAAAAGATCGTCGTTGTGGTTGTTTTGTCTCAGCTTTCGAATCGAATCGAATCTCCGCCAATATTTTATACGTTCAAAGGAGCAAGCATTTTCAAAAATACAACGCGCAACTGGCACGTCAATTGGCAATTCTGGCAATTTAGCACGTTCAAAAGGTGAACAAGACGACATATAGAAGAAAGAGAGGGAATTTTTAAACAAAATTCATTTTTGCCTTATTTTTTTTGAATTAAAATAAAGCAAAAAAAAAAAGAAAAAAGAACAACAACACAGGAAAGTCGGTTTTACGATTACGCCAGCGCACTTTTTTTTTGTTCGGTTCGGTTCGGTTCGGGTGGCACGAGTGTATGCATATGTGTGTATTTGACTTGTCCGTGTGTTGAGGGTATTTCGCAAGTCATTCTTTGAGAAACCAAAAAAGAAAGGAAGATTGATTGAGTTGTTTAAAATATACATATTTTTTTTTTTTGAAATCCCTGAACAACCCTGAAAAATTGGGAACATTTTTCAAGTTTGAAGTTGGACAACATCATATTCTCATATTCTCATATTTTCCATTTGAATTTTCCATTGACGACGTGTGTATTTTTTTAATTTATTGATTTTATTATTTATTCTTTTTTTTTTTTTTTTTGAAGGAAAAAAAAAATGTCCCAGATAGACTAACCTATTATTAAACATGTTGACGATTATGGTGCTATCTGCTAAACGGACAGAATACACATGTATTCGAACTCTGTGTGTCAACGGTTGGGTATTTTTTGTTCGTTTATTTTTCTTTGGTTTTATTTTTAGATGTTTAAATTTTACCTCGAGAGGCGTTTATTGGTCGGCTATGGAAAACAGTAGAAGAAAATTTAAACAAAACCGACGGGAAAAATGACACCGATTGTTTATCTCTTGATATTTGTTTTATTTGTTTCATTGATGAGTAGATTTTGCCCATTTTTGTTTTTTTTTTTTGCAGATGGGTTGCATAACCATCCTTGGCATCGACCTGAAGGTTGTCTCTTCGATCATCCCAGCTGTGTCAGTTCTCTATACAACCGATGGACTTAGTTCAATCAATCAAACACACGCACACAGTTGTTAGCAAAGCGAATTAAGCCCCTACATGGGATGTAATCTAATCTAATAGGTTTAGGCAGTGCTTTAAGCCCCTTTTCCAGTGTTAGGTTTGTATTTATGTACATGTGTCAGTTTTGAATGAAATATGAATTGGTGTACCTCTTTGTTTTCCTTCCAAGTTGGCAAGGACATGCTTCTGTGCTCCTTGGGCAGCGAGAAGTCAGGAGTGTGACTCTCTTGAATTGTTGTCTTACTTGATCGTACCATGCGGAAACGATCGTTTTCCTGTGTGTTTTTTTTTTTTTTTGAAATTAACATGATTTAGGTGTCTTTGTGGGTTTGTCAGTTGGTGCGAGATGATTGCTAGATCAGACAAGAGGGTAGCTCAATGGGTCAAGACCTCAGCCCATCTAAGACTGAAGGTTGAACGCCCAGGACGTCAGTAGCAAGAGGAGATGGCAATCGGCCAGCTTGAGCAGACAGGAAGTCGCAAGCACTCTCATCCAGCTGCACCACAACTTTTGTCAACTCAATGCAGGTTGAGGTAGCTTCATAGATGCACCCAGACTTGGCTGAATCGATTGTGCACAGTTCCAAGGGATGCCCTCTTGTCATTCAGTAGTCAATCATCTCACACCGACTGCCGACTGCTGAGTGGGTAGTACTTGGACTCAATTAACTCAGACTGAGACCATTGACTGCCACACTCGCTCACGCATGCTGTCGACGTTCAGTCAGTCAAAATAGACAACAAAAAATAACTATGCATCATCATCGTCTGTCAAGTGTCAAATTCGGTGACAGATTCGTGAGAAAAAAAAAAAAAAAAAAGAAAACGAAACAAGCAACAAAATAAATTCGAAAGAAACCAACACTCACCTCGACCTCGTAGCTCTCGTTCTTTCGCATATAACCTGTATCCGAGTGAGATTCTTCGGTGGTCGAGGACTTCGATACAATCGGCGGTTGTTGCTGCTGCATCGGCGCTTGCGGCTGATAGTAGTGCGGCACTTGTTGAATCGTAGGCAATTGTTGTTGCTGTCGTTGTTGTTGTTGTTGCTGTTGTTGCTGCTGTTGTTGTAGCTGCTGTTGTTGTTGCATTTGTGTCATGCGGAACTGTTGCTCGAGGAGCTCCTGTTGCTTGCGGCGTAATTGCTGTTGCGCGTAAAGGTCCTGCTGCTGCTGGAGCTGTTGCAGATCCTGTTCCTGTTCGATAACACGATCGATATCCGATATTATTCCCTTTAACGTATTGTTTATATTATCCTGATTATTGTTGAGTGTACTGCTGTTATTAGCTGTTAAATTTGTTATGCTATAAGCAAATTGCTGTTTGCCTACCTGTCGGAGTCTCTGTTGCTGTTGCTGTTGTTGGATGGCATCTGCTGATGGCTGTTGTGGAACCGGTTGAATTGGTGCTGGTGCTGCAACTACGGGTGCAAGAACTGGTTCTGGCACTGGAGCTGGTGCTGCCACTGGTGCTGCCACTGGTGCTGGTGCTGGAGCTGGAGCAACAGCAACTGGAGCAACTGCTTCTGGCGTTGTTTCCTTAGCAACAACTGCTGGTGCATCTACAACCGGTGCTGGTGCTGGAGCTGCCACTGGTGCTGCCACTGGAGCTGGAGCTGCCACTGGTGCTGGTGCTGGTGTGACCTGTTTGGATGACAAATTTATCGATTCAGTTACTTCAGTAATTCGCTCGGTATCAAGTATTGTTTGTGTGACTTGTTTCGTGTCAGTGTTCGTTTCTGTGGGTGGTGTGGTATTTTGTGTCCGAGCCTGTGGTTCGTCTGCAGCCCTATCTTCCTCCTCTTCCTCCTCCTCCTCCTCATCGTCCTCTTCCACTTCAACTTCTTCCTCTACATCGTTCTCCTCAACCACTTCCTCCTTCTTAGCCGGCACAACAGCCTCCTTAACTTCGACCTTCTCTTCGGGTTTCTTAATTTGAACCTGCTCAACCACAACGGGCTCAGACTCAACGCCACCGTCGTCAATTGTGGTGACCTTGGTCTCAGTTGTTATTTGACCATCTGGCTGTGTTGTTGTGGTTATAGTTTTAACAGTTTTCTTTGTAGTCGTTGGCTTTGTCAAGACCACCGTTTCAGTTATCTCAACCTCTTCGCCATCCTCGTCGCCTTCAACGATTTCGATCACCTCCTCCTCCACCTCCTCTTCGTCCTCAACATTCTCCGGCTTAACCTCTGTTGGCTTAGCATCGGAAACGACCTTCTTGGTGACAATCACTTTTGTCGTTACTGTACTCCCGTCACCATCGTCCTCTGGACAGTCCTCAACTGTCACAGTCGTGGTGGTAGCACCGTCGTCTTTGGCTTCCGCTTTTGTTTCACTTTTGATCGTTTTCTTTACGACTCTTGTCGTTGTGGTCTTTGTGGTTGTGCCACCATTTTGTAAAACTTCCTACACATCATTCGTCGTGTTGTGACATACCAGGAGAGGAGTGTTAAGCGGTTTGGAGTTGGACAACAAAGAACAAAAATAAATGAAATAGAAAGGTATACTTGAGTTTCGGATGTCAAATGTGGATATGGTCGCTTAAATAAATGCGAGCGTCGTTTTGTCGTGGCAGAAAGCGGAAAGCTAAGCGAAGCGTTACATCTGTCAAGCGGTGAGGTAGGCGCAATTCAGCCCTTTCCAACACTCCGGTGGAACTAGCTCATGTTCCACTGGGCACGGTTAAGGGCAAGATTATCTAACATTTTCTAGGGTCTCTTAAACGCTCTCCAATCGGGCCAAGCGATGCTCTACCAGGCTAACTCGTAGCAGCGTACGTGCAATATGTAACGCTCACGGTTGCCAGCTCAAAAATTAAAATAATTTTTTCGAAAACCATCAGCATACATACATCCGCACAAAATCGAATGAAAAAGATACAACAAGCTTTTCTTTTCAAAAAAAAAAAAAAAAAGATATAAAAAAAATAAATATTTTTAGCAACTATTTTTAAAAATATATATATACGTTGTCGACGTCTATAACCTATTCCCCCCCCCCTCTCGGCCCCTCATCCACCCCTCTATTTGTTTCGACAGAATTTGCAACGACATCGTCGTGAATGTAGACTCCTCGCCTTACTTTTGGCAAACACTCAACAAAGCGCCAAAAGAATTTTTACTACTCTCCCCAACAACAACACAAAATTTAAATCTAACACATGAATAACAAAGCAAAGCAAGCAAAGCGCAAAATTCAATGCAAACACACAAGTATCTACACAGCGAGGTACGGTATTTAAATCCTGTGCCATAAATATTTATTCTCATCTACAGGATACCGTCGTCATTTTATGAGCGATACTCTGCCTGCGGTTAGTTCATTAAATTTTATACAAAAATGCAAGTGGTCGACGTGGGTTGAGGTGGGTTGGGGTGGGGGGCTGGGGGAGGGCGTTTAGATTAGTTAGCCAAACAGTATGCTACTTGCCTTTAGGTTGGAGATGAAGCGTGGTTCGTAAACGGGCACAATGGTGCAGTGAAATGCGGTCATATGCGAATGACGTGCATTCAGCTCAAGAACAGTCTCATTCAAAGGCAGTCAGGAGAAGCGATCGAATGACCCTCAATCTTGACTTGAAGTCGAGTTACGTCATAACTCGAGATGGAGGCAATATGGTCAATAAATCAGATCATCTTCCAAGAGGATGTGATTATGATCAAATAGTGTTACGCATACGCCCACGAACCACAAATGCCCACTCTCTGCTCGATGAGCGACAACAGGAGAAAATGAAGAAGAGGAACAGCTTTCAAAGAAAACAACCCAAAGGCAGTACACTACTGATACATTTTTTTTTTTGTTTTTTTTTTTTTTTATTTAGGAAATCAATTCATTACAAATTCAACACAATTAAAATGAAACAAAACAGAACAAAAAAAAATAAAGACAAACTAACAAGAAAGCAATCAGTGCAACTGTGTAACGAGCACATTACAAAAATTAAGGACCTTTGCTGTTTTTTTTTTTTGTTTTCCTAAATCGAACACGAGTTTCGAGTGCAGTTGAGTAAATGTGGTGGTGTGGTGGACGGTTTCGTGACTGGGATGGGGTTCAACAAGGCAACAACACAAGGTCACGAGTGCAACAGTGCAAGAGTGTGGTGGTTTTTATTCGTTCAAAAATAAGGACACTTTCTTGTTTACAGTCAGTGGAGAGCTGAGGGAATTAAGGGATGTGTTCGCTGAGATTTCAGAGTTTGCGTGTGTGTGTGTGTGTTTTGACTGGGATTCGGGCATGGAATAGTCTGTGATTCGAGTGAAGGAAGTCGATAGAGCGAAAGAGATCAAAGAGGAGACAGCAACGAGGAGTTTAGAAAATTGAAAGGATGCTCCAGTGGATTCTGATCGGATTTGTAAACACCTGAAGAGTGTGTGCGTGTGTGTGTGTAGGAGTGTAGAAAAAGAAATTTGCCTTCAAGACATTCGGAAAAAAAAAAACAGTAAATTTATTAAACTAATAAAAAAAGCATTCATGGTTGTCGTCCTTTTCTCTTGAATTTTTCTTAGAAATCAGCATCTTCGACGATCTCAATCGATTGAATACTCTTGCTTTGCAGCGACGAACTGGACGAGGACACTATTTGCCTGGTTGATGACGATGAAGAACTCACCGATACCGATGAGACGACCGACTTTTTAATGACCTGCGACGATTCTTGTTCAACACTTTGTTGAATTGACTGCTCCAGAGATTGTTCGAAGTTTTTTGCACTGCTTATCTCTTGCTGCATGGTTCCAGATGCAATTATCTGAAAAAAGGAGGTGTTTTTTTTTTTTGTTTCTTTTCACATTTTTTTTTTTTTTTTCGTTTTTGTTGGTTTATGTTACACGGGGGGGTTTTGTGTTTCTGTTGGATCTTGCTTACTGAATGCTCCTTTGAAACAGGAGTCTGTGCAGTTTTTGTGTGTGACAGAAAAATTCATGCTGGGGACAAACAATTCAAAACATTTAAGTGTTCGTGTCGTTCGTGGGGGTGAGAGTGTGTTCGGTGTGTGTGTGTGTGTGTGTGTACAAGAATCCAACAGTTGGAAATAACATTTAAACGCAACAGCGGATATATACAAGCAAGTAACAACATTCTTTTGGGAGCTTGAAAATATTTACACAGACATTTGAACGAGACGGAAGAACTTGAGGAAAGAACCCTACTGCTCTCCAAGTCGATGACACAGAGGACGAGTTCAAACAATTAATCTTATCTCTCTCGGACAATGGCATATAGCTGTCACTGACTCATCATCGTGCACTGAGTCACAAGAACAAAAGAAATCAATTAGCGAGTGAAACAGGCAAAGATGACTGACATCTGAGTTTGCTTATGCTTTGGTTGGTCGTCTGTGTCATAACATCTAACGATTTGTATACGGAACACCTGTCAAATTGTTACTCATCGGGAGGGTATGTATTTTTTCTTTCCTTGCAGCTCGTCCAGTGGCAGGAAGAGTGTGTGCTGACAGAGGTCGATGGAATTTGAGAAGATTAAAATTACTTGACAGTTATACGCAGAGACACGTAGCATCGTGGATCGAACCTTCAAACGAGAAAAGACCTTCCCCAAGGATTACAGTCTCCTCACAGAAGAAAGACCCCAAGTAAACTCGAAACTCAAAGCAAAATGTGTTAATTCCAAGGCAAAAATCCACAAAAGAAAAAAAAAAAAAAAAAGATAAAACTCTACGCGGTTAAATTCAAGCAGTAGCAAACGTTCGAACGTCCTTTTTCGCTACCAAGAGTGAGATGAGTTGTTTAAATTGCTTCAACGTACCTGTTTTGAACTTTCCGAAACCGAAGTTGAACTTTTCGAAACGCCAGTCTCGGCACCGACTTCAGCTACTTCCATTTTGTCTGGATTTCGATTGTATTCCTTTCAAGACAAAAAGAAAAATCCCCAAATTGTTCGTTTAATCTAAGTTGTGCGTTCACCTGAAAGGAAAGAAAATGTCTATTAAGCGCACAATTTGGACTGGTTTGTAGCTGCCTGCCTTGGCACACACTCTGACCAGGCACTCAATCGGAAACTAACTAATGCCCTGGCAAAGTGCACAAGCACAATCTGGACAAAGCGATGAGAAATGTGTGGTTTTTTTTTTTTTTTTTAGTGAAATGTCAATCAAAATGTGTTCTACTTTTTTTCCCGAGATGGAGAGTATTTAAAAATACCCAAATAGACAGGTGTAATGGATTGCCTCGAAGTTCTACTCCTCTTCCCCCCCCCCCCCCCCTCCTCCCGTCCTCTCTGTGTCTCTGGGGACTGCCGGTTTTTTTTTTGGTTCGCCTGCGTCTCGTTTTGGACCACAAATCCCCTAATGAAAATGAAGTTGCCTAATTGCCTCTCCCCATCGCATGTAGCGTCCTCCAAATCAATCCAAAGCCATAAATATCTGGCATGCACATATCCCTTGTCCAATTATGAAAATTTCAATTTCGAAAAGTGCTTAATTACGTGCGACATTTGTCACTTGTCACGCTAGCGCAAAATGCCGGGTATCAGTTGTTGCTAATTGACTGTTGTATATAAAAATGCCCGCATGCTTGTTAGATAAAATATTTCGTGTGTCGTGCATTTGTTCGTCTTTGCAAAATGAGTCGTATTCGAATTAAAATACCTTTTGTCTCAGTTGCTGCCACGATATAAAAAAAAAAAAAATAAATAAATGACCATAGAATATTTTTTGTTTGGCTTTCCCATGAAACTACAGTTTCGCCGTTGGCATTTTGTCAATCATTTAACGAATACAAATTCTCATCCGTTGATCGGTCGTAAAGATGTTTCGGCTTTGGCTCGTGTTCAGTTTGTCGACAATCGACAATCGACATGAATGCTTTGTTTATCGTAACTGTCGATATGAGGCGGATCGTTGATGTACATTTTGGCAAATACAATATTGCGAATTTTTGCCTTTTTTTTTTATTATCAACAGTCATCCGGTCACCGGTATTTTTTTCTGGCTGCCTTGTTAGTTAGCTGCTTAGCTCATGTTCATGTTGCTAGGGACTGGGAGCGGTTGTCTGACTTTTTTTTTGGCAAGGGACGTCGTCGATGGGCAACAGTATTAGACCAGCTCTGGACCGGGTTATGTAAGTCCCTGGTCTGAGTTTTCCACTTGAGATCTGCAACAGGCGTTGCCTCATGCTTTTCTTTACGCACGTCTTCTCTTGCGTCTCACGACGGTCGGAAATTTCTTCGAATACCCATGACTTCCCTAGAGCCCCCTCGAATTCCCACGACTTCTTGCAAATTTCTCCAAATTACCCAAATATTTACGCCAAAAAAGCGAAACAAACGTCCATCGAATCACTTTATCGATTTTTCCCAGCGGCGCGTTCGGGAGATTTCCAGAACACCCATGCGCATCTATAGCCGTTGTTTACAAATCGAAATGATGTCGAATTCTAGCCTCCCTTCGTGCACATGGTGATGATGTATCTCTGCCGAGAGAGATGTATTTATGTGAATCTTGACGAGGGTGAGAAGTGTGTATATGTACCGAATGGCCGGGTTGCCTTCGTTTGTGTGCCTTTAATACAGGCGAAGGCATGCGCCGGGCAAGTGTTTTTTTGCATGAGCTGGTGTCACAGAGGGGCGTTCATCTAAAAACGAGTGTTGTTGTTGCTGTGTTGTACTCTGGTTTGCAAGAGGGGTCCAGATTAGCTTCGACAATGTTCTATGAGGTGGGGCTCGAAAAGGGGAGAAACATGATTTTTGTGCAGCCAGCTGATTTGATGTGATGCGTGATGAATGACAACCAACCTGTTGGAGGTGGGGGGGAGACATTCGCAAAGTGTGCAGAATGTTAAGGATAACAGAGCACAAGAACCAGAAGCTTGCCGTCATCACTCAAACTTTTGAGAATTAACAAGTAGGAAATGAAGTGAAGTGGAATTCGTGGCTTGCAAGCCTGACATTGATGTCGAATGGAATTCAGAGGCCATGTGTAACTCGATACACTCGCACCAAGACCCAGATGATCCCAGATAAAAGCTCAGAAACTCCGGGAGGACCCCCCTCCCCCAGCGAGCTAGCGATCGCCTCACAGCGTGCGGCAAAGATTATTTTTTCGCACAGAAGAAAAAAAAAACCAATAAAAAACTAACAAACTAATTAGCAGAGTAGAAATTAACCCACCACCTCCCCACCCACACCATACAGTCACGCGTAATAATTTATTGTCACGTTCGACCAAAAAAAAAAAAGAGGAACAAATCTGAACGCATCGCACAGTGTATCCAATTTCATCTGGGTCACTTTGACATTTGGAATCGCAGTAAGAAGAAATGAAAGATGATGAAAGGATCTAATAACTACTCATACTCACCGATGGTAACCACTGTGTGTTTATCTCCGACAAAACGAACGAAAAAAAAAAATACGAAATAAAGAACGGAAGGAAATTACTGACGATCCTGATAACCTATAACCTCTTCACGCACTCCTGTATTTCACCAAAGCTACCACAGATTAAACACTGAAAGATAGGAAAAGAAAAGAATGTCCGTTTTTTTTTTGTTATAAGAAACTCTGAAACACGCACTTTTTTTTTTATCAAATTTTTCGTTTTTTTTTCTTTTTCGTTTAAACTTTACTTATTTATTTGAAATTCAGTCAAGGCAAACCTTTTTATTATTTTGATTCTATTTTTTGTGTTTTTTCCTTGTTTCCCTGAAAGTGTTCTCGACAACAAACTGTTTATTTATGCTTCGATTCGTTAAGCGGTCAACTGTAGACTAATGTTCAGAAATTTGCACTAAAATTTTGACTTAAAATCATGTGTGTGGGCATCGGGAAAACTGTGTGATGTATCTTTTCTGTGCTTTTTTTTTGTTCGTCTATTTTTTGAAAAACGAAAAAAAAAAATACAAAGAAATACCGAAAAAAAAGTGTTTTGCGTTGTCCGTCTGTGTGTGTGCACTGTGCGCGGATGTCTTTAAATTTCGATTTCATTATACTTTGTTGGTTGATTTCTCTAGAGCGGTGTAAAGTTATTTTAAATAAATCCTACCACAGCCGCCGACCAAAACAGTGGTGTGTGCATGTGTGTACGATGAAAAAGGGGGGAGGGGGCATGACACGCAATAGGCAAACGGAACACACTTATGGGCGCGTGCGCATGAAATGGATCAGCAAGTGAATTCTGAAAAGAAGAACATTCAAAAAGAACACACACTCTCAGGAAACCGAAGAAAAATAAATATTTTCCCACCGAATATCATCCCGTGCTCCTCGTGTGCCTACACTTGCTATATGAAATATAATTATATTTATACACTAGCTGCCTTCAGAATGAACAGGGAACTGGAGCAGACATCGTTTCCTATCGATGGTCGAAGGCAATTCGGCAAGGCAAGGCATTTCTACACCGAGGCCAGAGATCATGTCTCGAACTCTTAGAAATTGCATACAAAACTCCACAGAGTCTTGGTAAAATTTCTCGTTGCGTCCCTCATTTTAGTCCCTCACTGTTACTGGGGTGCCGTAAGAATTTCCCGAATAAAAACGTATTTTTAAAATATTTGAACATTTTGTTGTTGTTGTGCCCCGCTGCGTCGTATGGCGAACGCATACACACAATCGCACTCGCGACTAGGAGAATTAGATAAAAACAGATTTCTCTGTTGGTAATGGATCCACATGATGCCATCGGAGGATCCCAGTGCCTTTCTTTCGAGAAGAATACATTCAATTTGGCCGATAAGTGAAATGCCTCATTAACCTGGACAATGGTTGGTGTGCTTGCGATACACAACAACACAGCCGCCTGTGCACTGGGCGAACTAGTATCAATCCATTACTTGTTGCTCTAAAAATACACATTTATAGGCTTCGGATAGCCAAGGGCCGCGTGCGCACACACGCATACACGCAGAGTCCTATGATAGCACACCGAACAACCAGATTCATCGATCGGTTGGAGTGCGAGTAGTACATTTTCTTTTTGTTTTGTTGGCCAAGTGACAATGAATGACGTGTTGTCAGAGTGGTGGATGGTGAGGGGGTAAATGGGGGGGGGGGGAGACCAGGAAAAGTTTTCCTTTTCGACAAACTTGGTCCCCATGACGACTTGCGTAATATATAGGCAAAGTATCTGCGGCATGGTTTCATAATGAAATCGGTGAACGACGAACTCTGTGCTTGTGTTCGAAGGCGATCTGTTTTTTTTTTTTTTCGGCGGTGAAACGATGTGTCTGCCTGCCTGTACATCACTCAAAGCGCCAGGTAAACACCACCTGTTGCACGAGAGCATGGGGTAGTTGGACTGAGCATTTGTTTCCTTTAAATTTTTCGATGACACAGAGATCTAGGCTAGATTTTTGATGACATGCACTTGATGACTTGCTCAAGCTGAGAGCCTCTATAAAAGCATTAAACCCAGAAAATGAAGCGACTCAATTTATTGTCCATTTCAAAACCAATCAGAGTTTATACTCATTTTCAAATCGATCGAAAGTTTAGCTTGTGTATTTTTATCTTTCATTGCTGTTGTTCTTAAATAAAATTCCACGTCATATGGATTTAAATGTGCCCCCAAAGAAGCACACAAGATAGAACAACTTGAAATATCTTTTTGAAAACAATGATTGTTGCTTTTGATAAATTACATTAAGCCTTTTGAAATATCTCTCTTTCAGTGCACACACGCACGCACATACATAATGTGAGACATTTAAGCGTTTTCAATAGGCAGTCACTTTTAGAACGGCCAGCAAAACAACAAAGACACATGCTGACATAAACAAATTTTTAAATAGATACAAATGAAAAGAGATACAAAAAGAATTAGAATAATTTTATTCTATTTTTTTTTGGGATATGCGATATGAAAGAGGAAGCTTTGCGGGGAGGCAGCGAGGGTGCAAACGCAAAGGATTGTTGTTTGCTCATCATTCAGTCAAGGTCAGAGAAGGAAAAGAAAATAGTTAGTCATCGCAAGGGAATTTGCCGGTTGTTTGACCAGCACAGGCACTTCGATCGATCGTTCAAGCGATGATTTCGAAATTTCCAAGAAATCACATTTACCTTGAGAAAGTCATGTGGGACGAGCAGATATTCATTCATGATCTGCTTTTGCTGGGGGGCGAAGATACGTTGATGAACACTCCAACATTCAAGTGGATTGTTGTAGTTATTCGTCCAAAAGCAGGTCTGACACACGCATCCAAGTAAGTCAGTCAGGTTTCGTATCAGTTTTGACACCCTACTTTGTGATTCTCACGAAAGTGTATGGCTGCCCAGACGTCTGATTGAATGGAACAATGATCAGAAACAGACTCGTTTTTGTTGTTGTTTCACTTTAATACACATACAAACATTACATAAATACTGTTACACTTTAAACAGAACACAAACTTCCATGGAATCAAAACGATTTATCTCTTTCTCAAACGTAACAAATAAAAAAAAAAAATCTTAAACTATCTAAAAAAAAAAAATAAAAATATGTGGCTTAACACTTAGAATGTAATACATTTAGATTAATTGTTTATCAGTGGAACCCTTGGTTCGCCTACATATATATTATCTCATACATATATCCTTGTCTCTGTGGGCGTGTGTGTGTGTCTGAATTCACGGACGTTTCCTTTTTGTCTTGTTTGTTTTGCTGGAATGACAGTTTGCTGCTCCGGTCACTAGATAGAGTCGTCCGAGGGCGTAAGACGAGAGTAGATGAAGGGAAGGAAGAAGCAACAATATGATCGTAGATTGGTGAAGGGAAAGGACCATCTGAATCTGGAGGAGGAGGAGGAGGAGGAGGATGATGATGATGATGATTTTGGGGCTAGGAACTAATGTTGCTTTTGCTGTTCGTTCGGCTCCATTGGACGGAATGTCCAATTTCCCTGTCCGTTGAATTCAAGAATGTGAGTGTGGAAGCGCCTGAAAAGAGAAACAAAAGGAGTCACAAATCGATTCGATGGAAGTGACGGGAGTACATACCATAAGGTGGGTCGGTGTGTGATGGTCATTAGGGTGATACCCATGTTTTTGGCAATTTCATAAATGGAGCTCTCGACATCAATCGACACGGCACTGGTGCATTCATCGAGGAGGGCGTACTTGGGCCTGAAAGAAAAAAAAAGAAACAACAAATGTAAGATGAAGACAGCTTGATAGCATGGCGAAGAACAAAGCGTGCTCTTTAAAACGAGGTCTCATTCATTGATCAGCTCCGCCAAAGAAAAAAGTTGGAGCATAAAAATTTTCGAATTTTTCGAGAAAATTTTTCTGAAGTACTAGTCGCCCAGAAATTGTAGCAGGTATCTTTTTGCCAAATTGAATACTTTGACATAGGATTTCTCGGTAACGGGAGGACGTAAGAAAAATGTAATGATAGGCGATTGTAGGGTATGACTTCGTCTTCAAGACGCACATAGCGGATCAACAAAAGTCCCGTTATATGCGTCTTAATTTTTAAAAAAATGTATACTTGTACGATTTTGTACATCATTTTGACTAGCTACTGTTATTGCTTGTATGGAGAATCTGAAGACCGAAGCGTGCCCTTTCAGAAGACGCATCAATCATTGATCTACTCCTTCAAACAAAAAAGTTATGCATGGCTTTAGTTCATGGCACCGGCGAAGGAACTTACTTATGATAGAAGAGCCTTGCGACAGCCATGCGCTGCTTCTCGCCACCCGACAAGATGTCCTTCCAGTCACGCACCACGTCGAATCTATCCCTGCGAATGGAAGGAGATGTAGTCAAACAGTCACAGTTGTCTGATGACGGCTGTGAGCTTACCTCTGAGCGATGTGCTCCAAGCACACCATCTTGAGGATCTCCTTCAGCTGCACCTCGGTTATGCCTTTCTTGACCATGTCCTCCCTTGTGTCGGGATAGATGATCTGGTCGCAGAGGCTGCCAATGGACATGTATGGCCGCTGGGGGATGTAGAACATGCACGGCTTGCCCTCAATGGGGCGAGGAATATGCAGTTCGCCGGCGTATATCGGCCACAGGCCGCTCAGGATGCGGAACAGGCTGGACTTGCCGCAGCCGTTGGGGCCGGTGATCAGGAGGTGCATGCCAGGATCGATGCGGAGTGTCAGGCTGGGCACAACAACGTCACAGTTGGGTGTCACCACTGGCACACCCTGCAACTTGATGGACATGGTCTCGCTGTCGGTGTATATGATCTTGCCCTTCGCCACTGGCCGATCGTTGCGGTATTCCACGATGCCGTTTCCGTCGTTCTGTGGGTCTTGGACGACAGTGGTCTTGCTGTAGATGCCCTGTGCGGTCTCCTCAAAGACCTCCAACATGCCTGCGACTCTGTAGGTGTAACCAGCCAGAGCGACTATTTCCTTGTAGGAAGACATCAGACGCTCAATGGCGTCAGCGGCGGAAATCAGTAGGTTCCTGGCCGTGGTCAAATACTGGGTGCGTTCACTCACCGAGCTGTCGGTGACGTTCATGTCGGTGTTGGAGTCTGTGGGAGGAGAAGGAGAGAATCAGTCATCTGGAGATCACGACGAAGACACTTGAATACGTACCGGCTTTGGGTTTGAGTGTCGAGGTGAGGATCGGTAGTGAGACCATTACCATGCCGGTGCCAGACCACACGTACTTCATGAAGAACTGCTCCAGCATTACGAACCACAAGCGCTGCGTGAAGATTGTGTTCATCTGGTTGACCAGACGGTTGTATGCTTGACGCAGCTGCGATAGCTCCACCTGTTTGGGATGAGGCACAAAAGGTTGGGTCAGAATTGAACGAAAAAAAATCAGACAAGAAATGAAGACGAACCTTGTGTCCCCCGTAGAATGCAATCTCCTCGGCGTTGGTGATGATGCGCGAGTGAATGTGTCTCAAGTAGCCATACCTGTTGGCCTCCTCCGACACCAGCTGGCCGAACTTGGGCGAAACAACGCGTAGGATGTGGGCGGTGAGTGAAATCACGCTAATTGACAGCGCTGGACCTGCTCAGAGGAGAGGGGTTAGATTCAAAAAAGTCCTCACTCGATCAGACCGTCTTACCGGAAAAGATGTTGGCCTTCATCTTCTGCGACGAGCGCATCAAGGCGAAACCAATGAGCATTAGATCAAAGCAGGGCTTGGTCAAGCTGCTGTAGAGATGTGCAATGGAGCTTGCAAATACTGATATGTCCTCGGTTAACCTGGGCAACAGAAACGCTAATTCGGGCACCAAACAAAGGGATTTCACTTACCTATGATCGGCGTTCTCAATGCGTCCGTCTAAGTTCGAAACCCGGTAGTAGTTTTGATTTTTGAAATACAGTCGGTACGAGTGTCTCACCAGCCGTGTCCTGTGGGAACCGAAAAAAAAAAAAAAAAAAAAATGACAGTCCGCAAGGAAGCTGCACACAACACGAGGACTTACCTAAAGGCCAGGGCCAACTTGTTCTCCAAGTAGCGAATCATTGAGTTGATAAATGTGGCCGGTATAGCAATGCCGAACCACTTGAGGAGCATCCACGCGAACTGCTTGACATCCCTGCGGACGATAAACTTAACAATGGCACCCTCCAGAGCTGCCACATAGATGCTGAGGAACGTGCGCGACACCAAGCAGACGGTGTGCACTCCAAGCAGACCGGTTTCGTAGCACAATGGCCGTGGTATCATGATCTTGAGCAGCTGTTGCAGCTGAGCAACAAACTCCCAATTGAGACCGGGCAATACTTCCTTCTTCTTTGACGCCACCAGTAGCTTCTCAGCCTCGGCGAACTTCGAGTCCTCATCGTTCAGGATGTTGGTTGTGCCCTGTTCTCCCTCTTTGTTGCCCTCCGACGACAGCGTGTTGTTGTTCTCCTTGCAGCTGCCGTTCAGCGAGGACTTTTGCTTCTTCGGCGATTTACCATCGCCACCCACCGCCTCGTCGCCACTCGAACCGTATAGATTCTTCTTGATCAGAGGATATGTGAGTTTGAGAGTGTAAGCAAAAATGGCGGCACCGACTAGAGCCTGGCTGAAACCTTGTGTGGTGCCACCGAGTTCTTCGTATTTTTGTACAACTTGGTCATAGTATTTCGATAGGACTGCCATTGTGAAGGTGGATCGTAATGCAGTTGCTGTATGTAACTATTTAGCGTGCGCTAATCCGATGCAGGATTTACACTAGGTTATGATCTTTATCTTCTTCTGTTTCTTTATGTGGTTGTGCTTGATTGAACTGCTGCAGCGGGTGCGGGTATTTGAGCTTTAGTTTTGTGATTTTTCTGATATAAGCATGGTACAGTCTTGATGTCTTCTGAGGATGGAAGTGGCCTGCAAAGAAACAATTGATTAAGTGCCTGTTTCCCCGAATGATGCAGACGAAGGGGACGCAGACTCCACCTAGACGCGCGACTGCGAGAGAATTTCAATGAAAATCAACGGGTGGACCTCGAAATGCAATTTCAAATTTCCCACTCTTGTCGGATGTGTTGCAAAACGACAAGCGCGCTGCATGAACCAGATGCACATCGGGCCAATCTCCGCGAGCCATTAATGGGTACTTCCACTTGGAAACCAAGAAGGCAAAAAAAAAAAAAAAAAAAACGACAACGAAAAACCAACGCAATCGCTGTATGAAGTGTTGCGAAAATTTACAAGCACCGCCAGTGGCCAGTAGCACCTCTCACTGTACTGTGTCCACCACATTTGCCGTCCAAGCCTGGCTCTTGGTCAATTCGTACTTGAGTGTCCCAAATGCGAAGCCATCTGATCCGGCGGATCGTTCGTTGCCGGGCAGATCGGATGAAGGTAATTCTTGTATATCAACTGGATGCAGTGTCGGTCTGTCTGTCTGTCTGGCTGGCTGTGTGTGTGTGTGGAAATTGCGCACGAGTTACTAAATCGGCTCTTGCTTACACATGACAAGTTTTTTTTTTTTCTTCTTCTCGTTGAGAAAGATCACCGAACCGTAGCACCGTCGCCGTCGTCGGATGTACAAGACACAACCCCACGCGAGTCGCGGATTTATCTCTGTGTACGGATGTGTGTATGCCTGTGTGTATGTTTGTAAAAGTTGTTCCTTTCTTTTGGGCTTCGCGATGAGTGCGAGGCACAGGGGTAGACAGGTTTCATAAGTTACACATGCGGTTGCTTGTGGCCGTTGTCGGTTGCCAAAGAGGGTTCTTCGAAGCGCAACTGAGGCACGAACGTGCAAAGTTTCTTCATGGCGTGCTTGATTTTCGCCACACCTTCAGTGGGGAGAGGTGTGAGCACTTTAATGGCCCTTCCTTCGAGATGAAGAAAAAAAACTTGCTAGACAGACTTTGGGATTGCTTCAGAAGATCACCCAGAACCATCTAATTGCTCCAAATGACTGCAATCATCGCTTAAAGACCTACATCCTGCGTCATTCGGTAACGAAGTTAACAACAAATCACGTAATCTCATCACTAGACGGTAGAGACCGTAAATTTTCTCGTTCAAATGTCACAAAAGATCATAGGGTGCAGCGAGAGAAAAAAAACACAAACAAACAAACAAGCCACAAAATATCATCAATTACATTGAGTCAGCGGAATACAGCAATTAACTTACTGACTGACTGACTGACTGGACTAAACGTACTTTGGTCACCACTTATCGCGACGCGTAAACGCAATGTGTTCGATGTGACTTTTGAACCGCAACAAGCGTGCAATTATACTCCACTGTGAACAAACCGATGTGTCTCGCGTTCCAGACGACAATACGAAACTCAGAGGTAGCACCGGATCACAGCACCTGGACGATGGGCGATCAAACTCGACTAGACTCGACCGGACTCGACTCAATGGATGTTTGGCGTGGATTATGAATTATTACTTTTGGTTTTGAGATAAACAAAAAATTTTTTTTATGCGATATGAATAGTTACCGTTAATCGCAAATAGTCTTGAATGGATTTTCCAAAGGTCGACGTGTTGTTTTTTTTTTCCTTTCATTTTTTTTTTCTGCCCATTTGACGCTGTGACGGTGCAGATTTCTAAAGCGGTAGTGTTTGGAGAAATCTTATCGCGATAAGAGGTGACAATCTAAAGAAATTTTCGTACCGTTATCGGTGCATACTGCCGTGCTTAGAAGCAATTAAGTTTGTGGGCTACTTTAAGTGGATTAAGATTTGGGCAGAAAAAAATAAGTAAAGTGGTAAGGCGGGCAGACGAGCCTGGCGTTCGGTCATTGTGAACTCTGGTCAGTTTGCAGTGAGTGCATTTTCCCATTCTGGACATGTGTGATCAATTGTAGCACCTTTCGCCTCATCACATCTCCACAATGCCATGAGTTCATCTCCGCCCCTAACCAGGCTCTCAAATGGCCCACATCAATCCCTTCGTCCCCCTCCTGCGCTTCCCTAACTGCCTGATAGCTGAACTAAATGCCCTCATCTGGGTCTCAGCCGAGCACAGCAAATTAAAACCACATCAACAAGTGGTGTGTAACTCAAATCGATTTGGATTTACTGATTAGCATTGATCGACTCATTAAGATGTGTTTTTTTTCCGTTTCACTCGCCTTACGGCCATAAAACAAGAACAGAAAAAAAAAAACAAAAAATCAAGTGAACTTCAGACCTAAGTTAAGTTCATATCTCAGGGCATTCAACAAGGCGTGTGTGTGTGTGTGTGTGTGTTCCTCAATTAAACAAAAACACAAAAGAACGTAATTCATCACTCTCTTAACCCATGGACCTCATAAACGCGCCGCTTTATTACATCTAACTGCCAGAATTTCATACATAAAGATATTATGACCACGTATCTTGATGGAAGCGAATGGCTACTGGCGGCCTTGTCACGTTGTGTGATTGCATTGGACTTCAGAACGTGTCAAGTCTTCTTGGGCGTTAAAGATTGCTGGAATGTTGTTGCGCAAGTGTGAATTTTTCAAGTGGATTTGATGTTCAAAATGTCTTGAGAGGAAACGAGATGGCGATAGGAAAAGGACGAAGTTCAGGCTATTTTCGCAAACAAAGATTCAAGAGTTAAGCGAAATCTGTTTTGTTGAATCAGTAGGCTTATCTTAAAGATAAGTGTTTGGCCCGTGAGCACTTCGGTACTTCGGAACTTCGGATATGTTGTTGATTCTTTGTTTTTTTTCAATGAGTTCAAGGTTTGCTGCAAGAATGAATGGTTGGCTATAGTGGCTCGGTGCCCATTCAAATCGAGTCTTGATGGAGTGATGGCAGTACGCCCGGGACCGTCGACGATGGAAGGTGTCTGATCGGCTATAGTGACTCGGTGCCCATTCAAATCGAGTCTTGATAGAGTGATGGCAGTACGCCCGGGACCGTCGACGATGGAAGGTGTCTTTAGGCTCAGGTTCCTGGTCTGTGAGATAGACTCAAATGAAGTCCTACAAATGAGGAGAGTCTTCCTATTGGGCCACGATTTTGCAGGACATTCTTTCGTGTTCAGACGTATGTAGCCACGGTTCAGTAGTCTCCCTGGAAGTCTAACATCCGCAAATCTGGTGTGAGGACACTATTCTTATTCGATTTAGAAGCTGTTACCACAATTTGCATTCAAATTTATAGGATCTCCATTCCTTTCTCGCATATAATGCAAGTGAGTTTCTTCAAACTTCCATAATGACTCTCCCAAGTCAGTGCACACTTACTGATTTCCCTTCCTCCACCAATTCAATTCATTTCACGCACTCTGTAACTGCCGCTTGGCATAGAAATCCAATGACCCCGGGCACCAAGAAAGTGGCTGGGTGGGGGCCGACTGATGAGGAGGAGAAGGGGTAGGATGCTACGCGATAACAGATTTAGATCACCCATACCAGAGTCGTGTCTAACACCACTTCCGTGTAGAGTAGCCTTTGGGCCGGGCGCACATGTGCCCGCTTCAAGTGTTCACACGTCTGATAAGTGGCCATTGGGAAATTAGCTGATAATAAAAATTTGGTTTTTTTTTCTTCTTTTTTTTTTTTTGTCGAGTATTTTTATGAATGGCACGGCGGAGTGGTGGTTAATTAATTTGCGGTGTTATTTGTTTCGGTTAATGTAGCATCCGTGACCTGAAATAGGGTCGCGACTGATTTTCTGTCCGTATTTTGGGTGAGGCTTGTTCCAGGGGGGAACAAAAAAAAACCCCCTCCAATCACTTGCCACCTTATCCATTCATCAGAAGCCATATCCATTGGATTGACCAGAAGTCGGGTCTTTCCCACAGAGCAGATAGCCGTCATCCGGTCTGGGGACGACTTATCTTTGTTTGTGACTCTATTTGCAGGGCTAATGGAGGAGGCCACACAATGAGGAGGCGTCTTCTGATTGTGATGCAAACGAGAGTGACATTTACACACATACGTCATCGTGGATGCCTGGATGCAGGTGTAGAGCTTTCTGGACAACTTTTGCGAGCTTCCACGTGGGTGCAGCTGCACAGTTTTCGGGATCGAAACATGCGTAGAGTCCCTCGAGAGATGCATTGACGTCAATATCGAACATCCGCCGCGACAAAGGCCAGCGTTGACCCAATTTCGAATTGCCGACAGCTTTTAAAGAAGCCCTCATGACTGGCATGCAAATCCATAAATACCCCAGCCGCATGACGACGGGCGAGTCATGCACAAACACATGCGACACACTGTCGATTACAACATGTGTATAAATCAACTAAAGAGATACAGTCAATCATCACCATGACCCTCCTCAAGCGCTCGCTGACCTTAAATACATTCAACGCCGCCACCGCCGCCGTTGCCGCTGTTGCCGCCCCCAACTAGGCATTCTGTACTTCTGCCTCTTTCGCTCTCGCAATCCGCGCCTTTGTGCGGGAGTGTGTACGTACTTAGTCAGTCATACACGACACGAGAAAGATACTCCAACGGAATGCATAATCACTTTTTTTTTCTTCTCTCATATAAACTTGAAAAAAAATTAGGTGTACTTACAATCAACCGCAACAACAACAACAACAGCGACGACGACGACGGCACGAACATAAAAGGCAAAGGTGAAGAGAAGGCAAAGAGATGAAGCGAACGAACGAACGAATGTGCTGTGAAATGAGAACAAAAAAGGAGACCAACAACAAAAAGCAGAAACATCCACCACCACACGGACCTTGTTTTCTTTGTTTTCTTTAATAATTTTCGCCTGAAAATTCACCCGTTTGACGACAGTGGGAGGGTGGAAGAGGGAGTATCAGCTGTCGTTTGAGTCCGATAACAAGGTGGTTACAGATTGTTGGACGGTGTGCGGGATGTGGGCGAGGGTATCAAGCATATGTGTGTGACTGAGTGAATGAGGACTGAGTTTGTACTTACTTTTGACAGCATTGACACTTGGGCATATCCAACATGTGTCGAGGACGAGCAGACCAAACCACACAACAACAAGAAAAAAAAAAAAAAAAACTAAAAATTAAAATTAAACAACAAAAAAACGCGTGGAACACCAACAACAATTAAGTGACCCCGCGCCAAACAGCCCGACCTCGAAGGATGGGTTTTTCACCCTTTTTTCAGCTTGTTTTTGTTTCTTAGTTGGGTTATCTTTTTTTTTTATTTGTTTTTTTTTTTTTGTGTGTTCTCTTGGATTCGTAAAGACACTACTTCACATTTTTATCGCTTGATTGAAGCACAACAAATGAGGAGACGAAATGTTCTTAGACGAAACCCCCGCCCGAGGTAAACGACGCGCGACGCGACGATTTAAATGGATTTTAAGGCTTTTTTTTATTCCTTTTTTGTTTTTTTTTTTGTTTGTTTGTCTGCTGTTGATTGGGCTGACTTGCGCCTCTTTCCCCTCGGCTTTTTTTTTTTTTTTTTTGGTTCTCTTTCCAAACAGGTCCTTTCTCAAACTATCAGTGGCAGAGGGAAAAAAATCACGAAACTTCTGAAGCTAAGGAGATTTAAACAAAAAAAAAAAGGAAACAAAAAAAAAATACAAAAATTATGTATGAATTCACTTGGAAAGAGAGAAATGTATGTCAGGTACGACTGAGAGAATAATTACAATTTGAAAACACCACAAACAACAACAACAAAACAACAAGTACCCAGATAGTTACTTGATCGCACTTGCCAACATCAAGTTAGAATACGAAACGAAAAAAAAGAAAAATAATAAAGAAACAAAAATCAAAATCAAATCAACAATATGAACAACAAATGGGAAGGGGGACCGAAGAAAGGTGAACAAAAAAATGTTATGATCAAAACAAAGCAGCAGATAAGCACTTGGTAAGCGGGGTAAGCACGTACGGAAGAAAGACACTTCTAGACTTAATCGTTATGGCGACTGCACTAAAAGAAAATTCGCCATCGTCGGTCGCGCTCTGAGGGAGAATGGAATTAAATTGATACATTTTACAGGCTTTTTTAGAATGAGGGGGTGGGGGTTAGATTGCTTGTACTGGGGATGCGGTATCAAATCGAGGTAGAAAGGTTAAAGCTTTAGAGCGATGTCGACCGATGGGAAGTGTGTGTGCGATTGAAAGAGACGCAGAGACGAGTGGTTTGTGACTTTGCTTTGGTGACAAAGTGCTTGGTTGGAGAGGTTTAAATATTTCCCTAGTTCTCTGGCGGATGCTGAACGTTCAACAGATGGTATTGCCATCGGTGGTGTCCGTATTTTCAGGGGGAAAGTATCTTTTGCCACTTTCACTGAATAATCGTTGGCAGAGTTGAAAGAGTGTGACAGACAGGCGATGGGACACAGTGAAGTTTGCCTTAAAAATCAGCAGAATGTATAACCGAAAGTTTTTGTCTAAGACACGACAAATTCATCCCTCCCCTAGTGAGCATTGAGAAATTTCGAGAAGCTTTTTCAAACGGACGCCATTATGCGTCACAAGGTTCTTTGTTTGAAATTGGTTTTCCATATACAGGTTGATTTGAGTGGAACAAAAAAACGGCGTCGACTGGAGCTACTTCATGGGTGTCCTGCAGTGGCCTGGCCTGTGAGTAGTCCTTTTTAGCGGTGTACGAAGTAATTGATGAAGAGAGCTTATGAAACGGATGCCAAGGGTTCTGACACAAGGTTAAGCCGCGGCTAGCCACTCTCAGAATCGAAATGGCATGCAACTAGCAACAAATCATAGATGGCGGTAAGAACACATTTGTGCATTTTAGCTAAGTTTCGGTGAGTTCTCGAAAAATAGCGATCTCGTGAGTTTTAGCTAAGTTTCGGTGAGTTATCGAAAAGTAGCGATCTAGTGGGTCTCAGCTAAGTTTGTTTTCGTTTCTGGAATCCGTCAAACGATCTCTGAAGATCTCGCGGATTTTAGCTAAGTTTGTGAGAAATTCCAATTCCCTCGAAGGATACTTACCACCAGACCAACAATTTCCTTTCCAAATGAAAACAAAATCAATTTATACTTTTTTTACTGAAGGATCTTTATTGTAATTGTAATTCTTATGAAATAATAAATAAGTACTTATTAAATAGTATAATATATAATATATTATAGATTTTTTTTTTGTTTATTTTTTTTCATCTTTATATAGTACATAAAAGTTTGAGTTTTATGTGTATCTTTCTTTTTCTTCATACTCCATTCCAACTTCTTTCTTTTCTTTTTTTTTTGTGTATCTGTGTTGGTTTGCTATCCTTGTTTTTTGTTTTTTTGTTTTTTTTTTGTTTGTTTAAACATCTGTACCAATTACTAATCTTTTATGTATCTCTCAGAATTTTTCTTCCTCAAAAAAAAATGTTTTCTCTTTTCTTTTCTATATCTTCTTTTGTTTTTTTCTTCTCTTTTTAAATTTTTCTTTTCCTTGTTACATTTATAAATTAAAAAAATGTTGGGGTTCTTTTTTTCTCCTTTTTTTTTATAAGTTATGAAATTAATCGAATATAGTGTAGTTTTGTTGTTTTTTTCTCTTCTTCTTCTTCTCAATCTTTTCTTACACACATTTGTTTTGTTTTGCTTATTTATCTCAGTGTTTGTGTCGGTGTGTATGGGAGAGTGTTTGAAATATATTATTTGTTTGTTTCTTTAATATACACATTTCATTTGTAATTTATTTAAAAAAAAAAACATTTGAGGATACATACGCACACTTGTATGTATTTACATGGTTGTTACTGTTTTGTTTTACAATTTTATGGGTGTTTTCGTACATATATATATATAGCTTCTGTATATTCTTACATTTTTTGTTTGTCTTTAATCTGTGAGGGAAGAAAACAAATGAAGCTTAACAAAAATTTGAGGAAAAAAAATACGCTTTGCATTCTGTTTCGAAGGAGATCAAAAAACAAATAAAGATTGGGTTTTGGACATTTTTGTTTTCTTTTTTTTTCTTTCCACATTTATTCAGTCTGCGGGATTACACTTTGTTTTTTTTTCTGCTCAAAACACTTTTCTATACAAACACTTAACAAAATGTATGTGTTTCTTCTTCTTGTTTCTCTGTGTCCTGTGTGCGCGTGTGTGTGTGTTTTCTTTTGTTTATGAAAATATTCTAAAATTGAATTTACTACTCTTACAAAAACAAAAAAAACATCTGATCATTCTCTTTAAATATTATGTGCAAAATAAATTTGTTTCCTTATGGTTTTTCTCCTTGTTTAAACTCTTATAGTTCGATTTTGTTTTTTTTTTGTTTTCTTGCTGGGTTTTCATTGCACAATTATATATGAATTTTATATACCTAATTAAAATAATTTCTATCTCAGCATAAAGACATTCATTCAACGTTCATTCAAAAATAAAAATGAAAACGGAATTTAAAACAAAACAATCCTACATCTCTTCGTGTGTGTGTTTTTTTTTTCATTTTTTTTTTCGTTAAAAATAAAGGAATTACATTAAACTAACAGTTAGGTATGAATTGCACAAATAAAAATTGCACTTCCGATATTTGTTTTTTCTTCTTCACCTACTCATTAATAGCTACTTTTGTGTAAACAATTTATAAAACAAAAAAAAAGGAAGGAAAACGTGTGATAGTTATACTAGTATTTACTTTAGTTAAACTTAACAAAACATTCCATTAAAAAAAAGGGGGACAAAAATCAAAACAAAAAAATGCATTCATAAATAGATTAGAATGGACTGGAAAGGATCTGAAAAATCCATGGTTCAACACAAACATGGTTTCGACCAATTCGACTCACGATGGTTTCGAGTAACGATTCGTTTTTTTTCCGGTTTTTCTTCGATATTTTTATTTTTATTTTTTTGCTGCGGTTACGTTCCGTGTATCTATCTAAGATTGGTTTCGTGAATTCGGTTGTTCAATTGGGTGGTTATTTTTTTTTTTTGTTTCTTAATTCTGTCCGTAAACGAGGTACTGTTTGTATCTCTTTCAGTTCGTCATCATGTTGAGTTGTTTTACTTAAATTTGTTTGGCTTCGACGGATTCTTTTCGTTTGCTTAGTTATCCTTTATTTTTTTCTCTCTCTGTCTCGTGCTTTTTTCACCCCATTTGAATGTGTCTTGATTGTCTTTGAGGATTAAGGAAACATATCGTGCACATACTTCCGCATTAGGAACGACGTGTCTTTTGTTCATTTCCAGTTCTAGTCTCTTATCATCCTCATCTCTCTTTTTGGTGTTTCAATTTTGACAAAATTTTGAACATTTTTTTTTTCCGAAAGAAAATGATTAGTTATCCTAAACGCGTCTTATTGTATTTATTGCTTATTTGTTGCATTCTAGACGGAACAAATGTCTGGACATCAGATGGGGTACATAAAAGCAGTCGCTTTGAAGAGGGAGGCTGTACAGAATTGAAGTAAAAAAGAAAATCAAAAAAAAAAATGATGCACAGTGGTCCAAGAAGCCTTGAAAGGGGATTTGTATTCTTGACTATGATTTGGTTGAGTCTGACACTGGCTTAGGAGATCCAGGAAGCATCATAGCAGGCATGAATGCCGTCAAAATGGCTCTGATTCGGCCACCTGCAGGCCTTAATGGAATCTTGTCGTATTTTTGCAGATTCTACTGAGCTTGACTTATGACTCTCGGTACGAGGACCATATCACAAAAACATCCTTCTCACTGCTCCCCGGATCACTGTACACAATATGTATGTGTGTTTGTAAAGAAATTTCCGTATAATTTGTTTCCTCCTCGTTTTTGATTGTGTACTTTTGTTTGTTTCAATTTCCCGGACAAATATCTCTCGTATGATGGAAATAAATTTGAATAATTTTTCATTTTCGTTTTTTTTGTTTTTTTTTTTTTTGTTTTCTTGTCGTCGTCAAAGAAAGTATTTCAGTTAGTTCCCTCAGTGCATATTTAACTGCTGTGCTCTAAGTTTTTCTCAATAATATTTGTTTATTTTTGTCGGTTGTCATGATGTTGATCACTATATGGTCGCAATTTCATTTTTTGTTGTTCGTCTTTTTTTTTTTTTCTTATTTTTCTTTCTTTCTTTTTTGTTTGTTTTTTTCATGTCTTTCTCAGCGGGTGTTTTTTTTTAGTTTTTCGCTCGTGGTGTTCTCTTTTTTGGGGTCTCATTTACTAAGTGTAAATATCGGTTGAAGATTGGTACATCTTTTAATACTTATGTAGTTTTTTTTGACGTGTATTTTTTTTTTTAATTATATATATATATTATTTATACTTAAGAGTTAGGTTGAGTGTGTGTGTGTTTTTTTTTAATTATTAACTATGCAAATAACATTGAATGATGCTATAACTACATCGGTTAAAATTTATTAGTTTATTGTTAATGAATTCGATTTTTTTTTTGCTTTCTTTTGTTTTGTTTGTTTGTTTTATTTTTTACATCAAAACAGTCTATATTATAAAGTTGCATTGTTTCTCTATGTGAACAGAGAAATATGCGAAAAAGGTTGACTGCATTGTGGGTAGAGTTTTGGAGTCTCTTTAGCCGAATGTGGGGTGAAATGTGTTTTGAGGGGGACTTTAGCTTGGATAGAGTTGTAGTACAGGTTGGATAAAGTGAACAATATCTGTAGATAAGTGTTTGTTTTTTTTTTTTTTTTTTTTTGTTTTTAAATTACTATAGCTGTAGGAATTCCAAAGTGATTCGCGCAACACACTCTGGAAAGCTTCGAAGCGGCAAAACAGAAATCATATCCGCAAATGGTAGCAGACGTGATTGAAGCTATTTGTGTTTGCATCTCTATGAGTTTGTGGTTTTCTTTAAATATAATCTATTGCTTTTTAATTACGTATGTGTAGGTATACTGTTTTGCTTTGTTCATTATTAGTTATAAAACTATATGCTATTTAGAAAAAGGGAAGAAATCAGATTTCGATGGCTTAGTATTATAAATATTAGTACAATACATATACATATATATATATATATATATTCATATTTGTATATATATATTAATGAAGTTTGTTATTTGTTTCTTTTGTAGAAAAGTATATAGAAGTAAAACCTATATAAAAATGTGGTACAGTGAATATTTTGTTTAACATGGTTATCCTTCAGTTTTGTAAGCTGTCTAAGAGAACCATGCGTTTGGGCTATTGTATTGATTCAAACAAAAAACAAACAAAAATGTGTAACAAATATGCTGTTAAACAGAACAACAAAATTGAGAAAATTAATAATTATTTAGTGAAAACAGTGTAGGTTCCTTATTTATTAATTGCGTATGATTGTGTGTATTGGAGTGAGTGTCATGTCCATTGGGCATGAGTTTTGGGCTATTGCAAATGATTATTTATTACTTATTTGTTGTTGTTTTGGGCTATTTTTTTTTTTCTGTTGTTGTTTGGTTGTTTGCTTTATTTTACTGTCGATGATGATGATGAAAAATTGAAAAAGAAAAATATTCAATAGAAAGTGGTAAATGAAACTAAACTATGTGCTATTGTTGTTGTATTTTTTTTTGTTTTTGGTTTTTTGTTTTTTTTTTTTTTTTTTTTTTTTTTTTATGTTTTATGTAACACACGTACGGTTCCATGTGTGGTTTGGGCTATTGCATTTATTGTTTTCATTTATTTTATTATTTATTTATTCTTCTAATTTCTTCGTGGATTCAAAGTGTGTGATCCACTAAAAATTGAGATAAAAAACTATATACTTTTATTAGAAATAAAAAGAAAAAAAAAATCAATTAAGATAAACAAAAAAAGAACATATATTATGGCTTGTTGTTTTGGTGTATCCTTTATCTGAAAATGCGTTTACTTTGGTATATTTATTGTATACCAGTTGTTTGTTTATTCTGTATGATAGAAGGTTGTCTTGCATTTGCATATTTCTTCTTCATGTTTGGGTCTATTGTTGTTGAGTTTATGTGAATTATTTAGATGTCTCTTATAATAGCATTTAAATATCTTCTATTTTGCTTCGGTTTCTCATCTTTGTAGATTTCTATCAAATGCATTCGCATTGCATTTGCATTCTCTCCTCAATTTGATGCATTTTCATCATTGAGGGCATTTATTTTTTATTTTTGTTTCTGTTTCATTTCTTCACGTTTTGTGGTGCTTTTTTTTTTGTTTTGTTTTTGTTTTATTGAATGTTTATTTATTATCTATTATCTTATGCTAGTGATTAAATAGAAGAATATTAAATAAAATGAAACAAAGAAAAAAAATCTAGCATTTTAAACTATGTACAAACTCAAGGCAATTTCACAGTGATCTACGGATCAATCTACATGCGCTACTTCGATGAACTGAAAAGAAAATAAGAAAAGAGGAAAATAAGAGTAAAAACAAAAATCAAAGCAAAATGCTATTGTACCTATTTGTCTCTACATAGTATACATCTATAAATATTACAATACATTTTTTTAAACACACGTCATATATATAATTAGTATGATCGATTGCCGGGAAATATGTGGCCTTCGTTCATATGTAAGTATTTTAATTTTTTTTTTTTTCATATTTTATTTATTTTTTCATGCATTTCCATTGAATGGGATTAATGCTGTGCTTTTTGTTTGTTACATCTAGTTGAGATATATGTATATAGATACATTTAATTAATAATTACTTTATTATAATATATTTGTATTCATTATTATAAACATGTGATGGGGAGCCAATTGCATCTGAATACTTCCGTACATCCTCTCATCGAGTCTCCGGATGCATAAAAGTATTCAATTGTCATTGGTTTGGCATTTATAAGGACATTTGTTTGGGGGGATCTATTGAAAATTAAATACTTTAATATGTTATCATGTTTTCGATCGAAAAATTGTATATATATTATCTATCTTATGCCAAAAATTGTATATTTTTTCTTCATTGTTCTTCTTTTAGTTTTTTGGTTGCATTATTTTATGCCGAATTGTGTTAACAAAATCCATTTAAATGAAAAATTCGTTCGGTTCATATATATCTATCGTCAAAAATCAAACAAAGGATGCTTAAATGTTTTATTAGATTCTTGTATTATTATTGTTTCATTTGTTTAGGTGTTATTATTCATTTTTCCTTATTATGGTTGTGCTATTATAGAATATATGAATTGCTTTTTATTATCGCTGAGATGGGAGTGGAATTTTGTTTCATTTTTAGATCGAGAGTGTTTTTCGAAATTTTGTAACACCGAATCATGGTCCAAATGTAATCGAAACTTGTATAAATTTTTTGGAATTTCCAATTCATTTCCCATCTCATTTATTTTCAGTGTCATTTCAGTTGATAAACTTTTCTTTTCATTATTATATAAGTTATTTAGCCGAAATATATTGAATTTTGATTTGTCACATCATTTGGGTATATATTGTAGTTGTTTTGCTCTTGGTTGTGTCTTTGAAATTTATGAAAAAATTTCCAGTTCCCTTGCAGCGAGCTCATCGATAGGATGTCAGAGGGATGAGGGCTTTTAAGGAGGGGCCGCCTTGGGAACATACATCACAAACTAAATGTCATTCAATTGGCATTGTGATCAACATATGTGCGTTGGTGAGAGAATCACCGAAATATTTGCGTTTTTTTTTTTTTTTTTGAGATTCTTTAACTTTTCCTTTGGTCTCTTGCATTGTAACCGAAATGAGAAAACAAAAACGACGTTTCGTCTTTTAACTTTGTTTTTTTTTTTGCTTGCGAGAAAAACAAGAAAACGGAGATGTATTCTTGCACAACGTGTTTATGTGTGGTAAGCATTTTCGATAAAAAAAATTCTGAAGTACACTGCACTCTTGATATAGTTTTGGTTTCTTTTTGCACTTGAGGTTTGTTTGTGTTTTTTTTTTTTTTTTTGTATGAGAAAAGAAAGACAAATTTTCCGGGAAAACTGCGGAAAATCTGTGAATGCATTGGCGTGGGAGGTAGCGAGGTAAGTCAACATTCATTCCTTGGCCTCTGACTGGCGGAAAATTCAACCATTGAAAGTCGTTTTGAAACCTCTTGGATGTCGATAAGAAGTGTAGATTTAGAAGCCAGAAATTCGTTGAAACATTCATCAGAGATAAACCAAAAAAATGAAAGACTCGACATGGTTAACCTTCACGCCTTCAAGCATTGCTTTTTTGCCGTTTTGTTTTTATATCCTTTTTGGGTATTTTGAGAAAAAAAAAGGGAACATTTCTATGAAACCGAAAATGTAACGTGTTTGTTTTTAATATTTTCTCATCTTGTGTGACATTTTATATATTTTCTTCTTCATGATCTGTCTCATTACCATTATCTGCTGTTAAATTTGACTAAAATTTTGCTTTTATTTTGAGTTTATTTCTGCTGCTTTTGCTCGTTAGTGGAATTATTTGTTGTTTTGTTTAGTTGAAAAATGAAATCATAATAAAACGCAAGAAAAACATTCTTGAACAAACAAATTTGTAAATTTTTTTTGATTTGTTTGGTTTTTATGTTTTTGTGATTCTAAATTTTGAAAAAAAAATTTTGGTATTCTTCTTTTCTTTTTCGTTTTTTTTTTTTTTTGTTTGTTTTCTTTTGTGATAGGGAGGGGGTGGTTTTCGTCGTTTCGGGTTCATAAGTGTGAATGATTTGTTTTGTATTTCATGAGAGGAAAAAAAAAAAGGGAATTCAAATAAATTTTCGCAAAAAGAATATTCGTGTCTTTGGCGGATGGGGCTGGGGGTGGGGGAGGGGGAGTATGGTGTTTTTTTTTTTTTGTTTCTTCTTATAATCAAACTGCGCACTCCTCTTTCACAGTATCATCATGTATTTGAATATATAAGTTTTGTTTGTCTTACACAACACTACTGGACAAATATTTCGTAGCATGCTTTAAAATCATTCAAATGGCAGAACGAAATTCGAAAAAAATATTTACTATGTCTCTAGATTTTGTCGTGTTGGATGTGTCACTACATCTGTGTGTGTGTGTGTGTGTGTGTAAGTGTACGTGTGGGGGAGGGGTATTTTAGTATATTTAATGGGATCTTTTTCCTGTTTCATTTGTTTTTTCTTTTTTTTGTTTCTTGTTAAATATTTTTCATTCACTCATCACATCGCATTCATCCGTCTGCATTCACACTCATACATATACATGTGTCTGTATATATATATTTTCACACTTTCATCCTCTTCTTTATATATATATATATATATACTATATGGTATCTATCGCTATTTAATGCTGCTATATTTAATAATAAACATTTTTTGTGTAAGTTTTGTGGTGTTTCATTTTTTTCATTTTTGTTTTTTTTGTTCTTCCCCTAAGTAGTTAGTACTTGTTTTGTTGTTGTTCTTCTTGTTGTTGCTGTTGTTGTTATTCATTACTTATACACTAGACACTTAAAGATTAGACTTAATTCATTCTCACACTTTGCACAGTTATTTATTTAATATAATTACTCATCTCATCTTGTGTCGTCCTATCTGTGCTCTTTGCTTTTCTTTTCACCAGTTAAACTAAAATTTCAGTACTAGTATATATTTTTCTGTATTACTTATTGCAGATTATATTAAACTATTTGCTCTCTTTTCTATTATTTTCCCGACCAATGTTGGCTGCCTCCCACCACCCCCCAACCATTCACAAATGGGTTCTACAACTTGGGGGTGGGTTTACATGCTTCGCAGTGGATGAGCGACGTTCAACGTGAGTGGATTCGATGGTGTTTGCTTGAGGCAGAAGGAAAAATCTGATTGAAAATTGCACTAGTTGGATTTTAACTTTATGTGGAGATGCAAAAACCCGTTGCCCGTCTGCTGGAATGGGGATTACATTTGCAAAACAATCGAGGGTTTCTTGCAGAAACCTCGTATCTCCCCACGCCTCAGTGGAGCCTGACAGTGCTTCGTAGAGCACCTCGTCTACCCTGAACGCATTTTCGCATCTCTACCAACTTCTGTCTGACTTGGTCAACACTCTTCGACCGCAATATCAATCGCAGAACGCACTCACACGGACTCCCTTGAACAAATGCATGAAGTCGTAGACAATTCTGACTCATTTTTGCTCTGATTCAAGCAACCACACGCCATTCAGAGAGCATCTCGAATCGAAGTCACGAAGCCGCCGCCACCATCTACTGGGGTCGGAATTTAAGGTGCGTCCTCTTTCTTTTTCAAATTATTTACAAGAACCTTTCGTCATCTGGTATTTACACATAAATTTCTGCGACAAATGAAAGCAAATAAACAGAGTCGCCTAACATAAATTTTTCAAAAAAAAATTCAAGTTTTTCTGAACGCCTTCGTTTTGTTCGCTTAGAGTGGTGCCCCATTGGCATACACGCTCTCGTCGTCTAACGCTCAGAAGAAACTGAAATCTCATGGATTGGTGTTGTGCTGCTGCTGCTGTTGTTGGCTGACGGCCGCCGCTGCGGCAGCTACTACCCCATTGCTACCGGCGGCTGTTAAAAAATTCAAGGCTCTTGCATCGTTGTGCAGGCGTAGGGCTTGCTCTAGGCGATGCTCCTGCATGCGGATGGCTTCACTTAAATCTGGACTCACCTGGGATTGATGCTGCTGCTGTTGCTGCTGGGAGGACTGCTGCTGCTGCGAGAGGCTGTTGCTATTGCCAGGCGTCTGAGATTGAGGCGGATGCTGCTGTTGTGACTGCGTGATGCTGGAGCTGTTGTTGGCCGCATTGCTGAGGGAGTTGTTGCTGCCAGAGTTGTTGCCGCCTTGAACCGAGCCGCCCGCGCCTGAATTGCCGAAACCACCCACGGAGCCGTTGTTTAGGCGGCTGTTTGTTGAGAGGTCATTGTTGACGGAGACGTTGCCGTTATTGCTCGATGCTGCCACAGAGACCGCCAGCCGGATGGCTGCCTCGGCCTGCGAGCGGAGGATCGCCTCGGCCTGCTGCATGCGTAACGCTGTTTCCGGTGAGTTCTGCTGGTGGTGGTGCTGGTGGTGATGGTGGTGGCCCCCTTGGATAGGGTCGACGCCCATGCTAGAACGCATCATTGAGTCGGCCGCCATTGAGACGCGCATCGCGTTCATTGCCGCGACAGCGGTGGCCGCTGTGTCCGCATTACTTAGCGCCGACGGGGAGGACGATATCACAGGCCCGTTTCCCGCCCCCGATTGGCAATTCGCACCGAGACCCGCACTGCCGCCGCTCACGTTCACATTGCCCGTCACCGAGTTGACACTGTTCACCTGTTGATTCATGCGCATGGCTGCTGCCAGGTTGACGACGGCCGCTTGCACTGCTGCGCCAGCGCTTGTCGAGTCCACTATGGCGCCGGGGGAACCCAGCCCACCGGGCACAACGCCGCCACCACCGCCCGACTGCGAGACGATCCCCGCCGCAGCAGCTGCCATCAACGACATGCGGTTCGCGTGCAAGTCATCCACGCCATACTGCGAGTGCAGGTGGTTGCCATGGCTCGACCGCAGGATATCACTCAACTTGCTGCTGCAGTTGTTATTGTTATTGTTAAGAAGACCAGAGCCTGGATCGGATCCGGCGGACGAAAGTCTTCCGTTCGAGGAACATTCTGAGTTCGCGGACGGTGAAGGGCACATTGAGTTCGAGCCGCCGCCACCGCCATCGCCGCTGCCTGGACCGCCAATTGGCAGCAGTCCAGAACTAGAAGCGGACACGGCCAACGTAGCTGCTAGGATAGAGTCGCGTTCACGACGTTCCGCTGCCGCTCGCGACAGCACGTACTGAGCGGCGAACTGATGCTTTGGATCCATCCGCATGTGCTCCATGTGCGTCAACAGACCTAAGCGCAAAAAAAAAAAAAAACGAGGGAAGACCAAAGGTTGACGATTAAACGAAAAAGGAGACGCGCAAGGACTTACCATTTTCATGTGTGAACACCGCCTGACATACTGAACACGGCCACATCCGCAAGCTGGTGGTGAGTTGCGACGTTTCCGGATGGCATGCCAAATGCTTCCGCAACGATCCCTCGTTCACATAGTGCTTACCGCAAACTGGACACGGATGGTTGGCGGTGCGACGCTTCGCTAGGTAGGGATCAGTGGATTGTAAACAAGCCGTGCCAAGATTCTCAGCGAAGGGATATGTTTTTTTAATACCAAATGAGCATGGTTTCGCATTGGCAATGGTTGGCGAGGTGGATGGTTGCGGTGGGAATTGTGAATGTTGCGATGGGGGTGGCGGTGATGAATTTGATGGATTAATGATTTCATTTTTGAACGGAAAATCGGGGCAAAATGGATTCGGGACAAAATTGTGTAATGAAAGTGTTATTGGGGGAGCAGGAGCGAGAGAAGAGAGAGAGAGAACAAATTGTTTATGGTTAATGCAAGGAGCCACTTTGATTTCTTTGAAAAAAAAAATAAAACAAAATGCTAAAACTGTGATGTGATGATGGCTGATGGTCAGCAAACGGACCCAGTTAGTTGTGTTAACAGAAAATGAAAAAAATAAATAGTTCATTTCGAAATTGATACTTACTAGCTGCACCAGACGCGTTCGGATCCTTGTGCGCGTGTTTCATGTGCTCCATTAGTGCTTCGCCGCCCAAAAACAATTTGTGGCAAATGGGGCAGGAGGTCGCGTTGGGGCCGCCGATAAGTGCCGCATGCTGCTGCAAGACACCAAGATGCAGCTGTAGCTCCTGCATTTTTTGTGTGTTTGTGTGGATTTTTTTTCATTTTTTTTTTATGATTGACAAGAGTTTTTTGGTTTTTTTGTTTTTTTTTTAATCGTTGAGATGTTTTTTTTTTTTGATTTGATTTGTGAAATAGTAAATGAGATTGTTTTTTTTTTATGTAACCAGGCACCAGGTAGTAAGCAATAAAAAAATGATTGGGTTGGGAATTTTTAATTAAAAATAAATTAAGTCGTTTTTTTTTTGATTTTTTTAATGTAGAGTAGAGTTTAAGTAAATTTTGAAGAAAAATAACTAAAAAATGTGTTATTTAAAAGAGAAACTAAGTAAAAACAAACAAGAAAGAAACGCACTGAATGCGGAGCGTAATTGGGCACGTTGACTGCGCGAAGAATTGCATGGAAACTTTATCGAAACGAAACGACGACGATGACTTGCCTCCATTTAAATTCCATTCAAGTCCTCACGGGGGGTTTTTTTTTGTTTCTTTTTTCCTTTCTTTCTCCCACCTGACGACACCTACTACTCGCAGTTGCCCCTTCAGTGTGGATCCAGGACGACACGACACTGTCCACATACATTTTAATTAGTGTCAAGTGGTGCACGCCCCGCTCCAGAGCGAGAATCCTTTCGAAGTGTTATACATGGAGGAATCTTGAAAAACTCTCATTAGCCGGGGGGAGGACTGAAAGGACTGAAAGGACTGAAAGGACTCCTCCGTACCGCAGTGTCATCCTTGAGAGACTCTCTAGAGCGGTCGCCCATTTTTCAGGTGGACTCCTGTGATTGTTTTGTTGATGAAACTTTTTTGCCATCCCTCTGCTGACGGAATTCTTTCTCGTTAAGCACTTTTTGCTGTCGTTTTTAATTTGAAGGACATGGTCACCCTTTTTTTTCTTTGCATGGCTAGTAGAAGGGAAACTGATTGCAACTGGTGAGGAGAGGGTGGGTGCAGTTGTGGTAAGTTTAAGCGGGGGTGTCCACTGGAATCTTGTGAGAAGCAGTTGACTTGGGCGAGGTATGCTTGGAGCAGACATCCTCTTGTGGTTCATCCGCATCTCGAGCTAGTCATCGGGCAGTCTTAAAGCTCAGCTTGGTCAGTGGAATACAGCCTCTTTAAGTGCATGTCCTGCCGACGCCACCTATCGAGGAGGCAACAGCAGTTGTGCAACTTGCTTCAAGCAGGGGTTGTAAGAGTCGCTGAAACTTTTCATGAAACTCCTTCAGGGGTTGAAGGCAGGACATGGAAAGCTTATGGTTGGGACATTTGCTAATACAGCGCGATGCTTTTGAACTTTTGAACCAGAGGGACGATTGCAAAATTGACTCAGTTTTTTCTAAACGAATGACAAGTCATCTTGTACCAGAACAGTGCCTCCAATCCTCAGTCGTCAAGGTCCACCCTAACCTCACTCAACAGTAAGCGACAATTTAAGTAAAACTTTAAGGTACGTACACCCTTGTCGTGCGGCCACTTGTGGTGTCCCCAGTGATCGCCCGCCACGGTAGCACACGCAAACAAATGCTAAACTCAGCCACTTCACCTTAATTACACTGAACCGAAATCAGTGTGAAGCGATTTGTTGTTTCTTCGTTTTTTCTTCTTTTTTTAATTACTCCTTGGCGTGTTTCGCAATCATTAAGGACGAACGAATGAACAGAAGAAAAGAAAGGAAGAGAAAAAAAAAACGCCACAAGAGTCCAACAATTGAACGAAAACAAAAGAAACACCGGCCACCCAGGGACTTATCCCTTTCGATGCTTTTCAGTTTCTTTTTTTGTTCCTGGTTAACCCCTGGTGTATTCTTTTCCGCGTTAAGTGGAGCAACAAGTGAATCCTTCGGCAAAACAAAAATTAATCCCTTCTCGGTGAAAAGGTGTACGGACCCTCCTGGCTGTGTGCCGTGTCTGTCACCCATCATCGCGCCGCACCGTCAAATTAAAGGATATTGGAGAGCTTCAACCGCCTCCATCTCCTGTTCAATCTCCCGGGGTACGATTTTTTTGTTTTGTTTGTTTGCCTCCTGTGCCATGTTGTACATTTAATATCCGTTTTAATAATCCTAAAGGCTTGGGCACAACAGAAGGGGATCCATTATTTCAATTTATCAATGGCAACGTGAAGCACTTCTGGTTCGACGAGGACGACGACAATGACGAGTTGGAGGATTGGATTTGTCCTGGAAATTACCTGTTATCATGAGAGATTCAGGTTAAAAGAGTTTCCACGCCGAATGGGTCAACAAAAGCCGTCGTCGCCGGCGCTTTCACCCCTTTCTCCAGAACAATACGTAAATGGTCAAGCGGACGATGCTGGACAAAGACGAGAAAGGACCCCCACCCTGTGTGTCTGATAAAAATTGAAGCAGACTTCTGCCAGACAGACAGACAATCGTCGCGGTAATATTCATACCCGAGTGCGAGGGTGTGGGATGTAATGGACACAATGCCAGGAAATGAGGAGAGAACAGAGCAAAAAAAAGCAAATATAAAGATAATCGCAATCGACTCTCATCCTCTGGTGAGTGTCCTTAGATTTGTTGTGATTATTTTGAGTCCCTCCGTCTTTTTTTTTCCGCAAAAAATGATTACAATTATTTTCGTTTTTAAGTGGATGATGACAGCAGAAAGGGTTGTCTCCCAACGGGAGGGCTGACGAGGCGGTAGATGGATGATGAGTCCTGGCAAACTTGAAGTTGGGCAATTTTTGTGAGTACGCGAGGGTTTTGTGGTTTTCTTTTTATGATTTTATGAGTTGGCAAAGTTTTTTTTCTCTTTTTGTGTTTTATGAGACGTCGTTTGTCTGGGGGTGGCAGAGGGTTGAGATGGTTGAGATGGTTGAGGCTTTAAGCGAAGTGAAGGAATTTCTTTTAAATTTACGGCGAGCACGGAAGTAAGACGGACGGTGGGGTGCTGTCGTCTCAGACCAGTTGAGACGCAAACTCTGTTCGATGACAGACATATAGGGTGGAGGTCATGCCAATGCTGATTGCCAGTGACTGGATCAGTGACTTAGAACGTCGTCACATTGTGGACGTCGTGGGCTATTATCGACTGGGGATAGTGATGAACAATTGCCACAATTAGTGACGCACTTCACTGGAGCTAAACCGAAACCGAAAACGCCTCGAGAAAAATAAAAAACATGTACATTCTTTGTTCTTAGCGACTTTAGAGCACTTAGTGCGCAGTCCTCCTCCCTGTAAAATGCTGGTCTGAGACAGAGTGACTCAGTGTACGCTTGACCGACGACAGGTATGGTGGGGCAGACGCCTGCGGCTATACGGCAACGTCCTCCAGTTGCCACCTGAAGCGGAAAAGCACCACCTTCTGTTCATTTTTTTTTTTTTTTTTTACTTTTTTTCTCTTCTCATTTTGTTCTTCTTTCTTTTACTTCCTCTTCCAATGCGATTGTAGTCCGCCTAACTGAAGTAGGCACCGAGGCTGATTCTATTGAAAGCCACACACACGAAACTCACAGTTCGCCGGCCGCCTCAACGAATGCGATGCGAAGGTGAACACGAACACATGTCCATATGCCAGTGTGTTGCTTTGTTGCCGTGTGTGTGTAGAGCAAACCCTTGTTACGGTGGCAAATATAATTTATCTTGACACACCCCCTGACGGTGTTTTTTTTCTCATTTTTTTTTTGTTCGTTCCCCCTTAGCCAACCAGTCACACAGGCAGACAGTCCGTGAGCCGGCACACAATACGTACGAGCATTTCGAATGCCACCAGAGGATGGTGGATGACGCTAGGCATCCATTTTGGAAAGCCTCCCGACCTTACGAACGCACACTCGTCCGTGACGGAGGAAACAAAATAAGGAAAAAAAATAACGCAAATGAGAGAAAATCGATTAAGAAAATTATGAAAAAAAAAGGAAGCAAGTTAAGAGTAAGAAGTAGAAGTAGAAAAAGAAGAAGAAGAAGATGGAGTGTTCTAGAAAAGATGGAACTGACCTTAGAGGTGTGCGTCCGTAGACTTGATTCCGTTGCAAAGCCTTTGCCGCAAATGTTGCAGTGGAAAGGACGATTTTTAGCACGCTCAACTTGAGCGTCGTGATTCCTCAGATGCTGTTGCAGATTCGACAGTTGAATGAAGGCTCGTCCACAGTCTGGTAAATGGCACTTGTAGGGTCGTTCACCTGTAAGAAAAGAAAAAACACAAGAAACGTACGTTAGGCATGTGCACGAATTGAAAGGAGACGATTAGGGATGATGAGGTAGGATATGGGGAGGACCTTTGGACCTTTGGAGGTCTCAAGCGACAGAACCCAGCAAGACATCGAACACATCGCCCAGGAGAGGCTTTAATTGAATTCAACACCACCACCCATGGCCATGTTCTTCCTTTGCCTTTTTTTTTTTTTGAACATTTTCCGCGAAAAAAAAAATGTATACAGAAACTCCGACAAAAATGAGAACAATGCAACTATTGTCAGCATTCGCGAGTGTTTCCGCTGTGCGAGGCGAACATAATGCCGTGTCCCTTCACGCCACGAAAAACCAGTTTAAGGATCAAGGAAAGGTCAACGACAAAAAAATGCGCCACCGCCCAAAGCTGCCAGGGATTCAATCAGGTGTGAATATGAATGAAATAAAATAGACAGAAAAAAAAAGCAAATCATTCGCGAGAGAGTACATTGCGTAAATTGAATGCAAACTGAAGAGCTAATGAGCCTGAAAGAGGACAGAGCAAAAAATAAGTGCGCGAAAATACCAGTTATCAGCAAGGACATTCATTTCCTCATTCCGAGTGTTCACAGAGAGCTGATGTGTTGTGTGCGTCTATAAGTCGTCGTCCTTTCATTCCGATGTTTTTGTTCTTCATTCCATTGACTAATTGAATATTTTTCTTTCATCCCCAACCCTTCCCAGTGAGGTCGTGTCCGCGTCCGCGTCCGTTTCCAGTGAGTGTGCAAATTCACAAAATCAAACATTTTAATTTCAAAACTAAAGGATGTGACAGCACACAGACACAAAGCGGAGTGGGAAAAGAAGAATTTTATCAGGACTTGTCACTGCATCTAGGATTATTCCATTAGGAGCAAGCTGCTTGAGGACCGGCACCAGCACAAGGGATGCCGTCCGGCAGACACACAGCCAGATGATTATGACACACAAACACACACACCCCCGCAAAGAGGGAGGGAGTAAAGTAATTTTATTTAATTTTTTATTCAATCCCTGTTTGTCTTGACAGTTGTATGTCCATATCCGTATTCGTGTCCTTGCCTCTGCGAGGCACTTATGATTTTTTAATAATTTTTTGTCAGTCCTTACTGCACAAAGGACTCGAAATGAGACAACGACGAAGAGGAGCCACCAGCAGTCATCAGCAGTCAGACGTAGAGCGACTTTTTAGCGAATCAAAATTAGTGTCCTGATAGAATTGTGATTGTGAATCATAATGAGAGTCCTTTTTGCTTAATTGCAGGACGCGACAGTTGAGTGTATACAAATTTGAAGAGATCGAGAAACAAATTAGTCGCGAGTCATGAAAAGGAAATTGCACTGATGGCAAGGACCTTGCCATTGATTTTTTCATTTGTGCTGTTTCAAGCTGAACAATATTGGGGCATCTTTAAAGCTCGTTAAGTAGGTCGTTGTGAGTGGAAAAGTGATGGATTCGATTTGCGTGGCGCCCCTGCATTATCCTTGTGTGTAACCTTTGATTGCTGCTTATATCGGAAACTCTCCTTTACTGAGAAAGAAAATGTGGTTAAGGTGATGATCCTGAAAAGGACCTTTGATGTGTGTGGTTCTGACATGTGCGTTGACATTTTGTTGAAGGCGTCTAGCAACTGCGGTGTCGAACAGATTGGAACTGCTGACACCAGCAGATATGCCTCCATTTAATTTGAACAAAATAATCGAATGCTGAAAAGAACACATACGGCCAATAGACGGTGGCAATTATCTCGAGAATGGTGCGATTTTGGCTTCTTTGCCCAATGTTTATTACAAATTTGCGCCAGATGAAAAGACGCTTCTTTAGAGCCATCAACCATGTCGCTACGACCAATAGGTCAAAAGTTAGTTCAAAATAGTGTCGAAAAATCATCCGAAGAAGAGACCTGAAGTAGTTTTAATTGGTAAATCGGCTATATCTCGGTGACGACTGGGTTATTTCAGATGCGGTTTGTTGCGTTGGATTAAGCACACAAAGACGCTTCTTTTGTGCTTCAAATCATGCCATTACGGCCAGAAAAAAAAATGTCGGAGAAAGTGACCTGAAACGGTTGACCTAAGGTGGTTTATTTTACAAAATCGGTTATATCTCCGAGACGGTTTGCTTGATTTAGATGCGGTTGGTTGCTAAAGATTCAGCATGAAAATACGCTTCTTTAGAGCTATCATTCATGCCACTACGGTCAGTAGAAAGTATGGGAAAATGTTGGAGAAAGTGACCTGAAATGCTGGAAAATCGAAAAAATGCACGATTTCACGGCAAAAAATGCCTTCAATTGTGAATCCCAGCCGTCTACTTTTTCCGCTGCGAGGTGACAAATTTTTCAAAATCGATTTTTTCCCAAATTTGACCGGGTTTTGGATGAAAATCGAGTGAAGCGGACTGAAAGTTAGGATACCTGCTGCTTTTTCTGCGTTTCTGCTGGCCTGGTATTTCAGATGGATTTTTTCTATGAAATAGGGTTTTTGGTTTTGGGTGGAATGTGGGGTGGCTTGCGTATGAAAGGCTTGATTTTGTTGAATTATGGTGGCCGGGCGAGTCAAACTGAAAATTAGTGACTTACTTACCCTGACCTGACGTGATCCTGAAAAGGACCGCTAGTGTTTGTTTTTGTTTACATTTAGGTTGACTTTATTTGTTGAAGGCTTCTACCATCTACTGGATCAAGCAGATTGCAACTGCTCGTCCAGTGGATGTGCCCACGTTTGATATTTGATATTTGCTTCTTTAGAGCCATAAACCATGCCGATACGACCAATAGTTGAAAAGTTAGTAAAAAATAGTGTCTAAAAATCGTCCGAAGAAGCGACCTGAAGTAGTTTTAATTGGTAAATTGGCCATATCTCGGAAATGGCTCGGTCGTTTGAGATGCGGTTTGTTGCGTTCGATTCAGCACGCTTCTTTTGTGCTCCAAATCATGCCGATACGACCAGTAGAAAGTAGGAAAAAATGTCGGAGAAGGTCACCGGAAATGGTTGACCTGAAGTGTTTTTTTTTACAAAATTGACCATATCTCCGAGACGGTTCGCTCGATTTGATTGCTTCGGGTCTCGTTGGATTCAGCATGGAAACACGCTTCTTGCGAGCCATAAAACATGCAGTTACGACCAGTAGAAAGTAGGGAAAAATGCTGCAGAAAGTGACCATAAAATGCTGAATTATACAAAATGGGCCGTATCTCGAAAACTAAGCGTTTTTCGGGGTTGCAAATGATCTCTTACGCCATTTTGCGGATATAACCGCGTTGCAAAGACGCTTCTTTAGAGCCATAAACCATGCCGATACGACCAATAGGTCAAAAGTTAGTAAAAAATAGTGTCTAAAAATCGTCCGAAGAAGCGACCTGAAGTAGTTTTAATTGGTAAATTGGCCATATCTCGGAAATGGCTCGGTCGTTTAAGATGCGGTTTGTTGCGTTCGATTCAGCACGCAAGGACGCTTCTTTTGTGCTCCAAATCATGCCGATACGACCAGTAGAAAGTAGGAAAAAATGTCGGAGAAGGTCACCGGAAATGGTTGACCTGAAGTGGTTTTTTTTACAAAATTGACCATATCTCCGAGACGGTTTGCTCGATTTGAATGCTTCGGGTCTCGTTGGATTCAGCATGGAAACACGCTTCTTGCGAGCCATAAAACATGCAGTTACGACCAGTAGAAAGTAGGGAAAATGCTGCAGAAGGTGACCATAAAATGCTGAATTATACAAAATGGGCCGTATCTCGAAAACTAAGCGTTTTTCGGGGTTGCAAATGATCTCTTACGCCATTTTGCGGATATAACCGCGTTGCAAAGACGCTTCTTTAGAGCCATAAACCATGCCGATACGACCAATAGGTCAAAAGTTAGTAAAAAATAGTGTCTAAAAATCGTCCGAAGAAGCGACCTGAAGTAGTTTTAATTGGTAAATTGGCCATATCTCGGAAATGGCTCGGTCGTTTGAGATGCGGTTTGTTGCGTTCGATTCAGCACGCAAGGACGCTTCTTTTGTGCTCCAAATCATGCCTATACGACCAGCAGAAAGTAGGAAAAAATGTCGGAGAAGGTCACCGGAAATGGTTGACCTGAAGTGGTTTTTTTTACAAAATTGACCATATCTCCGAGACGGTTCGCTCGATTTGAGTGCTTCGGGTCTCGTTGGATTCAGCATGGAAACACGCTTCTTGCGAGCCATAAAACATGCAGTTACGACCAGTAGAAAGTAGGGAAAAATGCTGCAGAAAGTGACCATAAAATGCTGAATTATACAAAATGGGCCGTATCTCGAAAACTAAGCGTTTTTCGTGGTTGCAAATGATCTCTTACGCCATTTTGCGGATATAACCGCGTTGCAAAGACGCTTCTTTAGAGCCATAAACCATGCCGATACGACCAATAGGTCAAAAGTTAGTAAAAAATAGTGTCTAAAAATCGTCCGAAGAAGCGACCTGAAGTAGTTTTAATTGGTAAATTGACCATATCTCAGAAATGGCTCGGTCGTTTGAGATGCGGTTTGTTGCGTTCAATTCAGCACGCAAGGACGCTTCTTTTGTGCTCCAAATCATGCCGATACGACCAGTAGAAAGTAGGAAAAAATGTCGGAGAAGGTCACCGGAAATGGTTGACCTGAAGTGGTTTTTTTTTACAAAATTGACCATATCTCCGAGACGGTTCGCTCGATTTGATTGCTTCGGGTCTCGTTGGATTCAGCATGGAAACACGCTTCTTGCGAGCTATAAAACATGCAGTTACGACCAGTAGAAAGTAGGGAAAAATGCTGGAGAAAGTGACCATAAAATGCTGAATTATACAAAATGGGCCGTATCTCGAAAACTAAGCGTTTTTCGGGGTTGCAAATGATCTCTTACGCCATTTTGCGGATATAACCGCGTTGCAAAGACGCTTCTTTAGAGCCATAAACCATGCCGATACGACCAATAGGTCAAAAGTTAGTAAAAAATAGTGTCTAAAAATCGTCCGAAGAAGCGACCTGAAGTAGTTTTAATTGGTAAATTGGCCATATCTCGGAAATGGCTCTGTCGTTTGAGATGCGGTTTGTTGCGTTCGATTCAGCACGCAAGGACGCTTCTTTTGTGCTCCAAATCATGCCGATACGACCAGTAGAAAGTAGGAAAAAATGTCGGAGAAGGTCACCGGAAATGATTGACCTGAAGTGGTTTATTTTACAAAATTGACCATATCTCGGAGACGGTTTGCTCGATTTGAATGCTTCGGGTCTCGTTGGATTCAGCATGGAAACACGCTTCTTGCGAGCCATAAAACATGCAGTTACGACCAGTAGAAAGTAGGGAAAAATGCTGCAGAAAGTGACCATAAAATGCTGAATTATACAAAATGGGCCGTATCTCGAAAACTAAGCGTTTTTCGGGGTTGCAAATGATCTCTTACGCCATTTTGCGGATATAACCGCGTTGCAAAGACGCTTCTTTAGAGCCATAAACCATGCCGATACGACCAATAGGTCAAAAGTTAGTAAAAAATAGTGTCTAAAAATCGTCCGAAGAAGCGACCTGAAGTAGTTTTAATTGGTAAATTGGCCATATCTCGGAAATGGCTCGGTCGTTTAAGATGCGGTTTGTTGCGTTCGATTCAGCACGCAAGGACGCTTCTTTTGTGCTCCAAATCATGCCGATACGACCAGTAGAAAGTAGGAAAAAATGTCGGAGAAGGTCACCGGAAATGGTTGACCTGAAGTGGTTTTTTTTACAAAATTGACCATATCTCCGAGACGGTTTGCTCGATTTGAATGCTTCGGGTCTCGTTGGATTCAGCATGGAAACACGCTTCTTGCGAGCCATAAAACATGCAGTTACGACCAGTAGAAAGTAGGGAAAATGCTGCAGAAGGTGACCATAAAATGCTGAATTATACAAAATGGGCCGTATCTCGAAAACTAAGCGTTTTTCGGGGTTGCAAATGATCTCTTACGCCATTTTGCGGATATAACCGCGTTGCAAAGACGCTTCTTTAGAGCCATAAACCATGCCGATACGACCAATAGGTCAAAAGTTAGTAAAAAATAGTGTCTAAAAATCGTCCGAAGAAGCGACCTGAAGTAGTTTTAATTGGTAAATTGGCCATATCTCGGAAATGGCTCGGTCGTTTGAGATGCGGTTTGTTGCGTTCGATTCAGCACGCAAGGACGCTTCTTTTGTGCTCCAAATCATGCCTATACGACCAGCAGAAAGTAGGAAAAAATGTCGGAGAAGGTCACCGGAAATGGTTGACCTGAAGTGGTTTTTTTTACAAAATTGACCATATCTCCGAGTCGATTTGAGTGCTTCGGGTCTCGTTGGATTCAGCATGGAAACACGCTTCTTGCGAGCCATAAAACATGCAGTTACGACCAGTAGAAAGTAGGGAAAAATGCTGCAGAAAGTGACCATAAAATGCTGAATTATACAAAATGGGCCGTATCTCGAAAACTAAGCGTTTTTCGTGGTTGCAAATGATCTCTTACGCCATTTTGCGGATATAACCGCGTTGCAAAGACGCTTCTTTAGAGCCATAAACCATGCCGATACGACCAATAGGTCAAAAGTTAGTAAAAAATAGTGTCTAAAAATCGTCCGAAGAAGCGACCTGAAGTAGTTTTAATTGGTAAATTGACCATATCTCAGAAATGGCTCGGTCGTTTGAGATGCGGTTTGTTGCGTTCAATTCAGCACGCAAGGACGCTTCTTTTGTGCTCCAAATCATGCCGATACGACCAGTAGAAAGTAGGAAAAAATGTCGGAGAAGGTCACCGGAAATGGTTGACCTGAAGTGGTTTTTTTTTACAAAATTGACCATATCTCCGAGACGGTTCGCTCGATTTGATTGCTTCGGGTCTCGTTGGATTCAGCATGGAAACACGCTTCTTGCGAGCTATAAAACATGCAGTTACGACCAGTAGAAAGTAGGGAAAAATGCTGGAGAAAGTGACCATAAAATGCTGAATTATACAAAATGGGCCGTATCTCGAAAACTAAGCGTTTTTCGGGGTTGCAAATGATCTCTTACGCCATTTTGCGGATATAACCGCGTTGCAAAGACGCTTCTTTAGAGCCATAAACCATGCCGATACGACCAATAGGTCAAAAGTTAGTAAAAAATAGTGTCTAAAAATCGTCCGAAGAAGCGACCTGAAGTAGTTTTAATTGGTAAATTGGCCATATCTCGGAAATGGCTCTGTCGTTTGAGATGCGGTTTGTTGCGTTCGATTCAGCACGCAAGGACGCTTCTTTTGTGCTCCAAATCATGCCGATACGACCAGTAGAAAGTAGGAAAAAATGTCGGAGAAGGTCACCGGAAATGATTGACCTGAAGTGGTTTATTTTACAAAATTGACCATATCTCGGAGACGGTTTGCTCGATTTGAATGCTTCGGGTCTCGTTGGATTCAGCATGGAAACACGCTTCTTGCGAGCCATAAAACATGCAGTTACGACCAGTAGAAAGTAGGGAAAAATGCTGGAGAAAGTGACCATAAAATGCTGAATTATACAAAATGGGCCGTATCTCGAAAACTAAGCGTTTTTCGGGGTTGCAAATGATCTCTTACGCCATTTTGCGGATATAACCGCGTTGCAAAGACGCTTCTTTAGAGCCATAAACCATGCCGATACGACCAATAGGTCAAAAGTTAGTAAAAAATAGTGTCTAAAAATCGTCCGAAGAAGCGACCTGAAGTAGTTTTAATTGGTAAATTGGCCATATCTCGGAAATGGCTCGGTCGTTTGAGATGCGGTTTGTTGCGTTCGATTTAGCACGCAAGGACGCTTCTTTTGTGCTTCAAATCATGCCGATACGACCAGTAGAAAGTAGGAAAAAATGTCGGAGAAGGTCACCGGAAATGATTGACCTGAAGTGGTTTATTTTACAAAATTGACCATATCTCGGAGACGGTTTGCTCGATTTGAATGCTTCGGGTCTCGTTGGATTCAGCATGGAAACACGCTTCTTGCGAGCCATAAAACATGCAGTTACGACCAGTAGAAAGTAGGGAAAAATGCTGGAGAAAGTGACCATAAAATGCTGAATTATACAAAATGGGCCGTATCTCGAAAACTAAGCGTTTTTCGGGGTTGCAAATGATCTCTTACGCCATTTTGCGGATATAACCGCGTTGCAAAGACGCTTCTTTAGAGCCATAAACCATGCCGATACGACCAATAGGTCAAAAGTTAGTAAAAAATAGTGTCTAAAAATCGTCCGAAGAAGCGACCTGAAGTAGTTTTAATTGGTAAATTGGCCATATCTCGGAAATGGCTCGGTCGTTTGAGATGCGGTTTGTTGCGTTCGATTCAGCACGCAAGGACGCTTCTTTTGTGCTTCAAATCATGCCGATACGACCAGTAGAAAGTAGGAAAAAATGTCGGAGAAGGTCACCGGAAATGATTGACCTGAAGTGGTTTATTTTACAAAATTGACCATATCTCGGAGACGGTTTGCTCGATTTGAATGCTTCGGGTCTCGTTGGATTCAGCATGGAAACACGCTTCTTGCGAGCCATAAAACATGCAGTTACGACCAGTAGAAAGTAGGGAAAAATGCTGGAGAAAGTGACCATAAAATGCTGAATTATACAAAATGGGCCGTATCTCGAAAACTAAGCGTTTTTCGGGGTTGCAAATGATCTCTTACGCCATTTTGCGGATATAACCGCGTTGCAAAGACGCTTCTTTAGAGCCATAAACCATGCCGATACGACCAATAGGTCAAAAGTTAGTAAAAAATAGTGTCTAAAAATCGTCCGAAGAAGCGACCTGAAGTAGTTTTAATTGGTAAATTGGCCATATCTCGGAAATGGCTCGGTCGTTTGAGATGCGGTTTGTTGCGTTCGATTCAGCACGCAAGGACGCTTCTTTTGTGCTTCAAATCATGCCGATACGACCAGTAGAAAGTAGGAAAAAATGTCGGAGAAGGTCACCGGAAATGATTGACCTGAAGTGGTTTATTTTACAAAATTGACCATATCTCGGAGACGGTTTGCTCGATTTGAATGCTTCGGGTCTCGTTGGATTCAGCATGGAAACACGCTTCTTGCGAGCCATAAAACATGCAGTTACGACCAGTAGAAAGTAGGGAAAAATGCTGGAGAAAGTGACCATAAAATGCTGAATTATACAAAATGGGCCGTATCTCGAAAACTAAGCGTTTTTCGGGGTTGCAAATGATCTCTTACGCCATTTTGCGGATATAACCGCGTTGCAAAGACGCTTCTTTAGAGCCATAAACCATGCCGATACGACCAATAGGTCAAAAGTTAGTAAAAAATAGTGTCTAAAAATCGTCCGAAGAAGCGACCTGAAGTAGTTTTAATTGGTAAATTGGCCATATCTCAGAAATGGCTCGGTCGTTTGAGATGCGGTTTGTTGCGTTCGATTCAGCACGCAAGGACGCTTCTTTTGTGCTTCAAATCATGCCGATACGACCAGTAGAAAGTAGGAAAAAATGTCGGAGAAGGTCACCGGAAATGATTGACCTGAAGTGGTTTATTTTACAAAATTGACCATATCTCGGAGACGGTTTGCTCGATTTGAATGCTTCGGGTCTCGTTGGATTCAGCATGGAAACACGCTTCTTGCGAGCCATAAAACATGCAGTTACGACCAGTAGAAAGTAGGGAAAAATGCTGGAGAAAGTGACCATAAAATGCTGAATTATACAAAATGGGCCGTATCTCGAAAACTAAGCGTTTTTCGGGGTTGCAAATGATCTCTTACGCCATTTTGCGGATATAACCGCGTTGCAAAGACGCTTCTTTAGAGCCATAAACCATGCCGATACGACCAATAGGTCAAAAGTTAGTAAAAAATAGTGTCTAAAAATCGTCCGAAGAAGCGACCTGAAGTAGTTTTAATTGGTAAATTGGCCATATCTCGGAAATGGCTCGGTCGTTTGAGATGCGGTTTGTTGCGTTCGATTCAGCACGCAAGGACGCTTCTTTTGTGCTTCAAATCATGCCGATACGACCAGTAGAAAGTAGGAAAAAATGTCGGAGAAGGTCACCGGAAATGATTGACCTGAAGTGGTTTATTTTACAAAATTGACCATATCTCGGAGACGGTTTGCTCGATTTGAATGCTTCGGGTCTCGTTGGATTCAGCATGGAAACACGCTTCTTGCGAGCCATAAAACATGCAGTTACGACCAGTAGAAAGTAGGGAAAAATGCTGGAGAAAGTGACCATAAAATGCTGAATTATACAAAATGGGCCGTATCTCGAAAACTAAGCGTTTTTCGGGGTTGCAAATGATCTCTTACGCCATTTTGCGGATATAACCGCGTTGCAAAGACGCTTCTTTAGAGCCATAAACCATGCCGATACGACCAATAGGTCAAAAGTTAGTAAAAAATAGTGTCTAAAAATCGTCCGAAGAAGCGACCTGAAGTAGTTTTAATTGGTAAATTGGCCATATCTCGGAAATGGCTCGGTCGTTTGAGATGCGGTTTGTTGCGTTCGATTCAGCACGCAAGGACGCTTCTTTTGTGCTTCAAATCATGCCGATACGACCAGTAGAAAGTAGGAAAAAATGTCGGAGAAGGTCACCGGAAATGATTGACCTGAAGTGGTTTATTTTACAAAATTGACCATATCTCGGAGACGGTTTGCTCGATTTGAATGCTTCGGGTCTCGTTGGATTCAGCATGGAAACACGCTTCTTGCGAGCCATAAAACATGCAGTTACGACCAGTAGAAAGTAGGGAAAAATGCTGGAGAAAGTGACCATAAAATGCTGAATTATACAAAATGGGCCGTATCTCGAAAACTAAGCGTTTTTCGGGGTTGCAAATGATCTCTTACGCCATTTTGCGGATATAACCGCGTTGCAAAGACGCTTCTTTAGAGCCATAAACCATGCCGATACGACCAATAGGTCAAAAGTTAGTAAAAAATAGTGTCTAAAAATCGTCCGAAGAAGCGACCTGAAGTAGTTTTAATTGGTAAATTGGCCATATCTCGGAAATGGCTCGGTCGTTTGAGATGCGGTTTGTTGCGTTCGATTCAGCACGCAAGGACGCTTCTTTTGTGCTTCAAATCATGCCGATACGACCAGTAGAAAGTAGGAAAAAATGTCGGAGAAGGTCACCGGAAATGATTGACCTGAAGTGGTTTATTTTACAAAATTGACCATATCTCGGAGACGGTTTGCTCGATTTGAATGCTTCGGGTCTCGTTGGATTCAGCATGGAAACACGCTTCTTGCGAGCCATAAAACATGCAGTTACGACCAGTAGAAAGTAGGGAAAAATGCTGGAGAAAGTGACCATAAAATGCTGAATTATACAAAATGGGCCGTATCTCGAAAACTAAGCGTTTTTCGGGGTTGCAAATGATCTCTTACGCCATTTTGCGGATATAACCGCGTTGCAAAGACGCTTCTTTAGAGCCATAAACCATGCCGATACGACCAATAGGTCAAAAGTTAGTAAAAAATAGTGTCTAAAAATCGTCCGAAGAAGCGACCTGAAGTAATTTTAATTGGTAAATTGGCCATATCTCGGAAATGGCTCGGTCGTTTGAGATGCGGTTTGTTGCGTTCGATTCAGCACGCAAGGACGCTTCTTTTGTGCTTCAAATCATGCCGATACGACCAGTAGAAAGTAGGAAAAAATGTCGGAGAAGGTCACCGGAAATGATTGACCTGAAGTGGTTTATTTTACAAAATTGACCATATCTCGGAGACGGTTTGCTCGATTTGAATGCTTCGGGTCTCGTTGGATTCAGCATGGAAACACGCTTCTTGCGAGCCATAAAACATGCAGTTACGACCAGTAGAAAGTAGGGAAAAATGCTGGAGAAAGTGACCATAAAATGCTGAATTATACAAAATGGGCCGTATCTCGAAAACTAAGCGTTTTTCGGGGTTGCAAATGATCTCTTACGCCATTTTGCGGATATAACCGCGTTGCAAAGACGCTTCTTTAGAGCCATAAACCATGCCGATACGACCAATAGGTCAAAAGTTAGTAAAAAATAGTGTCTAAAAATCGTCCGAAGAAGCGACCTGAAGTAGTTTTAATTGGTAAATTGGCCATATCTCGGAAATGGCTCGGTCGTTTGAGATGCGGTTTGTTGCGTTCGATTCAGCACGCAAGGACGCTTCTTTTGTGCTTCAAATCATGCCGATACGACCAGTAGAAAGTAGGAAAAAATGTCGGAGAAGGTCACCGGAAATGATTGACCTGAAGTGGTTTATTTTACAAAATTGACCATATCTCGGAGACGGTTTGCTCGATTTGAATGCTTCGGGTCTCGTTGGATTCAGCATGGAAACACGCTTCTTGCGAGCCATAAAACATGCAGTTACGACCAGTAGAAAGTAGGGAAAAATGCTGGAGAAAGTGACCATAAAATGCTGAATTATACAAAATGGGCCGTATCTCGAAAACTAAGCGTTTTTCGGGGTTGCAAATGATCTCTTACGCCATTTTGCGGATATAACCGCGTTGCAAAGACGCTTCTTTAGAGCCATAAACCATGCCGATACGACCAATAGGTCAAAAGTTAGTAAAAAATAGTGTCTAAAAATCGTCCGAAGAAGCGACCTGAAGTAGTTTTAATTGGTAAATTGGCCATATCTCGGAAATGGCTCGGTCGTTTGAGATGCGGTTTGTTGCGTTCGATTCAGCACGCAAGGACGCTTCTTTTGTGCTTCAAATCATGCCGATACGACCAGTAGAAAGTAGGAAAAAATGTCGGAGAAGGTCACCGGAAATGATTGACCTGAAGTGGTTTATTTTACAAAATTGACCATATCTCGGAGACGGTTTTGCTCGATTTGAATGCTTCGGGTCTCGTTGGATTCAGCATGGAAACACTCTTCTTGCGAGCCATAAAACATGCAGTTACGACCAGTAGAAAGTAGGGAAAAATGCTGGAGAAAGTGACCATAAAATGCTGAATTATACAAAATGGGCCGTATCTCGAAAACTAAGCGTTTTTCGGGGTTGCAAATGATCTCTTACGCCATTTTGCGGATATAACCGCGTTGCAAAGACGCTTCTTTAGAGCCATAAACCATGCCGATACGACCAATAGGTCAAAAGTTAGTAAAAAATAGTGTCTAAAAATCGTCCGAAGAAGCGACCTGAAGTAGTTTTAATTGGTAAATTGGCCATATCTCGGAAATGGCTCGGTCGTTTGAGATGCGGTTTGTTGCGTTCGATTCAGCACGCAAGGACGCTTCTTTTGTGCTTCAAATCATGCCGATACGACCAGTAGAAAGTAGGAAAAAATGTCGGAGAAGGTCACCGGAAATGATTGACCTGAAGTGGTTTATTTTACAAAATTGACCATATCTCGGAGACGGTTTGCTCGATTTGAATGCTTCGGGTCTCGTTGGATTCAGCATGGAAACACGCTTCTTGCGAGCCATAAAACATGCAGTTACGACCAGTAGAAAGTAGGGAAAAATGCTGGAGAAAGTGACCATAAAATGCTGAATTATACAAAATGGGCCGTATCTCGAAAACTAAGCGTTTTTCGGGGTTGCAAATGATCTCTTACGCCATTTTGCGGATATAACCGCGTTGCAAAGACGCTTCTTTAGAGCCATAAACCATGCCGATACGACCAATAGGTCAAAAGTTAGTAAAAAATAGTGTCTAAAAATCGTCCGAAGAAGCGACCTGAAGTAGTTTTAATTGGTAAATTGGCCATATCTCGGAAATGGCTCGGTCGTTTGAGATGCGGTTTGTTGCGTTCGATTCAGCACGCAAGGACGCTTCTTTTGTGCTTCAAATCATGCCGATACGACCAGTAGAAAGTAGGAAAAAATGTCGGAGAAGGTCACCGGAAATGATTGACCTGAAGTGGTTTATTTTACAAAATTGACCATATCTCGGAGACGGTTTGCTCGATTTGAATGCTTCGGGTCTCGTTGGATTCAGCATGGAAACACGCTTCTTGCGAGCCATAAAACATGCAGTTACGACCAGTAGAAAGTAGGGAAAAATGCTGGAGAAAGTGACCATAAAATGCTGAATTATACAAAATGGGCCGTATCTCGAAAACTAAGCGTTTTTCGGGGTTGCAAATGATCTCTTACGCCATTTTGCGGATATAACCGCGTTGCAAAGACGCTTCTTTAGAGCCATAAACCATGCCGATACGACCAATAGGTCAAAAGTTAGTAAAAAATAGTGTCTAAAAATCGTCCGAAGAAGCGACCTGAAGTAGTTTTAATTGGTAAATTGGCCATATCTCGGAAATGGCTCAGTCGTTTGAGATGCGGTTTGTTGCGTTCGATTCAGCACGCAAGGACGCTTCTTTTGTGCTTCAAATCATGCCGATACGACCAGTAGAAAGTAGGAAAAAATGTCGGAGAAGGTCACCGGAAATGATTGACCTGAAGTGGTTTATTTTACAAAATTGACCATATCTCGGAGACGGTTTGCTCGATTTGAATGCTTCGGGTCTCGTTGGATTCAGCATGGAAACACGCTTCTTGCGAGCCATAAAACATGCAGTTACGACCAGTAGAAAGTAGGGAAAAATGCTGCAGAAAGTGACCATAAAATGCTGAATTATACAAAATGGGCCGTATCTCGAAAACTAAGCGTTTTTCGGGGTTGCAAATGATCTCTTACGCCATTTTGCGGATATAACCGCGTTGCAAAGACGCTTCTTTAGAGCCATAAACCATGCCGATACGACCAATAGGTCAAAAGTTAGTAAAAAATAGTGTCTAAAAATCGTCCGAAGAAGCGACCTGAAGTAGTTTTAATTGGTAAATTGGCCATATCTCGGAAATGGCTCTGTCGTTTGAGATGCGGTTTGTTGCGTTCGATTCAGCACGCAAGGACGCTTCTTTTGTGCTTCAAATCATGCCGATACGACCAGTAGAAAGTAGGAAAAAATGTCGGAGAAGGTCACCGGAAATGATTGACCTGAAGTGGTTTATTTTACAAAATTGACCATATCTCGGAGACGGTTTGCTCGATTTGAATGCTTCGGGTCTCGTTGGATTCAGCATGGAAACACGCTTCTTGCGAGCCATAAAACATGCAGTTACGACCAGTAGAAAGTAGGGAAAAATGCTGCAGAAAGTGACCATAAAATGCTGAATTATACAAAATGGGCCGTATCTCGAAAACTAAGCGTTTTTCGGGGTTGCAAATGATCTCTTACGCCATTTTGCGGATATAACCGCGTTGCAAAGACGCTTCTTTAGAGCCATAAACCATGCCGATACGACCAATAGGTCAAAAGTTAGTAAAAAATAGTGTCTAAAAATCGTCCGAAGAAGCGACCTGAAGTAGTTTTAATTGGTAAATTGGCCATATCTCGGAAATGGCTCTGTCGTTTGAGATGCGGTTTGTTGCGTTCGATTCAGCACGCAAGGACGCTTCTTTTGTGCTTCAAATCATGCCGATACGACCAGTAGAAAGTAGGAAAAAATGTCGGAGAAGGTCACCGGAAATGATTGACCTGAAGTGGTTTATTTTACAAAATTGACCATATCTCGGAGACGGTTTGCTCGATTTGAATGCTTCGGGTCTCGTTGGATTCAGCATGGAAACACGCTTCTTGCGAGCCATAAAACATGCAGTTACGACCAGTAGAAAGTAGGGAAAAATGCTGCAGAAAGTGACCATAAAATGCTGAATTATACAAAATGGGCCGTATCTCGAAAACTAAGCGTTTTTCGGGGTTGCAAATGATCTCTTACGCCATTTTGCGGATATAACCGCGTTGCAAAGACGCTTCTTTAGAGCCATAAACCATGCCGATACGACCAATAGGTCAAAAGTTAGTAAAAAATAGTGTCTAAAAATCGTCCGAAGAAGCGACCTGAAGTAGTTTTAATTGGTAAATTGGCCATATCTCGGAAATGGCTCGGTCGTTTGAGATGCGGTTTGTTGCGTTCGATTCAGCACGCAAGGACGCTTCTTTTGTGCTTCAAATCATGCCGATACGACCAGTAGAAAGTAGGAAAAAATGTCGGAGAAGGTCACCGGAAATGATTGACCTGAAGTGGTTTATTTTACAAAATTGACCATATCTCGGAGACGGTTTGCTCGATTTGAATGCTTCGGGTCTCGTTGGATTCAGCATGGAAACACGCTTCTTGCGAGCCATAAAACATGCAGTTACGACCAGTAGAAAGTAGGGAAAAATGCTGGAGAAAGTGACCATAAAATGCTGAATTATACAAAATGGGCCGTATCTCGAAAACTAAGCGTTTTTCGGGGTTGCAAATGATCTCTTACGCCATTTTGCGGATATAACCGCGTTGCAAAGACGCTTCTTTAGAGCCATAAACCATGCCGATACGACCAATAGGTCAAAAGTTAGTAAAAAATAGTGTCTAAAAATCGTCCGAAGAAGCGACCTGAAGTAGTTTTAATTGGTAAATTGGCCATATCTCGGAAATGGCTCGGTCGTTTGAGATGCGGTTTGTTGCGTTCGATTTAGCACGCAAGGACGCTTCTTTTGTGCTTCAAATCATGCCGATACGACCAGTAGAAAGTAGGAAAAAATGTCGGAGAAGGTCACCGGAAATGATTGACCTGAAGTGGTTTATTTTACAAAATTGACCATATCTCGGAGACGGTTTGCTCGATTTGAATGCTTCGGGTCTCGTTGGATTCAGCATGGAAACACGCTTCTTGCGAGCCATAAAACATGCAGTTACGACCAGTAGAAAGTAGGGAAAAATGCTGGAGAAAGTGACCATAAAATGCTGAATTATACAAAATGGGCCGTATCTCGAAAACTAAGCGTTTTTCGGGGTTGCAAATGATCTCTTACGCCATTTTGCGGATATAACCGCGTTGCAAAGACGCTTCTTTAGAGCCATAAACCATGCCGATACGACCAATAGGTCAAAAGTTAGTAAAAAATAGTGTCTAAAAATCGTCCGAAGAAGCGACCTGAAGTAGTTTTAATTGGTAAATTGGCCATATCTCGGAAATGGCTCTGTCGTTTGAGATGCGGTTTGTTGCGTTCGATTCAGCACGCAAGGACGCTTCTTTTGTGCTTCAAATCATGCCGATACGACCAGTAGAAAGTAGGAAAAAATGTCGGAGAAGGTCACCGGAAATGATTGACCTGAAGTGGTTTATTTTACAAAATTGACCATATCTCGGAGACGGTTTGCTCGATTTGAATGCTTCGGGTCTCGTTGGATTCAGCATGGAAACACGCTTCTTGCGAGCCATAAAACATGCAGTTACGACCAGTAGAAAGTAGGGAAAAATGCTGGAGAAAGTGACCATAAAATGCTGAATTATACAAAATGGGCCGTATCTCGAAAACTAAGCGTTTTTCGGAGTTGCAAATGATCTCTTACGCCATTTTGCGGATATAACCGCGTTGCAAAGACGCTTCTTTAGAGCCATAAACCATGCCGATACGACCAATAGGTCAAAAGTTAGTAAAAAATAGTGTCAAAAAATCGTCCGAAGAAGCGACCTGAAGTAGTTTTATTTGGTAAATTGGCCATATCTCGGAAATGGCTCGGTCGTTTGAGATGCGGTTTGTTGCGTTCGATTCGGCACGCAAGGACGCTTCTTTTGTGCTTCAAATCATGCCGATACGACCAGTAGAAAGTAGGAAAAAATGTCGGAGAAGGTCACCGGAAATGATTGACCTGAAGTGGTTTATTTTACAAAATTGACCATATCTCGGAGACGGTTTGCTCGATTTGAATGCTTCGGGTCTCGTTGGATTCAGCATGGAAACACGCTTCTTGCGAGCCATAAAACATGCAGTTACGACCAGTAGAAAGTAGGGAAAAATGCTGGAGAAAGTGACCATAAAATGCTGAATTATACAAAATGGGCCGTATCTCGAAAACTAAGCGTTTTTCGGGGTTGCAAATGATCTCTTACGCCATTTTGCGGATATAACCGCGTTGCAAAGACGCTTCTTTAGAGCCATAAACCATGCCGATACGACCAATAGGTCAAAAGTTAGTAAAAAATAGTGTCTAAAAATCGTCCGAAGAAGCGACCTGAAGTAGTTTTAATTGGTAAATTGGCCATATCTCGGAAATGGCTCTGTCGTTTGAGATGCGGTTTGTTGCGTTCGATTCAGCACGCAAGGACGCTTCTTTTGTGCTTCAAATCATGCCGATACGACCAGTAGAAAGTAGGAAAAAATGTCGGAGAAGGTCACCGGAAATGATTGACCTGAAGTGGTTTATTTTACAAAATTGACCATATCTCGGAGACGGTTTGCTCGATTTGAATGCTTCGGGTCTCGTTGGATTCAGCATGGAAACACGCTTCTTGCGAGCCATAAAACATGCAGTTACGACCAGTAGAAAGTAGGGAAAAATGCTGGAGAAAGTGACCATAAAATGCTGAATTATACAAAATGGGCCGTATCTCGAAAACTAAGCGTTTTTCGGAGTTGCAAATGATCTCTTACGCCATTTTGCGGATATAACCGCGTTGCAAAGACGCTTCTTTAGAGCCATAAACCATGCCGATACGACCAATAGGTCAAAAGTTAGTAAAAAATAGTGTCAAAAAATCGTCCGAAGAAGCGACCTGAAGTAGTTTTATTTGGTAAATTGGCCATATCTCGGAAATGGCTCGGTCGTTTGAGATGCGGTTTGTTGCGTTCGATTCGGCACGCAAGGACGCTTCTTTTGTGCTTCAAATCATGCCGATACGACCAGTAGAAAGTAGGAAAAAATGTCGGAGAAGGTCACCGGAAATGATTGACCTGAAGTGGTTTATTTTACAAAATTGACCATATCTCGGAGACGGTTTGCTCGATTTGAATGCTTCGGGTCTCGTTGGATTCAGCATGGAAACACGCTTCTTGCGAGCCATAAAACATGCAGTTACGACCAGTAGAAAGTAGGGAAAAATGCTGGAGAAAGTGACCATAAAATGCTGAATTATACAAAATGGGCCGTATCTCGAAAACTAAGCGTTTTTCGGGGTTGCAAATGATCTCTTACGCCATTTTGCGGATATAACCGCGTTGCAAAGACGCTTCTTTAGAGCCATAAACCATGCCGATACGACCAATAGGTCAAAAGTTAGTAAAAAATAGTGTCTAAAAATCGTCCGAAGAAGCGACCTGAAGTAGTTTTATTTGGTAAATTGGCCATATCTCGGAAATGGCTCGGTCGTTTGAGATGCGGTTTGTTGCGTTCGATTCAGCACGCAAGGACGCTTCTTTTGTGCTTCAAATCATGCCGATACGACCAGTAGAAAGTAGGAAAAAATGTCGGAGAAAGTCACCGGAAATGATTTTACAAAATTGACCATATCTCGGAGACGGTTTGCTCGATTTGAATGCTTCGGGTCTCGTTGGATTCAGCATGGAAACACGCTTCTTGCGAGCCATCAAACATGCAGCTACAACCAGTAGAAAGTAGGGAAAATGTCGGAGAAAGTGACCTGAAATGCTGGAAAATCGAAAAAATGCACGATTTCACGGCAAAAAATGCCTTCAATTGTGAATCCCAGCCGTCGACTTTTTCCGCTGTGAGGTGACAAATTTTTCAAAATCGATTTTTTCCCAAATTTGACCGGGTTTTGGATGAAAATCGAGTGAAGCGGACTGAAAGTTAGGATACCTGCTGCTTTTTCTGCGTTTCTGCTGGCCTGGTATTTCAGATGGATTTTTTCTATGAAATAGGGTTTTTGGTTTTGGGTGGAATGTGGGGTGGCTTGCGTATGAAAGGCTTGATTTTGTTGAATTACGGTGGCCGGGCGAGTCAAACTGAAAATTAGTGACTTACTTACCCTGACCTGACGTGATCCTGAAAAGGACCGATTGTGTTTGTTTTTGTTTACATTTAGGTTGACTTTATTTGTTGAAGGCTTCTACCATCTACTGGATCGAGCAGATTGCAACTGCTCGTCCAGTGGATGTGCCCACGTTTGATATGGATCCTAAGAAGGACCTTTGTTTCTTTTGGCAAAGATGGAAGGACGAAGTGAACATTATAATCTTACGATTTTGGCTTCTTTGCTCTATTTTAAGGCAGGGTCAACCATGTCAGTACGGTCAATAAAAAGTAGGGAAATATGTCGGAGAAGGTCACATGACAGGTTAACCTGAAGTAGTTTTAATTGGCAAATCGGCCATATCTCGGAAATGGCTAGGTCGTTTGAGATGCGGTTTGTTGCGTTCGATTCAGCACGCAAGGACGCTTCTTTTGTGCTCCAAATCATGCCGATACGACCAGTAGAAAGTAGGAAAAAATGTCGGAGAAGGTCACCGGAAATGGTTGACCTGAAGTGGTTTATTTTACAAAATTGGCCATATCTCAGAAACGGTTGGCTCGATTTGACTGCTTCTGGTCTCGTTGGATTCAGCATGAAAATACGCTTCTTCAGAGCTATCAACCATGCCGCTGCAACCAGTAGAAAGTAGGGAAAAATGTTGCAGAAAATGACCTGAAATGCTGAATTTTACAAAATGGGCTGTATCTCGAAAACTATGCGTTTTTCGGAGATTTTAGCTTCTTTGGTCAAGGTTTCTTACAACTTTGCACCGGATGAAAAGACGCTTCTTTAGAGCCATCAACCATGCCGCTGCGACCAATAGGTCAGAAGTTAGTAGATATGAAGGTCGACAAAAGCGTCCGAAATGGTGACCTGGAGTAGTTTTAATTGGTAAATTGGCCATATCTCGGAAATGGCTAGGTCGTTTGAGATGCGGTTTGTTGCGTTCGATTCAGCACGCAAGGACGCTTCTTTTGTGCTCCAAATCATGCCGATACGACCAGTAGAAAGTAGGAAAAAATGTCGGAGAAGGTCACCGGAAATGGTTGACCTGAAGTGGTTTATTTTACAAAATTGACCATATCTCGGAGACGGTTCGCTCGATTTGAATGCTACGGGTCTCGTTGGATTCAGCATGAAAACACGCTTCTTCAGAGCTATCAAACATGCCGCTGCAACAAGTAGAAAGTAGGGAAAAATGTTGCAGAAAATGACCTGAAATGCTGAATTTTACAAAATGGGCTGTATCTCGAAAACTATGCGTTTTTCGGCGATTTTGGCTTCTTTGGTCAAGGTTTCTTACAACTTTGCACCGGATAAAAAGACGCTTCTTTAGAGCCATCAACCATGCCGCTGCGACCAATAGGTCAGAAGTTAGTAGATATGAAGGTCGACAAAAGCGTCCGAAATGGTGACCTGGAGTAGTTTTAATTGGTAAATTGGCCATATCTCGGAAATGGCTCGGTCGTTTGAGATGCGGTTTGTTGCGTTCGATTCAGCACGCAAGGACGCTTCTTTTGTGCTCCAAATCATGCCGATACGACCAGTAGAAAGTAGGAAAAAATGTCGGAGAAGGTCACCGGAAATGGTTGACCTGAAGTGGTTTGTTTTACAAAATTGGCCATATCTCAGAAACGGTTGGCTCGATTTGACTGCTTCTGGTCTCGTTGGATTCAGCATGAAAACTTCAGAGCTATCAAACATGCCGCTGCAACCAGTAGAAAGTAGGGAAAAATGTTGCAGAAAATGACCTGAAATGCTGAATTTTACAAAATGGGCTGTATCTCGAAAACTATGCGTTTTTCGGCGATTTTGGCTTCTTTGGTCAAGGTTTCTTACAACTTTGCACCGGATGAAAAGACGCTTCTTTAGAGCCATCAACCATGCCGCTGCGACCAATAGGTCAGAAGTTAGTAGATATGAAGTTCGACAAAAGTGTCCGAAATGGTGACCTGGAGTAGTTTTAATTGGTAAATTGGCCATATCTCGGAAATGGCTAGGTCGTTTGAGATGCGGTTTGTTGCGTTCGATTCAGCACGCAAGGACGCTTCTTTTGTGCTCCAAATCATGCCGATACGACCAGTAGAAAGTAGGAAAAAATGTCGGAGAAGGTCACCGGAAATGGTTGACCTGAAGTGGTTTGTTTTACAAAATTGGCCATATCTCAGAAACGGTTGGCTCGATTTGACTGCTTCTGGTCTCGTTGGATTCAGCATGAAAACACGCTTCTTCAGAGCTATCAAACATGCCGCTGCAACCAGTAGAAAGTAGGGAAAAATGTTGCAGAAAATGACCTGAAATGCTGAATTTTACAAAATGGGCTGTATCTCGAAAACTATGCGTTTTTCGGCGATTTTGGCTTCTTTGGTCAAGGTTTCTTACAACTTTGCACCGGATGAAAAGACGCTTCTTTAGAGCCATCAACCATGCCGCTACGACCAATAGGTCAGAAGTTAGTACAAATGAAGCTCGACAAAAGCGTCGGAAAAGGTGACTTTAAGTTGTTCATTTTGCTAAATCGGCCATATCTCGGAGACGGCGCTGTTGTTGGAGATGCGGTTTGTTGTGTTGGATTCGGCACTTTTGTGCCTTCAACCATGATGGTACGCCCAGTAAAAAGTAGAGGCAAATGTCGGAGAAGGTGACAGGTTATCTCGGAAGCGGTTCATTTGTCACCAACAGAGGCACGCAGGCGAAGTCACAAAACAACATGTTGGCTACCCCTGAGCTGCCAGTTGCAGATCCCAACAGTTGTGTAGAAAACCCCAACAGTCTACTTCTAGTCTTAATTATTTACTCTTTAATTTTGTAAATTCATGAAATCTTATTAAACCCTTGCTCCCTCAAAATGATTCAATAAAGAATGATAACAAAATCAAACAATGTTTTTATTTTCTAAAAGTCAACCCATATGTCAAAACAAACACAAAAGGTCCTTTTCAGGATCGGAAATATAAGGTAAGCAATTCAAGGTAAGTATGTGCCTTTCCACAGGACACCAACAGAAATCGTTACAAACCGCTGCACCCACTCAATGCGTCAAAATCGCGATTTCCATACAAAAATTTATCTGAAATACCAGGCCACCAGAAACCCATCAGAAGCAGTAGGTATTCAAATTTTCACCCAGGCGCTTATGCAATGATTTTTGCCATAGGTCACATGACCTGAGTGTGCAAAATTTCATGCCGTCCGCATGAATCCGATTTTCATACAAAATCCCAGCAAAACACCAGGCCACCAGAAACCCAGCAGAAGCAGTAGGTATCCGAAAATTTCAGCCAGGCGGTATGCAATGATTTTCGACATGGGTCACATGACCTCGGTGTGCAGAATTTTCGTTGCATATCGCCCGGGTGAAAATTGAGGATCCCTGCTGCTTTTTCTGCATTTCTGGTGGCCTGGTATTTCGAGTTGATTTTTGGGTGAATTTTACCCGAAAATTAGCGATTTTGACGCTCTGGGTGGACGGAGCGCGACGGACGCTTGTACCCCGGTAGGTACGCGTCATACGCTTCCGATGGTATGCGTGGCGTTGAGGTCAGTTGTACGGAAAGAGGTACATGACGCGGAAAAAAATTAAATTTTCATACAAAATCCCAGCAAAACACCAGGCCACCAGAAACCCAGCAGAAGCAGTAGGTATCCGAAAATTTCAGCCAGGTGGTATGCAATGATTTTCGACATGGGTCACATGACCTCGGTGTGTAGAATTTTCGTTGCATATCGCCCGGGTGAAAATTGAGGATCCCTGCTGCTTTTTCTGCATTTCTGGTGGCCTGGTATTTCGAGTTGATTTTTGGGTGAATTTTACCCGAAAATTAGCGATTTTGACGCTCTGGGTGGACGGAGCGCGACGGACGCTTGTACCCCGGTAGGTACGCGTCATACGCTTCCGATGGTATGCGTGGCGTTGAGGTCAGTTGTACGGAAAGAGGTACATGACGCGGAAAAAAATTCAATTTTCATACAAAATCCCAGCAAAACACCAGGCCACCAGAAACCCAGCAGAAGCAGTAGGTATCCGAAAATTTCAGCCAGGCGGTATGCAATGATTTTCGACATGGGTCACATGACCTCGGTGTGCAGAATTTTCGTTGCATATCGCCCGGGTGAAAATTGAGGATCCCTGCTGCTTTTTCTGCATTTCTGGTGGCCTGGTATTTCGAGTTGATTTTTGGGTGAATTTTACCCGAAAATTAGCGATTTTGACGCTCTGGGTGGACGGAGCGCGACGGACGCTTGTACCCCGGTAGGTACGCGTCATACGCTTCCGATGGTATGCGTGGCGTTGAGGTCAGTTGTACGAAAAGAGGTACATGACGCGGAAAAATTCAATTTTCATACAAAATCCCAGCAAAACACCAGGCCACCAGAAACCCAGCAGAAGCAGTAGGTATCCGAAAATTTCAGCCAGGCGGTATGCAATGATTTTCGACATGGGTCACATGACCTCGGTGTGCAGAATTTTCGTTGCATATCGCCCGGGTGAAAATTGAGGATCCCTGCTGCTTTTTCTGCATTTCTGGTGGCCTGGTATTTCGAGTTGATTTTTGGGTGAATTTTACCCGAAAATTAGCGATTTTGACGCTCTGGGTGGACGGAGCGCGACGGACGCTTGTACCCCGGTAGGTACGCGTCATACGCTTCCGATGGTAAGCGTGGCGTTGAGGTCAGTTGTACGGAAAGAGGTACATGACGCGGAAAAAAATTCAATTTTCATACAAAATCCCAGCAAAACACCAGGCCACCAGAAACCCAGCAGAAGCAGTAGGTATCCGAAAATTTCAGCCAGGCGGTATGCAATGATTTTCGACATGGGTCACATGACCTCGGTGTGCAGAATTTTCGTTGCATATCGCCCGGGTGAAAATTGAGGATCCCTGCTGCTTTTTCTGCATTTCTGGTGGCCTGGTATTTCGAGTTGATTTTTGGGTGAATTTTACCCGAAAATTAGCGATTTTGACGCTCTGGGTGGACGGAGCGCGACGGACGCTTGTACCCCGGTAGGTACGCGTCATACGCTTCCGATGGTATGCGTGGCGTTGAGGTCAGTTGTACGGAAAGAGGTACATGACGCGGAAAAAAAATTCAATTTTCATACAAAATCCCAGCAAAACACCAGGCCACCAGAAACCCAGCAGAAGCAGTAGGTATCCAAAATTTTCAGCCAGCCGGGTATGTAATGATTCTTGTCATGGGTCACATGACCTGGCTGTGTACAATTTCCTTGCACATCGCCCGGACTGAAAGTTAGGATACCTGCTGCTTTTTCTGCGTTTCTGCTGGCCTGGTATTTCAGATGGATTTTTTCTATGAAATAGGGTTTTTGGTTTTGGGTGGAATGTGGGGTGGCTTGCGTATGAAAGGCTTGATTTTGTTGAATTATGGTGGCCGGGCGAGTCAAACTGAAAATTAGTGACTTACTTACCCTGACCTGACGTGATCCTGAAAAGGACCGATTGTGTTTGTTTTTGTTTACATTTAGGTTGACTTTATTTGTTGAAGGCTTCTACCATCTACTGGATCGAGCAGATTGCAACTGCTCGTCCAGTGGATGTGCCCACGTTTGATATGGATCCTAAGAAGGACCTTTGTTTCTTTTGGCAAAGATGGAAGGACGAAGTGAACATTATAATCTTACGATTTTGGCTTCTTTGCTCTATTTTAAGGCAGGGTCAACCATGTCAGTACGGTCAATAAAAAGTAGGGAAATATGTCGGAGAAGGTCACATGACAGGTTAACATGAAGTAGTTTTAATTGGTAAATTGGCCATATCTCGGCAATGGCTCGGTCGTTTGAGAAGCGGTTTGTTGCGTTCGATTCAGCACGCAAGGACGCTTCTTTTGTGGCCCCAATCATGCCGATACGGCCAGAAAAAAGGAAGGAAAAATGTCGGAGAAAGTGACCTGAAATGGTTGACCTGAAGTGGTTTATTTTACAAAATTGGCCATATCTCAGAAACGGTTGGCTCGATTTGAATGCTTCGGGTCTCGTTGGATTCAGCATGAAAACACGCTTCTTCAGAGCTATCAGCCATGCCGCTGCAACAAGTAGAAAGTAGGGAAAAATGTTGCAGAAAATGACCTGAAATGCTGAATTTTACAAAATGGGCTGTATCTCGAAAACTATGCGTTTTTCGGCGATTTTGGCTTCTTTGGTCAAGGTTTCTTACAACTTTGCACCGGATGAAAAGACGCTTCCTTAGAGCCATCAACCATGCCGCTGCGACCAATAGGTCAGAAGTTAGTAGATATGAAGTTCGACAAAAGCGTCCGAAATGGTGACCTGGAGTAGTTTTAATTGGTAAATTGGCCATATCTCGGAGACGGCTCGGTTGTTTTAGATGCGGCTTATTGCGTTGGTTGCAGCACGCAAATACGCTTCTTTTGTGGCCCCAATCATGCCGATACGGCCAGAAAAAAGGAAGGAAAAATGTCGGAGAAAGTGACCTGAAATGGTTGACCTGAAGTGGTTTATTTTACAAAATTGGCCATATCTCAGAAACGGTTGGCTCGATTTGAATGCTTCGGGTCTCGTTGGATTCAGCATGAAAACACGCTTCTTCAGAGCTATCAGCCATGCCGCTGCAACAAGTAGAAAGTAGGGAAAAATGTTGCAGAAAATGACCTGAAATGCTGAATTTTACAAAATGGGCTGTATCTCGAAAACTATGCGTTTTTCGGCGATTTTGGCTTCTTTGGTCAAGGTTTCTTACAACTTTGCACCGGATGAAAAGACGCTTCCTTAGAGCCATCAACCATGCCGCTGCGACCAATAGGTCAGAAGTTAGTAGATATGAAGGTCGACAAAAGCGTCCGAAATGGTGACCTGGAGTAGTTTTAATTGGTAAATTGGCCATATCTCGGAGACGGCTCGGTTGTTTTAGATGCGGCTTATTGCGTTGGTTGCAGCACGCAAATACGCTTCTTTTGTGGCCCCAATCATGCCGATACGGCCAGAAAAAAGGAAGGAAAAATGTCGGAGAAAGTGACCTGAAATGGTTGACCTGAAGTGGTTTATTTTACAAAATTGGCCATATCTCAGAAACGGTTGGCTCGATTTGAATGCTTCGGGTCTCGTTGGATTCAGCATGAAAACACGCTTCTTCAGAGCTATCAGCCATGCCGCTGCAACAAGTAGAAAGTAGGGAAAAATGTTGCAGAAAATGACCTGAAATGCTGAATTTTACAAAATGGGCTGTATCTCGAAAACTATGCGTTTTTCGGCGATTTTGGCTTCTTTGGTCAAGGTTTCTTACAACTTTGCACCGGATGAAAAGACGCTTCCTTAGAGCCATCAACCATGCCGCTGCGACCAATAGGTCAGAAGTTAGTAGATATGAAGGTCGACAAAAGCGTCCGAAATGGTGACCTGGAGTAGTGTTAATTGGTAAATTGGCCATATCTCGGAGACGGCTCGGTTGTTTTAGATGCGGCTTATTGCGTTGGTTGCAGCACGCAAATACGCTTCTTTTGTGGCCCCAATCATGCCGATACGGCCAGAAAAAAGGAAGGAAAAATGTCGGAGAAAGTGACCTGAAATGGTTGACCTGAAGTGGTTTATTTTACAAAATTGGCCATATCTCAGAAACGGTTGGCTCGATTTGAATGCTTCGGGTCTCGTTGGATTCAGCATGAAAACACGCTTCTTCAGAGCTATCAGCCATGCCGCTGCAACAAGTAGAAAGTAGGGAAAAATGTTGCAGAAAATGACCTGAAATGCTGAATTTTACAAAATGGGCTGTATCTCGAAAACTATGCGTTTTTCGGCGATTTTGGCTTCTTTGGTCAAGGTTTCTTACAACTTTGCACCGGATGAAAAGACGCTTCCTTAGAGCCATCAACCATGCCGCTGCGACCAATAGGTCAGAAGTTAGTAGATATGAAGTTCGACAAAAGCGTCCGAAATGGTGACCTGGAGTAGTTTTAATTGGTAAATTGGCCATATCTCGGAGACGGCTCGGTTGTTTTAGATGCGGCTTATTGCGTTGGTTGCAGCACGCAAATACGCTTCTTTTGTGGCCCCAATCATGCCGATACGGCCAGAAAAAAGGAAGGAAAAATGTCGGAGAAAGTGACCTGAAATGGTTGACCTGAAGTGGTTTATTTTACAAAATTGGCCATATCTCAGAAACGGTTGGCTCGATTTGAATGCTTCGGGTCTCGTTGGATTCAGCATGAAAACACGCTTCTTCAGAGCTATCAGCCATGCCG